>JAAGEH010000014.1:1471327-1639737 GCA_011751065.1 Lasiurus cinereus | reverse complement strand
CAGGCTGACGCTCTATCCACTGAGCCAAACTGGTTTCGGCAAGATGATTCTTGATGTTTGCAATTCCATTGCTTCTGGTTATCAGCAGCACCTGGACCAGAATGGTCATCAGTTTGAAAACAGGCATTGACAAAAAAATATATTATTCATTTCTATAGATTCTTTTAAATTTTGAAAATTAACAGATGTTAATAAACAGTGACTCTATAATCGTTCAAAGTGCATATACATTTTGTGGGGAATACCCTATGTTTGCCATCATGCTTAGAATAAAATCCAGACTCCCTGCTTTTGGTCTTCAAAACTCTACCTGATCTGGCTGCTACTTATTTCAATTTCCATCTCCTCCCACTTTCCCCTCTCTTATGCCATTGATCTCACTGACTTTGGTCTCCTTCAATACACCAAGATTATTCTTTACATATGGCGCTCTCACTTTGCTGTTCCCTCTTTTCTTATGGTTCACTTCCTCATTTTACTTACATTTCTACACAGATATTATATCCTACCTAGGGCTTTCCATACCGCACAACCTAAGAATGCCCCTACCACAATATAATCTCTAGTTCAGCAGTCGCCAACTTTGCAGACCTCACTGAACCCACAGGTTGAGAACCGCTAGCAGGGTCACCTAAGACCATCAGAAAACACAGATATTTACATTATGATTCATAACAGTAGCAAAATTACAGTTATGAAGTAGCAACAAAAATAATTTTATGGTTGAGGGTCACCACAGCATGAGGAACTGTGTTAAAGAGTCACGGCATTAAGAAGGTTGAGAACCACTGCTCTAAAGTCAATAAAAACATTTTTAAAAAGAGCTTATCTTAAATTATTAATTAAAAGTCATATTATTTTTCAAAGCTAACATGTAAAAAAATATAAACATTCTTCAAAGTGCAAAAACAAAGTTTTGAGAAGAAATGTATTTTAAGAAAGGACAGAATTTTGCAAGTTCTCCAGTCTTATAAAGATTGTGAAGTTTTTCAAAAATAAAATGCTAACCAGCTCTTAGTGCCATTTTCACTGATTTGCAATGCCTTGCTACTCAGAAAAGGTGGTACATCACTTGAAAACTTGTTAAAAATGGAGAAGCTCAGGCCTTACCTTCTGAATTTGCATTTTAACAAGATTCCCTATGTGATTAGCTGCACTTTAAAGTTTAAGAAACTCTGCCCTGGTTACTATGCGAAGGCTGGAAACATCCCCAGAATATCATAGTGCTTGAAAGTAAAATGGGTGAAAGCCTTTTTTTAAAGATACAGAGGATGTATCATAGAATTGCATGCTTGAAACCTATATCTTATTAACCAATGTCACCTCAATAAATCTAATTAAATATGAATGAATAAATAAATATTTTTGAGAGAGAGGTATTGAAGGGCTGGTCAAGGCTAAGCTACAGAAATTGAATAGCTCATTGTCTGTTCATAAGTACCTAAAGCACTCAAAACCAAAAGTGGCATCTTTTTTTTCCATACTTGTCCTTCTTTATCTCCTGTCCTGGTAATATCACCATTGTCTATCTAGTCACTCACTGTATACTAAGTCTCGGCCTCATCAATTTGCTGTGTGTGACTTAGTCCAAGTACTATTCATTCACTTATTCATTCAATAAATATTTACCAAGCACAACCTTTGTGTCAGATGCTGGGCACTGGAAATAAAGTGGCAAAAACAATAACAACAACAGCAACAACAAAACGAAAAGGCTGTTAAGATTATGGAATTCACAATATAAAATTTCGGTTTTAAATATTAATGGTCACCACAGTATATCCTAATAGATCCTCTGAATGTATCAGCCAGTCAAGATGATGGGGAGAGAATGAGGAAGTTAGGGAGATTGTCATGCCAGGTCTCATATATGTTAGATTTCAAGTAAGATTTCATTTGAAGAAAGAATTCAGTGGCAAAACAAAAACAATAAACAACAAACCCATAAAACAACAACGATAAAAAACTCAAAAGTTGAAACTTAAGACCTTGTCTGGAAATGACATTTTATAAAGTCTTTGTTTTTTGTTTCCAAAATTTAACTCAGGATTTTTTATAGATGACATACTAATTGATCTTAGTTTATTTCAGTGTTTTAAAAGACATGATTAGACACATGTACAGTTCAGTTCAGTTAGAAGCCTATGATGCCCTTGTTAAATAGAAATGAGATTTTCTAAGATTTGTCACATAATGACTAGAAATAGGTATGTGACTGTTTAGACAAACTGTTATTCCCATTTTCATATACTAAAACCTAAGACTAGGTCTTGGGTTTGATTCTGGCATTGCAGACCATAAAGGAAAGAAGGGAATACAACATTTTACTAAATTTATTTGAGTGTGGACAGAAAGAAAAAATATATACCAAGAATGAGCCTGATGTTAGGGGAAACACCTATACTCCACTCCTCTTGTTTTGATAGAGTGAAGATTTTGACTCTATGACTCAGGACTGAGAATATGAAAGGAACACCGCACGCCATCCCTTCTCCTCTCACTTACCTAATTGATGAACTTGGGAATAGGAGCTAAGCATGTCTGATGAAGTACCTTTGGATCCTATTGGCAGAGAGGGTGCATCCTCCATTGTGCAATAATAATAAATGCAAACACATACATTGCACTGAACTGTGTGTTAGCCACTATTCTAAGCACTATAGCAATCTATTTAGTTTTTCCCCCCACAAAACGTTGAAGTAGATAAAATTCCCACTTTATAGATAAAGAAACTAAAGCTCAGAGAGGATTAGTTAGTTTGGCAAGGTTCTAAGCTGGTAAATGTTCCTATTCCTCCAGAGGTCTGGATTGCCAATAAATACAGTGAATGAAGTCTGTCTACTTTCAAAAGTTCATTTTAGTAAAGACCTAAAGCCATATTCTTTAATTTTATCAGTAATTAAGGTCATTTCTTTTTCTGCATGCAACTGTGTCTTGGGTCTTATTTCCAAACTGCTGTGTACTTAGGAGGAGAAGAAAGGGGTGTTATTTATTGGCCACCCAAAAGTCCAGCCTCCAGAGGCCAGAGTTCAGGAAGAGCAGTATACCTAGAAAATGAATTTTCAATTTCGAGTAGCAACACCTGACCTTCACAAAAACAAATGACCTACACAAATGCCCCACTTCCCAAAGAGTGTATTCCAAACTTGTGTTTTTCTATAGGAATCTCTACATAATTGAAATGTTCTATCTGTGCTGTTTAATAAAATAGCCACTAGACACATTTATTTTCTTTTATTTTTATTAATCACCCAAGGATACTTTTCCATGATTTTTTAGAAAAAGTGGAAAGGCTTAGTAGAGACAGAGAAACATTGATGTGAGAGACACCCATCAATTGGTTATCTCCCACATGCATCTAGCTGGCAACCTAGGTACTTCACCTTGACCAGAATCAAACCCTGGACCCTTCAGTCTGCAAGCTGATGCTCTATCCATTAAGCCAAACTGTCTAGGAAACCACTAACCACATTTATATACTGAGCATTTGAAATGTGGTTAAGGCAACTGAGGAACTGAATTTTTACTTAATGTTCATTAATTGAAAATTTAAATGTTCCTTAAGAAGAGGCCTGAAGTTTCCAATGACTGTATGGGTAAGTCTGTCTACACCCAAAAATCCATTTGCTGACATTGCTACCATAATGGACAGTGTGCCATGTCAAGCCTTCATCATTCTTCTAAACTTCCTTTGTATAATTCTTTCACTCCCTTATAGAAGGGATTAGTGCTCTTATAAAAGAGACTTGAGGGAGTTTCCTTGCTTTTCTGCCAGTGATATTAAAAGAAGCCAGCAGTCTGCAAACAGGAAAGGTGCTCTCATCAGAATCCACCCATCCTGGCTCTCCAATCCCAGACTTCAACCCTTCAGAGCTGTGAGAAATAAATTTCTGTTGTTTATAAATGACACCATCTATGGTACTTTGTTATAGCATCCCGATTGACGAAGACACCAACACCCCATGACATAGTTGTTAACACTATATTGAATTTGAACTTTTGAAGAAAGCACTGGAACAGATGAGGTACTAAACTTCCTGGAATGTAGAATTTCAAAGGAAATAACCAATACTTAATTCTAAGACCCTCACATCAGAAAAAAAGAAAAATTAGCAGGAGGGGCTTTCCAAGGATTTTTTGAAGAAGATTTTGGAAGAAAATGTCATGGATTATTATGATCCCCCTGCCTCCTTCAATCTATCTTACCTGTTCTCCCCACCATCTCTCTTTAACACAAGAAGGACTGAGAAATTGGGAATGACAACAAGCTATAAAATAGAAGAGACAGTAGGACACCATAAAAGAGAAAGGGAAGACCAGGCCCCACTTCTCTTTGTAGATGAACAGCTCAAAGAAGGCTTCAGCTAAAGGTAAGTCAGAAGATTTATGTTAAAATCAAATTTCAAGTTTGGATTATAGCCCAAGACATATTGCATTTCTGAGTTGTGACTACATTTGCCACATTAGGAGATCATAGGGCTTACTCTTATGGTCTGACTTTGTGACCAGCAAAGTCAGAGGGATTGAGTTTTCACAGAGGCAGGAGCAGGATTACTCTTACTGGGCAGATTTTGGTGGGACAGTGGAAGACAGAAGCAAAACTGTATTTTGAATCACATGGCTTGAATCCCTTGTACATAATCATAATCCTCAAAATTTTCCAGCCATCTTCCCACCCAAATCTGGAAGCACTCCCCACTGCAGTGTATTCTTTTATATAGCCAAGACCAAGCACCCCTCAACACCTTGCTTTAAAGCATGCTTTGCTGAGAGCAGAGAGTAATTCACGAAGACCGAAACTGCTACAAAGTGTAAGACTAGTTGGTCCATTCCAGAGATTCATTTTTATCAGTCTTCACTTTCTGGCACTTCAAACGTTAATCTTTACTCTTAATTCTGCCTAGCTTTTGGACGTTGCCTTCTGTCCCAATACCAGTCCTATCACTTAGCTCCAGGGCCTGATTAGATTATAGGCCTAAGGGACACTCAAAGGCCTCTTACCTCACACCCACGCTCTAGAGCAGGCATGTCTGTGGTTATGACGGATGGAGCAAGTTGAGTGACTGTATCTTTCCTGGCAAGCCAGATTCCACAGCAGTCTCAGTGCTCCAGGTTAAAAGAGGTCTGTGAGACCTATTGAGCCATTAAGTATAAACTAGACTCTACAACTATCTTTAACTGTTTCTTCTTCTAGTAATCTCTTAGTATTTTTCAATCTCATCTCATCAGACTTAGCATTCGCTTTGATATGTCCGTTACACTTTTGACCCTGTTAAATGTTGTTTCTTCATCCTACCAACACATCTCTGAACCACCTTGGCTAACATCGCTATGGAATCTCTACTTAAGATCAAATAACCTCTAGCCCATGGCTATGAGCAGTGCTGCCATCCACTTGACTCATCAGTGCTTGAGCATCTGTATGGGTCAGGCAGGATAAGAGGCACAGGGGTGTAAGAGAGGATGGCAATAAGAACTGCAGGTCAATAATAAATGCCAATCATGCTTCAATAGAGCTGAAATTAAAAAAAACACACACACACAAAACGGTGAGTATTTTTAGAACTGCTGCTGCAATACAGGCTGTACGTGTAACACATTCAACAGATGTCATATTTATTTTTATTTTCAGTACTGTTTGGAGCCAGAGATTACATTCCATTCTCCTTTTTCTCTAAATTTAGTTTACAGACCAATTTAAATATTTCTATTTGTTGCTTATAATTCAATCGTGAAGTTACTAAAACTGATGTCATTCCTCCAAGAAACGTATTTTCTTTTCAGTAAAGCAATATGAAAGTCAAACAGAGATCAATCAATAGTTGAATGGTTCCATGACCCAGTGAATTAGAATGTAATAGCTGTCACCATTTCCAATTTGGGAAAGAAGCAGTAAAAACAGATGTTTTGAGGTTGTTGGTTCGGTCAGAGAAAATTATTTTCACATTGCCCTGTTCAGATTTGCTAATAATGGAGGGAAGGTTTTTACAGGAAATACTTTATTTTCCCCTAGATTCCAGATTCAATTGAATATATCAAGTTTTTGCTCAGTTCTCTGAATTAAATGGTTATGGTGATCAGTGTATATATCATGGGGTAGGTGATATGAAGATAGAGTGAGGAAAAGTTGCTCTGGACTAGTTGGCCCTAGAGTCTTTTTATCAAAGACAATCTACTCAGGAGCACTGATATAAGTTAGGCAAGGGATCAAGAAATTAACTCACTTGTCCAGCTGGTGTAGCTCAGTGGTTGATCATCGTCGTCCTAGGAACCAGGAAGTCATGATTTAATTCTCAGTCAGGGCACATTTCCAGGTTGTGGGCTTGATCCCAGTGTGGGGCATGCAGGAGGCAGCCAATCAGTGATTCTCTCTCATCGTTGATGTTTTTATCTCTCTCTCCCATTCCCTTCCTCTATGAAAATATATTTTTTAAAAAAGAACTTCAGAGGTAAGGTAGGGGAGGGTGGGGATAAAGAGGAGAGATCAACCAAAGAACTTGTATGCAGACATATAAACCTAACCAATGGACACAAACACCAGGGGGGTGAGGCCATGAGTGGGGAAAGGGTTAGGGGGTTAATGGAGGGATGAGGACACATATGTAATACCTTAATCAATAAAGAAATTTAAAAAAATAATAAAAAAGAAATTAACTCACTTTTTAAGCACTTCTAAATATAAAAGTAGGGTGAATATAATTCAGGACTGCTGAAAAGTTAATTATGTGATACTACCTGTCTTCATCCCTCTTTTTTCACTGACAAGTGCCAATTTAAGGATTGTTTATTGCAAGTAGCATAATCCAACAATGCAGTCAGCTTCTTTGGGGTGTGATGAGTTTTAAACCATAATAGAATTCTTCAAGCACAGGGTAAGATACTATTGAAGAAAGTCTTACATTGGGCTTGATGACTGGGGATTATATAACTTCTAGGACCTCTACATTTTTTTTTGTATATGCTCCTGTTTTGTGTTCTTTTATGAGACAGTCAGACAGATGCTGTACTAGAAGCCACAGAGGGGAGGCTCAAGAAACCCCAAAGTGAATTATACTCAGAGGTCCTAGCCCTGAAGTCATGGTATGCCACATAGGAAAGCCATTAGGGTGGGGCATAGAGAGGAGACTAGAGCTGGGGAAGATTTAGACCAATGCCAGAATTGAAGTTTCCATGAGAAAGGCAAAGCTATGCTGAGTGAACAGTTTATGACTGCCTAATTGTAATATTTTTATTTAGGTTTTGAGCTATAAGAGTGGTCCCTAGTGTTCTGGCACCTGGTTCTACTATGATGAAGGCAGAATAATATTGCTTCTAGGGTGTATAAGAAAAGGTTTAGTTTTGGCTTGTTTAGTTGGCATATCAATGACTGCTCTACTGAGCCTTTTAAATGTTTTAATTATTCTATATAATAAAGAGGTAATATGCAAATTGACCCTCATGCCCAGATGGCTGTCTATGATTAGGTTGGCAGGGGAGTTACTGAGGGATGACCAAATGACTGAACAAGGAGGCTGCGTGGGTGACCAGGTCTGTGGGGAGTGGGGGGGAGAGAAGGAGGGGCTGTGAGGGGTGATCAGGCCAGCAGAGGAGGCAGTTGTGGACAACCAGGCCGGCAGGGGGAAGGGCAGTTAGGGGCTATCTGGCAGGCGGGGGTGGGGGAGTTGGGGGCGAACAGGCTGGTGGGTGGTCGGGGGGTGGAAGGGGGGTAGTTAGGGGCGACCAGGCTGACAGGGGGGCCAGTAAGGGGTGACCAGCAGGCAGGCAGGTGGGCAATTAGGAGCCAGTCAGATTGAGAGAAGGATGTCTGACTGTTTAAGCCCAATCCTCGGGATCCTCTGACATTCCCCAAGGGGTCCCAGATTGGAAAGGGTATAGGCTAGGCTGAGAGGATGAATTTCATGCACTTGGCCTCTAATTCATTTAATAATGAATAAAGAAATTTAAAAAAATAATAAAAAAGGAGAGAGAGACATCAATTTGTTGTTCTACCTATTGATGCATACATTGGTTGATTTTTATGTACACTGACTGGGGAAAAATCCACAGCCTTGTAGTATCAGGATGATGCTCTAACCAACTGAACCACCTGTCAGAACTCTGCTGAGCCTTTGCTATCTCTAAGAATTGGCTAGCCCTGGAGCAATGCAAAGTTTAAATTAATGGCACCAAACGTTGTTGTAGTTGAATATATATTTGTTTTAATAATAACTTAGTGAGACCAATGCTATTGAATATGGTTTATTATTAGAAAATACTGTTAGCACTATGTGATATAATAAATTAAAGATGAATTTCTAAATGAAATATTTTACCTTTTTAACATGGAAATTTTTAATAGATAGGAAAGAAGGATTAATATTTCAGACACCCCTTTGCATTTATCATCTATTTAAGGCCTTATAAGTTCATAGCAATCTTGGTTTATTCATACCTCACACTCCTCCTGACAATTGCCCTGGATTATTTTGAAACAAATTCAAAATTTCATATAATTCATCTGTAAATACTTCAATATATATGTTTTTAAAATACGTATTTTTAAAAATAAGCCACAACCCATTAACACAGAAAAAAAAATAACAAAAAAAAATTTCTTAATATAGTCAAATATCTAGGACTATTCACATTTCTCTGAGTATTTTACAGCCAATGAAGCTTATATTGAAAATTAGAGGCCTGATATAAGAAATTCACTGGGAATGAGGGGTCCCTTAACCTGGCCTGTGCCCTCTTATGGTCTGGGACTCCTCAAGGGAATGTCCATCTACTATCTTAGGCCTGATGCCCCCTGGGATCATTCCTAAGCTGACAGTCAAACATCCCTCTCACAGTCCAGGACCTCTTGGATCTTACTGCCCACCTGCAGTGGAGGCAGGGGAGGCTCCTGCCACCACCGTGGTGTTCACCAGCAGTGAGCCCAGCTTCTGGCAGAGTGGGGGAGTGCACTGACCACCAGGAGACAACTCCTGAGCTGAGTGTCTACCCCTTGGTGGCCAGTGTGCATTATAGCAACTGGTTGTTCTGCCCTTTGGTCAATTTGCATATTAGGGTTTTATTATATAGAATTGATTTTGATGATGGTGGTAGTTGAAAAAGAAATATCACAAAAACATAATAAAACAATATGCATTAAACATTTATAATTAAGTTAAATTGTGGATGATAGTGGATGTGAAAGTATGTTTCAAAGAATCACCTTGACAATTTGAACATTTTTGCACAACCTTTTAAGATCTGATTAGGCTGCCATTGTTTTCATCTTGTAATACATTTGACAAAAGAGCTCTTTTTTTAAAAAAATTGAGATATGAATGACATAACATTTTGTAAGTTTAAAGTGTACTGCATGTTAATTTGATACATTTGTCTATTATCATATGATTACCACTGTAGCCTTAGCTAACATCTCCACTGTGTCATATAATTATCATTTCTTTTTTTGTAGTGAGGACATTTAAGATCTAGTATCTTAGCAACTTTGCAGTATATAATATAGTATTGCTAACTATAAAAAGAGCTCTTATCAGAAAACACAAAGTCCAATTCCACTGTCTTTTTGTTTCCTTGTGTGCTTTACTAGTATCACTATC
Source organism: Lasiurus cinereus (assembly GCA_011751065.1). Classification (NCBI taxonomy): domain Eukaryota; kingdom Metazoa; phylum Chordata; class Mammalia; order Chiroptera; family Vespertilionidae; genus Lasiurus; species Lasiurus cinereus. The sequence goes on along the minus strand of JAAGEH010000014.1, from coordinate 1,630,147 downwards.
CAGCACTGATTTCTTTGGAATAATTTTAAAGCTATTTGTACATATTATATCTTATATCATATATTATCTATACAAATAAAAGGATAATATGCTAATTAGACCTGGTGACCAGACATCTTCCAGACATCCGACTTCCTTCTGGACAGTTAGGGGGCGACCAGGCCAGAAGGGGGGCAGTTGGAGGGCAATTAGGCCCATACGGGGGAAGTTGGGGGTGCAATCAGGCAGGCAAGCAGTTAGGAGACAGTGGTCCCGGATTGCGAGAGAGATGTTCAATTGCCAGTTCGGGATCGGGCCTAAACAGGCAGTTTGATATCCCCCATGGAATCCCTGATTGGAGATAGGCAGGCCGGACTGAGGGGACCCCTCCCCCTGTGCATGAATTTCATGCACCAGGCCTCTAGTATATCATAAAATGATATATATAAGCTATAAATCTATTTATGTCACACTTAACATTTGATACATTACCTTATATGTCAAATAAAGAGACAAGGGAGAACTCTTCTATCAAGCCCTCTGTGCTCTGAAACCATCATTCCAACCCACCCCAAATCCTGCTCTTATTATACAGAATTCAAGACATATCTTAAGGTAAAATGAGGGCACCCATGGCAAGCTATATAATCAATATTAGTAAAGCTTATTTTTTACTAATAAATATAAATGTACATTCTTCCTACTAGTGGATTGACCCATATATTCTTTTGGGTGAACATCAATTTTATGTTTACTGAGCTTTCTGGATCTGTGAATTTCTCTCTGTTAGTATTTTTGGAAGGTTTTTAGTCATTATTAATTTAAACATTTCTTCTGCTCCATTACCTCTTTCTTCTCCATTTGGTATTCCAATTATACGTGTTACAACCTTTTAAATTGCCCTACTGTTTTTAGATACTTTATTCTGTTCTTTTTATTCTTCATTTATTTATTTTTTAATATTTTATTGATATTTTTTACAGAAAAGAAGGAAGAGGGATAAAGTGATAGAAACATCAATGAGAGAGAAATATCAATCAGCTGCCTCCTGCATACCCCCTACTGGGGATGTGCCTGCAACCAAGGTACATGCCCTTGACCGGAATTGAACTTGGGACCTTTCAGTCTGAAGGTCGAGCTCTATTCACTAAGCCAAACCAGTTAGAACTTACTGTTTATTTTTGTGTGCATTTCTTTTGGGGAAGTCTCTGTCAACCTATCTCAAGCTTATTGATCTTCTCATGTCCAGGCTACCAATGTGCCCAACAAAGACATTCTTCATTTATGTTGTGTTTTGTATTTCTAACATTTCCTTTTGATTTTTAGAGTTTCCATCTCTGTTTATATTAGCCATCTGTTCTTGCATGTTGTCTACTTTTTCCTTTCAAAAACTTAACATATTAATCATAGTATTCTAAATTCCTTGTCTCATAATTTTAACATCTTTATTATAGTTAAGTTTGCTTCTGATGCTTGTTTTTCAGACTTTTTTTCCTTACCTTTTATTTTTATTATTATTATTTTACATTTTTATTGATTTCAGAGAGGAAGGGAGAGGGAGAGAGAGAGAAATATTAATGATGAGAGAGAATCATTGATTGGCTGCCTCCTGCATGCTCCCTGCTGAAGATTGAGCTCACAACCCCAGGGATATGCCCTTGACCAAAATCAAACCCAGGACCCTTCAATCTGCAGGCTGCTTTATTCACTGAGCCAAAACAGCTAGGGCTTTCCTTACCTTTAAGCATATCTTAGTAATTTTTGTTGTTGTTGTTAATAACTGAATATAGCCGAACTGGTTTGGCTCAGTGGATAGAGCGTCGGCCTGCAGACTGAAGGATCCCAGGTTTGATTCTGGTCAAGGGCATGTACCTTGGTTCCGGGCACATCCCCAGAAGGGGGTGTGCAGGAGGCAGCTGATCGACGTTTCTCTCTCATCGATGTTTCTAGCTCTCTCTCCCTTTCCCTTCCTCTCTGTGAAAAATCAATAAAACATATTTTAAAAAATATTTGAATGTAATAAAGAAGATAGTAAGACAGATACATAGCCTTTAGTGTGAAATTTTCATGTTAATCTGGTTAGGAATCCAGTTGTGTTTAATGTCTCTGTAGCTGTATGTACCAGAGCTTCCAATGCCTTGAATGTCCTCTTTATTTCTTCCCTGTTGACTTTAGGCTTCCCTAAGTACTCCTCTTTAGGGAGAGTCTGTTTCAAAGCTCTTTCAGCAATAGCCCATTCTTATTATGGTAAGTAGGATATCCCTTTCCCCAGTGAGTGCTGTGGATGAGGTCCTTACAATATCTCAAAAAAAAATAATTTTCTGAGACTTGCCAGGAATATAGGTGATTTTTATTTTGCATGGCATTTACATTCCTGGGTTTCCAAAGTGCCATTTCCCTTAATCCAGCCTTGGAAGAAGTGCAAGGATTCAGTAAAGCTAAAAGCAAAGTCAGTGTCTAGAGTTTCTATTTCATGTTGGAATTGGGTACGGTACAGCATTAGGCTAGTTGCAGTCCATTACTCTTATGTGTGTAATCTAATCAGGGTTTGAAATAATTCTGATTTGAGCCTTATGTCTAATTCACCCTTGATTCCTGGGTTGGACCTTCTAGAGTTCTCCCATAAAACCTGTGATATTTATGAGCCATGTGGGCAGATACAGGAACTGAGTCCTCAAGCCAGGAGTCAACCAAGAGAAACCAAGTGATACCAAGATAGCAAACTTCTTTGTTTAGGAGATTAAGTATTCCAAATCTTCCCATGTTTGCAGTGGCCATGGGTACTCTGGCCAATGATCTGCTCCCCGATGTGACTGACAAATACCTTCCCCTTTTCAACCAGATCCTTACCAGGTGTGTTCTCTCCCAGTCCAATCACTTGCACCAAAGTCTGTGGGGGATAGACTAATGGCTCCTTGGGGAGTGTTAAACTGCAGTTTCCTGGTAAAGCTTTTCAAATGACATGCATATAATATTTGGTCTTCCCTTTGCTCTTTAAAAACTAGGTTAGTTACAATGGTATTGTTAACGTAAAAAAAAAAACACATTGAAACTTGTAAAGAATTTTGTGAGTTTATTTGAGCCAAACTGTAGAATATGCGGGCAAGCAGAACCTCAAAGAGTGAATGGTGGGTTACATTTCTATTTATACATTGCAATCAAAGGAGGGACATAGGTGGGATACATGAAATTCATTGGTGATGGATTAAGGAGGTGGGATAAAGCAAAGCAGAGGAAACCCCTGGGATTGGATAAAAAGTAAAATGATGGACACATACTTAGGTGAGTGCAGAAACAATTAGCATGATCATGAAGGAATTTGTGGTATCTGTCCTGGTGCCCACCACATTTGGTTGTGCCCCAGGGGCTCTAGAAAAAGGGAAGTTACAAGTTACACAGACATCTCACAGACATCTTAGAGGCAAAAAGGCAAATGGGCTCAGTAAAAAAGATCTAAGTTGATCTTTGTCAGGGAAAATATTGGCTTAGGACATAACTGCCCACTATAACCTGTTTGTAGTTAAATATTTAATTTTCAGACCATCTTTTGTGGTTACTTTAGGTCTCTGAGTTTGCAAGACTGTCATGCAGGCCTCCCCTGAGCTTGTCAGGTCAGCATGTGGCCCCTTTCATCCACAGTATCAATTATGATGAAGTACTGTTGGCAGTAGCAAAGTGTAGGATTGAGTCTCAGTCTTTTAGTGGACTTGTTACTTTTTCAAGTGTTTTTCCCCTTGAGTGAGACTGGAAGACTAGAGGAGACTGAAGTGAAATGCCCTTCACCCATTTGGGGTAAGACTGTGCTAAGATTCTTCCAACATCCAAAGTAGGCCTTTGTTAAGGAGAGTAGCTCTGAGTGTTCTTCATGATGATTACTCTTTCCTTCTCCCTCTTAGATACATAAGGGGGTTTTTCTCAGCTTTTGATTATGGCCTTGTAAGAAACAATGAAACCTATCAAGATTTTTTTGTGAGTTTATTTGAGTTAAACTATAGACAATTGCCAGGAAGCAAAATCTCAATGGATTGAGATAATTCTCTAGAGAATGGCAATTTTGCACTTTATTTTATTCATTACAATCAAAAGAGAAGACACAAGTGGGTTACATGAAATCCACTGGTGATAGATGAAGGAGGTGGGAGAAAGCAAAGCAAGGAAACTTCTGGGATTGGATGAGAAAGAAAATTATAGACACATACATTTTTTTTTTTTTTACATAGGTGGGTACAGGATAGTTAACAGTCAATAAATAACATAATAACAATAACAATGAAGATTTATGGTCTCAGACATGGTGCATTATTGTACCCTGAGGGGTCTGTGAAAAGGGGAGTTATCCTGACATTACAAAGGATTGTTATCTTAGATGGAAAAGGCAATAGCCAGACTTAGTTAAGGTAAAGATTGACCTTTGTTAAGGAAGATTCTAGTTTAGGAAATGATTTCCTGCGATAAACTTTTTTGAGTTAAAAAGTTTTATTTTCAGATTGTGATTATGTTAGGTGTCTGAATTTGCAAGACCACCACCCAAGCCTTCCCTGAGCTTTTCTGGTTAACATGTTGCCACTTTTCATCCACAATCATGAGAACCAATTTTGGAAAAAAAATCTCAGGTGTTATTTCTTGAAATACTGCTGTTGTATCATTGCCACTATTCTCTCTTTCTGGGATTGCAATGTCACATGTGATAGACCATGTTACCTTGTCACGGGTTTCTTGTGCTCTTTTATATATTTTCAGTCTTCGTTATTGTTGTTTATTTTATTAGTTATTAAATAAAAATAACAAAAAATAAAAAATTAAATAAAAATATATTTTCTATCTCTCATATTTCTAGATGATATTTTTCACAAAGAGAAATTACTTTCACTTCTTTTACTAAGTTATCAGAATTCTCAGGTCATTTTAATCTTATTTTCAGGGTTTGAAATAATTCTGATTTGAATCTTATGTCTGATACACTCTTGATTCCTGGGGTGGGACCCTCCAGGGTTCTCCCATAAAACCCGCAATATTTACTTGGCTTTCTCCTTCTTCATGGTCCTTAAAACTGAGTTTCCTGTCATTGGAACTTTAGGAGTCTATCACAGCCTGTGCTTACTTTTGTTGCTTCAGCAGTTGCTTTTGGAGTTGACAAATACTAGATTTGTCTTTCTGAAATGCCATTCTCTCTAGAGCATTGGTCTGACAAATCTTTGGTATTTGGCAGCTATCTTATGCCTTCAAATGGATTTTTGGGTGGTTTTATTTCACTTTTGTCCAGAACTTCTAGTTCTTAGTTAGAATTATTATAACTGAAAATACTTTTTAAAAAATAAATAGGACCAGGAGAATAAAATCATTTGTTTTGTCTCTGTATCTTAGTGATCTGAAATTTTGTTCCTATAACAATAAAGTATCAACTAAGATTTGGTTCAGAAATGATATATATGCTTGCTTTTGATAAAATACTGGGGATCTAACACAGGTTGTTTTTTTTTTAATTAAATCTTTATTATTCAGATTATTACATTAGTTTCTCTTTTTTCCCCTCCATAGTTCCCCTCCAACCGGCTCCCAACCCTTCCCTCTACCCTTACCTCCCTCCCATTGACCTCATCCATAGGTGTATGATTTTTGTCCAGTCTCTCTCTGTATACCCCTCACCCCTTTCCCCCTGAGACTTATCAGTCCATTCCCTTTCTGTGCTCTTGATTCTATTATATTCACCCGTTTATTCTGTTGATCAAATTTTTAATTCACTTAATTTTTAGATTCACTTGTTGATAGATATGTATTTGTTGTTCATAATTTTTTATCTTTTACCTTTTTCTTCTTCCTCTTCTAAAACAGTACCTTTCAGCATTTCATATAATACTGGTTTGGAGTTGATGAACTCCTTTAGCTTTTTCTTATCTGTGAAGCTCTTTATCTGCCCTTCAATTCTGAATGATAGCTTTGTGGGGTAGAGTAATCTTAGTTGTAGCTTCTTGCTATTCATCACTTTGAATATTTCTTGCCACTCCCATCTGGCCTGCATATTTTCTGTTGAGAAATCAGCTGACAGTCCTATGGGTGCTCCCTTGTACGTAATGAACTGTTTTTCTCTTGCTGTTTTTAATATTCTCTCTTTGTCTTTTGATCTTGGTATTTTAATTATGATGTGTCTTGGTGTAGTCCTCTTTGGATTCCTTTTATATGGGGTTCTATGTGCTTCCTGGACTTGTAAGTCTATTTCTTTTACCAGATGTGGGAAATTTTCAGTCATTATTTCTTCAAATAGGTTTTCAGTATCTTGCTCTCTCTTTTCCTCTGGCACCCCCACAATTCTGATGTTGGTACACTTGAAGCTGTCCCAGAGGCTCCTTACATTATCTTCACTTTTTTTTGGATTCTTTTTTCTTCTTGCTTTTCCAGTTGAGTGTTTTCTGATTCTTTATATTTCAAATTTTGACTTGATTCTTGCCTTCCTCTAGTCTGCTGTTAAGTCTCTGTATAACATTTTTTATTTCAGTCAGTGTATGTTTAATTTCTAGTTGGTTCTTTTTCATCTCTAGTTGGTACTTTTTCATCTCCTCTTGAGTCTCACTAACTTTATCCAACTTTTCTAGGATATTCTTGAAAAACCTTATAAGCATGGTTTTGAACTCTATATCCAGTCATTTGTTTTCCTCCATTTCTTTTGTTTGTGATCCCTTTCCTTGTCTTGGCATTTTCACTATGCCGGGAAAACTTCTGTGTTGGATTCAGCCTTATGATTCCAGACTTGCAAAACTGCAAAAGCCTCTCTATTGAACTTGGGATGGGTGGAGTCTCAGGGCTTAACAGACTGCCTTGCCTTCCAGTTGGCCCCGCCCTTCACAGCCCCTGAGTCTCAAGTGAGTAAATCACTGGAGTGGTCGCTGTGCATGTGCGCTCTTGCAGTGCCTCTAGACTGCTGGCCCTCAGGCTCCCCTGTGCTCCGGGACCATATGAGTCTGGGTCCCAGGGTTTCGCCCGAAACTGTGGTTTAGTGAAGTTAGAAGTGGCGCAGTTGGGAGGGTCTGTCTCTCACCGACTCGTGAAAGCCAGTGTCACAATCAGCAGTCGATCCTCTGCGAGCAGTGCAATGCATGTCACCAGACTTTTGATCTTTTGTGATTCCTCTAAATTTCCGTGCACTTCTCCCTTTTCAAAGTCCAAACTCCCCCTATATGAGTTTCAGCTGGATCTGGGGTTTAGTGTTGTAGGATAAGAGGTTCAATGTCATTGAGAGTCTCCATCTCACTCCCGCCAGAGAAAGCCAGCCAGGTTCTCTGGCACCCGCTCTCTCCATGTGCCTGTCTCCATACCTCAGCTTTTTGCAGCTCCTCTGGGTCTCTGTGAGCCCCTCTCTTTCCTTCTAGTTGTAGAACTTCCACTCAGCCAGCTTTCCTGTGGTTCTGGATGATGTCCATTCTGTCTTTTAGTTGTAGTTTTGAAATTGTTGTGTAAGGCAGCAGTGTAGGTGTTTACCTATGCCATCATCTTGGATTCTCCTAACTCAGATTTTATAATGTTTTTTTTTTTAATTTCACCAGAAATACCTAGTCAGTACACTATGTACAAAGTTCTTTTTCATAACTTTTTTTGCAAACACCAGTTTTGGATAAGGAAATAGCATTTTATGGCATATAACAACTATAAACTAGACTGTGAGGTTAAGTAAATTTCTCTGGAAATCTATGGTTAACCAAACTCTGTGGATGATAGTTTTCTCTTAAAGGTTCTATGGTTGGTTTATTACATTTGGTGATTATACATTTTGATAATAGCCTTTATGATTTCACATATTTTAGAGGTCATCCCAAGAGAAAATGAGCAAGCTTTCCAAAGTTGTCTTAGATATATTCCAAACTCCTAAAAATGATTTCCCTTCACTTTAATGCCTTTTATGCCTCCTGGACCATGCAAATGCTCAAAAGTATTTAATATGTTCATGAATAAAGAAAACATAGGCATTCTCTAAACATTCAATGTTTCCCTGAAAATAAAAAGCTCAAACTTATGCCTGACTAACAGGATTCAGTTGATGAGCATTGATCTATGAACCAGTCAGGGTACATGCCACGGTTTCAGGCTCAATCCCCAGTGGGGGCCATACAGGAGTCAGCCAACCAAAGATTTTCTCACATCTCTCTCCCTCTCTCTTTTGCTCTGAAGTCAATACGAATATTAAAAATATATTAGAAAAATAAAAATATATTAGAAAAAATGTTTCTTTTAGGCTATGTTTATACAATACATATTTTTTCTTTATTTTCCAGTATCCTTATATTTTATATTAGTCTCTTGAAAATAGCATACATTTAGCTTTGTTATTGTTGTCCAATATGAAAATCTTTTAATTGGATAAATTACTTTATTTTTACTAATATCTGATATGTTTGAGTTTCAACCTATCACTTTGCTGATGGTTAATTATTTATCTTATTTACTCTATATTTCTTTTCTTTCATTTAGGTTAGTCAGTTACTCAAAATATATATAACTTAAGTTATGTTGGCAAGATACTTACACTAAGATAAAAGTATCCTTAGAAACTTTTAACTAGTATAAAATTCTATCTTGAATAAGGCAAGATATAAAATGAAAAGTCAGGGGTCTGAGGAGGCCAGAATTAGAGAAACAATTGGTGAGCAGTCTTCAAGTAGATATAGTAAGTCTTAAAAGAAAGTTTTCATTGATTTATTGCAGGGACCTAAGTTATAGCTAGGAAAGCATCTAAGGATCAAGGGTGTGGTGAGTAAACCCTGAGAAGTTCTATTGTCACCAGGTATTTGTATTAGTCCATCTTGTCTGCATATAAAGCATTTATAACAACTAGTAGCCTAGTGCACAGATTCATGCACATCGAAAGGAAATTAATTAGAAGACATATTTTAATATCGCTATTCACCCTTTCTCTATATCAGAAGTATCAACAAAATTCATGACCAACAATGACAGATCGAAACACATGTGTGCAATTGGTGCCAGCGAGAGCTTTATATGTATGGTGCATGTGCAGATCAACTTAGCCTTTTATAGATATAGAATAAACTTGCCTAATTAGACTTGCTTTCTGTTGTAGCTAAACTTTTTCCAGGCCAGTGAAACACCCTAACTCCTCTTTCAGGTAATCATCAGCAACTCAGCAGTAATATCAACATGAAGCAGATTATTATTGTAGATCATGCAAGGAGAACAAAGGGTAAAATATTTAACTGCAGAAGTGTTTGACTATATTCTGTGCAGTGAGGAAACCTGAAGTCATTTTCAAGGTCCACCATTTCTTACTTATTTTCAGTTGGGTCAAGTTTTTAAACTTTCTAAATCTCCGTTTTCTAGTTAATGACAAAACAAATAGGATTCCTCCCATTCTCCTATCTACCTATTCCAGATTTCTGTGATGATCAAATGAGATGAGGCATTGGAAAACACTTCACAGAAATTTGGTTAAAGTGTGAAATGGTTTCATATGGCCATAAAGTGGTCATGTTCCTGGGCTGAAGGAACTGCAAAGGGGCTAGGGAGAGGAAGCCAGGCGTTGCTACATGATGTCATTACCCAGCATCCACAGTGACCGTTTCTAGGTTAGGCTGGGCTGTGGGCTATATTTTGCGTGATGGGGTCTCAGCACGGTGGGCTGTGATTTGGTGGGCTGTCACTCCAGAGGGGTGGCAGGATCTGTGTCCCACTTGGGGGAAGCTGAGTGTTGTTTTGTGGGTGCCAGGTCCACAGTGTCAGGGCACATCACAGCAGCTCCTCTGTTGAGTATCTGCCTCTGGTGGTCAGTGTGCATCATAGTGACCAGTTGGATAGTCGGACACTTAGCAAATTAGCCATATATATATATATATATATATATATATATATATATATATATATAATTAGAGACCTGGTGCACAAAATTCATGCACTCAGGGTGGGGCTCCCTCAGTTCATCCTCTCACAGCCTGGGAGCCCTCAGGGGATGTCCGACTGATGGCTGAGGCCTGTTCCCTATAGTTGGATATCCTTAGTGCTGCCATGGAGGTAGGAGAGGTTCCCCTCCACTGCCACTGCACTCACCAGCCATCAGCCTGGCTTCTGGCTGAATGGTGCTCCCTCTGTGGGAGTGCACTGACCTTCAGGGGGCGGCTCCTATATTGAGTGTTTACCCGCTGGTGGTCAGTTCTCATCATACAACTGGATATTCTACCATTCAGTCGATTTGCATATTAGCCTTTTATTTTATTAGGATATAGATAAATCCCTATTCTCACACTCAAGACTGTACAGATCAACTCTGCATCAGAGTTGATTATACTGTGTGGGTGTTCATTTTGAGGCCCAAGAAGGAGGGTCAGTGACTATTTTGGGGAATGTCAAAGTTTAAATAAGTAATTATATTTAATATCTGGATTTGTACGCATTCACTTCCACCCATGTTCCATTGACCAAAACAAGTCATATGGAGAAGATCAACATCAAAAGTACAAGGAGGTATCTTCCTCCTAAGGAAGTAGGGGTATAAGGAATAAGTATTTGCTGAACAATAGTGTAATTGGCCTCAGTGATTTGCTAGAAAATGCTTTTAAAGCATCCATCATTTTTTTTTCTGTGCCTTTTGCTCATGCAACATAAAAACATCATCCTTAGGCTATTGTATCTTCTTATTTTCATCTTTATGACTCTTTAAATGATGTCTGGGAAGCAGATGGGTCCTTTCTTTATAAAATCAGCTTGCAATAGCCTACCATATATTTTAGAACTTGAAAAAAATTAATATAAGATAGTCAACTCACTCCTGTTCTCCTCCCACAATAGGGACTTCTGTAGTGCTCTTCAGATACAATAAACATCTATTTTGGTAGGCAATTTCAGCTAGGTTCCATTAAATGTAGGAATCTGTTCTTGGTCTTTAGCTTCTTCAATTATAGTCTGAAATTATGCTATTTTGAAATTCATTCAGATACATAATAGGTTTTAGCATGCTTTAATCATTTATTATTTTTGACATTAGAAAAAATAACAAGCTCCCAATGTATTGAAAATATTTTATAGGAGACTAAGATGAAGGCACTTCCAAGAATGCTTCCACATTAATGTGAGGCATCATAGTGTCTGCTTACCAAATATAAATAACACAAATATAAATCCTCTGCATACAAGAAACATTTAACTTAAAGATGACTAAGAGCAAGATACATATCCAAAAGAGCATGACTAAAACAAAAATCCATTGAATACTAGTATATGTAGAAAACTAAAAGACTAGGATAAGATGCAGAATATTGGAGCAGTTATCATCACTGGTAATTTCATTGTTACCTAATATCTTCAGATAAAAGGAATTCATAATAGGTACTTCAAAAGAAACAAAAGAAGACCTAAAAAAAAACAGAATTTCTGAAAATACTGGAAATGACATTGTATTTTTTAGAAACTGTGAAAGGACAAAACAGACTCAATGAGGGTTTCAATGGTTTGGTTGACCCACAATGGCAAAGCATCATTGATGCTGAAAAGTCACAAGCAGCAATAGCAGAGCACAACAAACACCTGGATAGATGATAATGTGAAAAAGAAACTGGAGACTGGGGATGGGGAGAGGTGGAGAATGAAAAGAGGGAGGAAAGCGCAGGAAGGGAGGGAGGGAATATTTCAGGGCAAATGTCAACTTTAACTCTCAGGTGCTCCTATGAATTTTTGTATTATTATTGTTTTTATTCTATAATAATTTTTTTAACTTTTTCTCCCAAAAGAATCCTTAAAATAATCCAGCATTTTATATGTGCTATACTCAGAAGGTTTTTCTGAAGATTTAAACTCTTTATTGCCAGAAATAAGTGTCTCTCATTTTTCTATCCCATATTTCTAGATTACATTTTCCATAGAGAGAATGAAAAAGATAAAGGGAGGACACAGACAGGATGGAAGGCAGAGAAGGATGTGCAAATCTTCATTAAGGAAGAAATGAGGTTCTTAGATTATTTTACAGTGTGTTTTCTGTTACTGTTCTGACATGCTTAGTTTTTGTAAATAGTCTTTTCTTTTGAGGTAATTTATATACATAAATTTGTAAAATATATTCTGTCACAAAAAGATTCCAAGAATTGCTTCCCTGTCCTCTGTTAGTATAGCAGTATCCATTTTTTTGAGATGAGTAAATTGCAATCCACAAGCAGCTGGGATTGTGCGGAAGGTCCACAGGGAGCAATACAAGAAATTTTTGGTCCCTCTGTTATATACACTAGAAAAAAAAAATCCCATCCTTTTATTGAATCCAGCTATCTACCTTCATTCATTACAGAAGAAAAAAATATATACTTGCATAACATGATTTAGTACACTATAAAAATCATGAATAAAGCCCTCAAACTGGTATTCAAAATTGCCCAGAAGTACTATTATATTTGACTAGAAGTTCTACTTTTACACTTTCTGAGATGACACTTTTATACCTTTTCTCTTTGTGTGGTACTGGAGCACAGGGGAGCCGGAAAGGCAGCAGTCTAGAGGCACTGTGCATGAGCACAAGGACCACTCCAGTGATTACCCAGTCACATGAGACTCAGGGGCTGTGGCAGGCGGGGCCGACTGGAAGGCAAGGCGGTCCCTTAAGCCATGAGACTCCACCCATTCCAAGCTCAATGGAGAGGCTTCTGCGGTTTTGCAAGTCTGGTATCATAAGGCTGAATCCAACACAGAAGTTCTCCCGGCATAGTGAAAATGCCGAGACAAGGGAAGGGATCACAAACAAAAGAAATGGAGGAAAACAAAAGACTGGATATAGAGTTCAAAACCATGCTTATAAGGTTTTTCAAGAATATCCTAGAAAAGTTGGATAAAGTTAGCGAGAACCAAGAGGAGATGAAAAAGGACCAACTACAGATGGAAAATGTCCAACTAGAGATGAAAAAGGACCAACTAGAAATGAAACATACACTGACTGAAATAAAAAATATTCTACAGATCTTAACAGCAGACTAGAGGAAGGCAAGAATCAAGTCAAAATTTGAAATATAAAGAAGCGGAAAACATTCAACTGGAAAAGCAAGAAGAGAAAAGAATCCAAAAATGTGAAGATAATGTAAGGAACCTCTGGGACAGCTTCAAGCGTATCAACATCAGAATTGTGGAGGTGCCAGAAGAAGAGAGAGAGCAAGATACTGAAAACCTATTTGAAGAAATAATGACTGAAAACTTCCCACATCTGGTAAAAGAAATAGACTTACAAGTCCAGGAAGCACACAGAACCCCATATAAAAGGAATCCAAAGAGGACTACACCAAGACACATCATAATTAAAATACCAAGAGCAAAAGACAAAGAGAGAATATTAAAAACAGCAAGAGAAAAACAGTTCATTACGTACAAGGGAGCACCCATACGACTGTCAGCTGATTTCTCAACAGAAACTATGCAGGCCAGATGGGAATGGCAAGAAATATTCAACGTGATGAATAGCAAGAACCTACAACTAAGAATAATCTATCCAGCAAAGCTATCATTCAGAATTGAAGGGCAGATAAAGAGCTTCACAGATAAGAAAAAGCTAAAGGAGTTCATCAACTCCAAATCAGTATTATATGAAATGCTGAAAGGTACTCTTTTAGAAGAGGAAGAAGAAAAAGGTAAAAGATAAAAAATTATGAACAACAAATACATATCTATCAACAAGTGAATCTAAAAATTAAGTGAATTAAAAATTTGATCAACATCAACAGAATAAATGGGTGAATATAATAGAATCAGGAGCACAGAAAGGGAGTGGACTGATAATTCTCAGGTGGAAAAGGGTGAGGGGTGTACAGGGAGAGACTGGACAAAAATCATAGACCTATGGATGAGGTCAATGGGAGGGAGGTAAGGGCAGAAGGAAGGGTGGAAGTTGGGTGGAGGGGAGCTATGGAGGGGAAAAAAGAGAAACAAATGCAATAATCTGAATAATAAAGATTTAACTAAAAAAAAAAAAAAGAAAAGTTATATGTCTACTTTGTCCCACTCCTTGACAACATCCAATAGACAGTGATGAAGCAGGGACCAAATAAAAACCCCAACAACAACAAAACAACCACAGCTTATATTCTGAAAAAGGGAGTGTTTGTGAAAATTTTTCTATACCAATGAATGGAAAACTGTTTTTTCCCCTCTAGTATGCTTCTGGCAACCAAATATGTGGGGATCTTTCCACACCCACCAATTCTCCATTAGCTGTTATGTATGACACAGCTCTATGGGCTCCTGGAGCTCTTCTAACTTTAATCATAATGTAGGCCAACTTCAGAACCTCAAAATCCAGACAGATTTTAATCATGTGAGACCCTGATCAAAACATACAATGTAAGACACTTCACCCATGAAAACTCTGAGATGATAAAATATATTGTTTTAAGTCAGTAAGTTTGTGGTATATTTTTGCACAGAATGTAAATACATACAGCATGATTCCATTTATATAGAGCTGAAAACTAGGCAAAACTGAACTATATGTGTGATGTTAGATGGGAGTTATTTCGGGACAATAAGGAGGGGTTATAATTGGGTGGGAAAATGAGGGGGCTTCTGGAATCTGATAATACTCTATTTCTTTATTTGAGAATGGGTGCTCAGTTTGTGGGAATCCATTAAGCTGTACACAAAGGACTTATGTAATTTTCTGAATGTACATTTCAACTAAATATCATTGAAGAAATATATGATTTAGCTTTCCTATGCATTTATATTTCTGATTCCATTGCCTCAAAATACCTGATAATATTAACATATATTGAGCTAGCATGTTTCCAAAGACTTCGTATCAATTAACATGTTTTTATATTTTAATTTTGGTTTTAGTTCCTTTTAATATGTCCTGAATATAGAAGTCTGTTAATTTGATATAGTCAGATATAAAAATACTTACGCTTTGGGGTATACTGTACTTATATCTTATTTAAGAATCTTCCCTATCCTGTAATGTTTTTAGAGTGAAATCAATGTAGAATTGAATGAAGTGTTCTAGGAACAAGTAAAAAAAAGCATGTACCTAGAAATGAGAATTAATTTAATATACTCTTTTTTAAGGTAAGTACAAAGTCTTTGTGTGCATTAAAGGCAGTTTTCTCTCCCTAATAGGCACCCTTAATAAAAAAAACATTTTATTAATTACATTTAACCCATCTTTTCCTCTTAATTTTGATAAGTGACATCATTTTAAATCCTAACATATGAGGAATTTATTGAGTGTTTTTCTTTTTGCATGATGACAAATCATTTTTCTTAAAATTATTATTTTCTTGTTACAGTCTTGGTTTTTAAATGCTTTCTGTTTTGTCATTCCAAACAATTTAATTACATTTATGTTTTGAATAAATAATATATTCTTTTGATTCAAAATTCAAAGGATATGAGTGAATATAGAAAAAAGTAATCTTCTTGCTTCTGTCTTCAAGACTCCAATCTTTCTCTCCATAGTCAATATATCTTTACGTATATTTATAGAAATATTTTATCTCACATACAAGCAATTATGTATAAATTATATATTTTTATAAAATATATAAAATTTATAAAAGATATATAGATATAGATTTCCTGTTACTAAGAAATGAGTAGGCTGTTTTTAACACCTATCTATACTAACTAAAGGGTAATATGCTAATTAAACTGGGACACCTTCTGGAAGTTCTTTCAGACAAAGCCACGGTGACAGGGCTGGGGCAGAGATAGTTAGGGGTGATCAGACTGGCAGGGGAGGGCAGTTGGGGATGAGCAGGTCAGCAGAGGGAGGCAGTTGGGGATGAGCAGACAGGCAGGGGGGAAGTTGGGGGAGACCAGGCCTAGGGGGAGCAGTTGGGGTTGATCTGGCTGGTAGAGGGGGGCAATTGGGGGAAATGAGACCAGCATGCAGAATGGTTAGGGGTGATCAAGCAGGCAAGCAGGTGAGCAGTTAGGAGCCAGCAGTCCCGGATCCCACAGGAATTGGGCCTAAACTGGCAGTTAGACAACCCCCAAAGGGTTTCAGATTGGAGAGGGTGTAGGCCAGGCTGAGGGACACATCCTCCAATCTTGTCATCCTAGAGAGAGAGAGAGAAAGAGAGAGAGAAAAAGAGAGAGAGAGAGAGAGAGGTGGGAGAGAGAGAGAGAGGAAGGTAGAGGGAGAGAGAGAAACATCATTGTGATAGGAAAATATCAATCAGCTGCCTCCTGCACATCCTCTACCAGGATTGAACCTGCCATCTGGGCATGTGCCCTGCCCAGGAATGGAACCAGAAACCCTTTAGTACATGGGATGACACTCAACTAATTGAGCCATACCAGCCAGGGCTTGTTTTTGTTATTTTTTTATTTTTGTTTTGTTTTTTAGATAACAGCATTTTTCTTTTTTTTTAAATATATTTTATTGATTTTTTTTACAGAGAGGAAGGGAACATCGATGAGAGAGATTTTCCGCCCTTGACCAGAATCAAACCTGGGACCTTTCAGTCCACAGACCGACGCTCCATCCACTGAGCCAAACCGGTTTCGGCAGATAACAGTATTTCTTATAGTGAATTCCATATCAGTACCTAAAATACTTCCTTACCCTTTTTAATGATGGTATAATATTTCATTGTACATAATATTCCATATATCCTTTTTTTAACCAATTTCCTCTAGATGCATACTTCAGTTGTTTTCAATAGCTTGCCATTCAAACGTACATCACCACCATGAAAATATATTTTATCTTTCCTTCATCTATTAATAGCTAACTTCAGTTGAGCACTTAGTATGATTTTGTCACCATAAGAAATGCTTTACATAAATTATCTCATTCAATTCTCAAGTTAACTCTATAAGGGTAATGCTTTTTTAATTCCTAGTTAATAAAAAAAATGAGAGGTTGACTAATTTGCCTAATGTGAGAAAATGACTAAGAGAAAGATTCAGAGTCTGATTGCTGGTCTATGTATCTCCAAAACTCTTATAACAACAAATAATTACATAGATATTTACTAATAACCTAACATCCTCTCACCTAAGGAACTGGTTGTAAATGTAAAAACAGCCTGATCATTTTTGAGTAAAAATAAGTCAATTATAGATTTCACACAGTGACTGACAAGTCAGTAAACAGGTGTTCATCTCTACACAGAAATCACAGTTTAAAATCATATTCTCAATTTGAAGCTACATAATTTAACTAAAGAGTGCCAGATTTAAAAAGTGGTAATTATAACATTTAATAAAACTTCAAAGCTGCTTCTGATGTGATCACAGTAGGGTATAAGCTTAACAGCTAAATTTCAAAGATGAGCACTTTTTAGAGGCAAACTAGGAAACATCTCTAAATCAGTAATTACAGCTAGAAACTCTTCCAACAGAGGAGAATTTGAAACTAGTAGCAAGCAAATGAATGCCTTGGGAAAAATCCTGAAAATTGTTTGCCTGATTCTAAGACAGAGAATAAGTTTAAAATGACTATTAGGTTTTGAAAATTCCCATTTTATTCTTTTTCACTGCCAATTTCCTCCAGGGACAATGATTAGAAGTGTCAAGAATAGCAGGTTAACAGACATTTCTTTTAAATGTAGGAATAGAAAATGTTATAAAGAAACCTGCTTTTAATTTTCCAGTCTAGTTTGAAATGTTAAGACGGTTGTAGTAAGAATAGAAAACAGTTTGTAGTGCAGCACTTACAGCCAAAAGGTAGTCTTGGTGATTCAATTACTCCTCTTACTCTTGTCCTGCAGTTGCCCTAAAATTTACTCGTAAGTCTTCAACATTTGGGCATCATATTCCTTATCCAATGACACCTGCCATTTGCCAATATAAATTAAAAAAAATTAAGTAGAATTAGGGCACAGGATAATGTTTAAATTTTTGGCTTTTGAATTGGCAATTGAAGCAACAGATTTAACTATCAAAATGCAGATTCCTAGCCCCAATCCTGACTTTTAAAAACTAAGTATCCAGAAATCTGCATTTTGATTGTTCTCATGCATTCAAGTTTTAGAACCCCTCCACTGAAAGTAGAAAACTACAGTAATTAGTCTCCTACTTCTGTCTTCCCTTGTGCACTTGGAGACAAACCAGTGGATAGAGAGTACACTGATTTAAGAGGAAAAATGTTTTCTATGTCTGGTTCTGCTATTTCCTTGCAGACTGAACTTGTCTGAGTCAGATTTCTTTGAACCCCAGAGTCCTTCTCTTCATCTGTGTTACTGTGGGGTCATTTTCTGACATAAAAAGTTTATGTTATTAATAGTGTTAATCCCATTCTCTCAGAATAGGTTAAAGAATAATATATTACAAATAAAATCCACTTCTGCCTGTCTGGGGTAGCTCAGTGGATTGAACGTCATCCCATGGAACAAGAGGTCCCGGGTTGATTCCCAGTGAGGGCATTTGCTCCAGTTGCAGGGTTGATCCCCAGTAGGGGGCATCTGGGAGACAGCTCATCCATGTCTCATTGATGTTTATCCTTCTCCCTTCCTCTCAGAAATCAATAAAAAAATTTTTTTTAATAAAATTCATATCTAACAAAAATAGAAAGAACAAAAACCAAGAAGAGGTATACCTGAAATGAATACAAAATAATATTGAATGTAAACTGTAATTTAAAAGAAAAACAAGAAGGGAAAAGGAACAGATAAATAATAACTTTTTGTAAGTTGATGACAACATTTAAATATCATTTTTCATAATTATTCTTATTCTTAATTTAATAGCTCTTCTTTGTGTTACATTTTCACATGGAAACAAAAAGTGTTGTTTGCTTTCATTAATTAAAAAGGGATAAGTTTCACAGCATAAGTATTGCCTACTTTTTGGTACAACTGAGTTTTTACCAAGTCCTAGAAAATCTTTTCTTTGTTAAAGCATGTATGCCTTAGGGATTACTATATCTCTTGCTGTTTTATGTTAGAAAAGAAGTATGACTTAGCCTAACATGTGTGACTAATATGATCACAACCCTTGGGAAATTAGATTGGTTTTCTGGAGAAATCACTAAAAAATACTGACTGCATACTAAGATGAGAATCTTTTACTAGTTGCTCAACCTGGGCAAATCACTGATGAGTCAGTAGACGCATCTGCCAATTTTATAAGCCTCTTGCCATTCTGGGGCCTCAGGAGCAACCTGAAAAATGAAGAAACAGAATCAGGTTATAAAGGCATCACCCAGATTCAGGGGCCTGTGATGTATTTTATATTATCATTAGAGGCTCAGTGCATAGATTTGTGCACCAATGGCTCTCTCTCAATATCAGACCCCTCAGGGGATATGGGAGATCCAGTTTTGGCCCAATTCCAGCAGGCCAGGCTGAGGGACCCCACTAGTACACAAATCCGTGCACTAAGCCTCTAGTATGCATATAAGATTTTTGGTTAATCTCTTCCTGTCCTCCACAATCCCACCTTCCCTCTGAGATTCGTCATTCTGTTCCATGTTTCCATGCCTGTGGTTTCCACTTCTGCATTGAGATCTGCTTCCTGGTGGTCAGTGTGTGTCATAGCTACCAGTCAAATGGCTGAACAATTGAACAGTTAAGTGGTTGCTTAGGCTTTTATGTATATAGATGACCTGAAAATAGTAATGCTTCAGCCAGCAAAAAAAGGATTGAGAGGAAAAATAGGAAACATCTGAACTTTAAAGAAAAGAAAGCAAATTGTGAAGCCAAGTGCTATAACTGAATAGAGAGGAGAGGAAGAGAGAAGAGTGAAGGGAAGGAAGGGTAGAAAATGCAACAGTGGGTTTAGTTTAAAAGTAGAATGGCAAGAATAGACTAATGGTGAAGTATGAAGTCTTCAGAACTAGACTGCCTCTATTCGAATCTCAGCTTTGCATTTCTAACAGCATGGACTTGGGCAAGTGATTTAGTCTGTCTGTGTTTTAGTTTTATTTGTAAAATGGGAATAGTACTATTCAGTACTGCCATGTAGAAACACTCAAGTGTTTATTTTATCAGTATTGAATGGATTTATTCAGTTAATATTCAGTTACCCATGAATAATATCTGACATACAAGCATTTGCCAAATGATTATTGATTTACTAGTAATCACTGAAATATTATTTTTAATTCTAAATCTCAGGCTCTTCTAAGCCTTTATCTATAAGTTAGTCTATAAGATTTGGAAATAAATTTACATTTGATTTTTTAATATACCTAGATTAGGAAGAAAAACATTTCCCCATATTAATCTGTTGTAGTCTTACTCAAAATTAAATTATGTATGTATTTCAATATAATTACTCTCAACCTTATTCTAGGACTACATAAATAAAATTAAAAGATATCAGAGACATTTTTTAAAATTCTGATTGAGTGGCTGATTTGATTATTCCATTTAGTTTAGTTTTTCAGACTAAACTCATAATTCAATAGCCTCTGGATGACTATGACATTTTAAAAGTACCTAATTAAATTAATCAACATGAGATATGCTGACTTGTGATTAACCAGAAAGGTTTAAAAAAAATAAATGAGGCTGTATTGTGAGTCCTACATTGTACTTTTAAAGCTTAAATAATTCATCAATCTGATTCATTTAGGGATTTTTTTTTCTTTTTCTCAGATGTTTCTTTCTAATGAATTGACCATTATATTTCCTAAGTTCTGAAATGGCCAATAGACTATAGAAAGACATTTCTTTAGGCTCCTGCTTGAACAGTTAGGGAATTCTTAATGGAACCCTAGGAAAGGATGAGTAGAAGCATGTTACTGCCTATGGCTTGATTATATAGATACTAGAGGCCCGGTGCACGAATTCATCAGTGGAGTCCCTCAGCCTGGCCTGTGGGATAGGACTGAAATTGGCTCTCTGCCATCTCCCAAAGGGTTTTGGATTATGAGAGGGCTTAGGCCAGGCCAAGGGACCCCAATGATGCATGATGGAGGCCAGGAGGGACTGGGGAGGTTGGCCAGCTGGGGAGGAATTGCAAGAGGGCTTCAGGGCATGTCTGGCCCCTCTCACTCAGTCCCCATCAGCCAGACCCCAGCAGCAAGCTAACCTACTAGTCAGAGCATCTGCCCCCTGGTGGTCAGTTCATGTTATAGCAACTGGTCAACCGGTTGACTGCCTGCCCCCCTCATGGTCAGTGCACATCATAGCAAGAGGTTGAGCAGCCTTAGCATATCATTAGGATATTACATTTTGATTGATTGAACAGATGACTGGACACTTAGCATATTAGGCTTTTATTATATAGGATACTGTGCAACTTAAAAGAGAAGCAAGAAAAACTAGAACTTGCTGTCATCTGTTTCACATTTTTATTGTTCTGGCCACAGTTCTCTGAACACTGCAGTAGCTCTACTCTTATGTATCATAGTATTATTTAATGACTGTGGTCTGAAATTGTCAGCTTTAAGGGATGAGGCTGATGGGGAGTCAAAACACTATTTGGCATTAGGAGAATACCACAGGAACTTTGGCATGGCACTTACTACTCCTTTCCAAGGACAGAATAAAAAGATAGTTGGACAGCCCACACCACCCACACTTCCCAGGTGGCTAACAAATAAATAAATCATTACTGGATAGGCTAACAGATTTTATGATATTGGAAACAAACTGTCTATGAATACTTTTCCAAGTTTGAAATATCTAGGAGCTTATTTTTTGACATTTACATAAAGACTTTAGTGAAATTATGTTGAAAGAAAGTAATCTAATGTGTGAGGAGGTAAAACAATTTATATAACATTTTTGATGCTGCTGCTAATTTTCTTTAACCATTGGCAAAGCAAATGGTTTATTTTGAAATTTAGAGTGACTATATTCTATTTTATATAAGCTATATAACTTCGTTAATAAAGTATTTCTAAGTTTAAGAGAACTGTGGTTCTGATAATTAATAGGAATTTCTTCCACTTTTTGCTAATGTTAATATACTTGATCATGGTTTGATAAATTTGACAGGCATGACTGCTTTTGATACAATAGACTTAAGATAATTAAATTATTTATTTTAAAATTACTTAGATATAATTATAATGGCAAATAATAAATGAAATAATCTGCAATAAATAAATAACATCCTAAATGTTAAAAAGCATATAGTATTATGTCAAAAAAAGATATAAAGGTTTCCCTTCCTCTTTAGAACTATTCTATATTCTACAATTCAATTTTGATAGCAGTTTTATTGTACCATGTATCATATCGGTAATTCCTTTTTTTATCACCAAAAGATTCCTTTATGGAAAAATAATATTCTAGTATATGGATATACCACATTTTGTTTATTCTCTACTCAGTTGATGGACATTTGTATTATTTCCACCATTTGGCTATTACAAATAATGCTGCTATGAACATTAAGTATATTTTATATGGGCATATGTTCCCATTCTCTTGACATACACATAGGAGTGGGTCTTGCTGGATCTTATGGTAATTCTGTGTTTAATACTTTGAGGAACATGTAAAGTATTTATCCAAGTGACCAAACTATTTTGCATTTCTATCAGCAATGTAGGAGATTCCATTTTTATACAGCCTTACCCACACATTTTATTGTATGCATTTTAAAAAAAATTTTAGCCATCCTATGGGTGTGAAGCAGTATCTCATTGTGATTGGACTTACATTTCTCTAGTGATTAATATTATTGAGCATCTTTTTATGTGCTTATTGGGCCTTTGTATATATTTTTTATAAAAATGCCTCTTCAATTTTTAAAATTAGGTTACTTATCCTTTTCTTCATGGACTTTATTTTTTTAATATATTTTTTATTGATTTCAGAGAGGAATGGAGATAGAGAGAGAGATAAAAATATCAATGATGAGAGAGAATCATTGATCAACTGCCTCCTGCACACCCCCTACTGAGGAACAAGCCTGCAACCTGGGCATGTGCCCTTGACCAAAATCCAACCTGGGACCTTTCAGTCCACAGGCCAATGCTTTATCAACTGAACCAACCAGTTAGGGCTGACTACTTTTTAAAGCAGTTTTAGGTTCACAGCAAAACTGAAGGGAAGGTGCAGAGATTTCCCATATTATCTCCTGCCCTACATATGCATACCTTCCCCAATTATCAACATTCCCCCACTGGAGTGGCACATTTATTCAAATTTTTGAATCTACTAGTATATGAGCACATCATAATCACCCAAAGTCAATAGTTTACTTTAGTGTTTACATTTAATGAGTTTGAAAAATACATAATGGCATGTTTCCATCATTATGGTATCAGACAGAGTATTTTCACTATCCTAAAAATCACCTGTGTTTCACTGGTTAATCCTTCCTACCCCCACTCCCTACCACCCACAATCCCTGGACAACTGTGTATCATTTTACTGTCTCCATAGTTTTGCATTTTTCAGTCTTTTGTAGTTGGAATCATACAGTATGTAGCCTTGGATTGGCTTCTTTCACTTGGGGATAGTAATGTTCTTCCATGTTTTTTTCATGGCTTGATTGTTTGTTTGTTTATTTATTTTAGTGCTGAATAATATTCCATTGTATGCTTATACCAAAGTTTATTTACCCATTCACGTACTGAAGGACTTCTTGAGTACTTTCAAGTTTGGTACTTATAAATAAAGCTTCCATAAACTTCTGTGCACAGGTTTTAGTATAGACATAAGTTTTCAATTGTCTTTATTTTTGAATTGTAAGCGTACTTTCTATATTCTGGATATAAGTTCCTTGTAAGATATATGATTTTCAAATACTTTCTCTAATTTTATAGGTTATCCTTTTTACTTTCTTGATGATGTCCTTTGAAAAGATTTTCATCTTGATAATTTTTCTTTGTACTTTTGATGTTATATGTAAGAAACTATTATCTAATTCAATATCACATATATTTATTCTTATGTTTATTTCTAGGAATTTCATAGCTTTTGCTCTTATATATCCTTCTGAGATACTTTTTATGTATGGTGTGAGGTAAGTGTCCAACTTCATTATTTTACATGTGGATATTTAGTTATTGCAGCACAATTTATTAAAAAAGGCTATCTTTCCCCATTGGATTATCTCTGCAGCCTTGTAAAAAATTGACAATAAATTTAAAGTTTATTTTTTGTTTTCTGATGTTCAGTTCAATTCCTTTGCTTTATAGGACTAGCCTTATGTCAATATCACAATCTTTATTACTGTTGCTTTGCATTACATTTTGAAATCTAAAATAGTGAGTCCTCCAACTTTATTTTATTTTCAATATTTTTACTATTTGAGGTCCTTTGTATTTTTTTCATAAGCATTTTAGTATTAGATTTTCATTTTCTGCCAAAGTGCAGCAAGAATTTTGATAGAGATTGCATTGAATTTGTATATTGGATTGGGAAGTACTGTATTTTAACATTAAATCTTCTGTTCCATGATTATGTGATGTCTTTCTACTTATATAGGTCTTCTTTTTATTTCTTTTAACATCATTTTATAGTTTTCCATATGTAAGTTTTGCACTTCTTTTGTTAAATTTATTTTTAAGTACTTTATTTGTTGTTACTATTATAAATGGAATTTTCCCTCAATTTGACTTTTTGTATTGCACATTGCCAATACATAGAAATACCATTGATTTTAATATATTGGCCTTATATCCTGCACCTTTGCTGAACCCATTTATTAGTTCTAATAGTGTTTAGTAGATATCTTAGGATTTTTCTATATACAGTCATGCATTGCTTAATAACGATGATGTAGTCTGAAAAATGCATCCATAGATGATTTTGTCATTGTGTGAACAGCACAGAGTGTACTTGCACAAACCAAGTTGGTCTAGCCAACTAAACACCTAGGCTATGTGGTGCAGCCTATTGTTCTTAGGCTATAAGCCTGTACAGTTTCTGTACTGAATATGCTAGGCAATTGTAACACAATGGCAAGTACTTATATATTTAAACATGTTGAAACATAGAAATGGTACAGTAAAAAAAATGGTATGAAAGATAAAAACAGTATATCTATGTGGGGTACTTACTATGAATAGGTCTTACAGGACTGGAAGTTGCTCTGGATGAGTCAGTGAATGAGTGCTGAATAAATATGAAGCCTTAGGACATTACTGTACACCACTGTGGACTTTATAAACACTGTACATTAGGCTACAATACATTTACTTAAACATTTTCTTTTATTAGTAATAAATGGATTTTAGCTTATTCTAACTTTTTCACTTTATAAACTTTTCAACTTTTAAAGCTTTGACTCTTTTGTAATAGCACTTAGTTTAAAAGAGAAACACAATGTCCAGTTGTATGAAAATATTTTTTCTTTATATCTTGTTTTCTAAGAGCTTTTTACTATTTAATTTTTTTTTTTTAATGTTTAAAACCATTTTGTTACAAAGTAAGACACAAACACACACATTAGCCTAGACCTACCCAGGGTCAGGATCATCAATATCACACTGTCTTCCACCTCTACCTCTCTTCCCACTGGAAGGTCTTCCGGGTAAATAACAGCATGGAGCTGTCATCTCCTGTGATACCAATGCTTACTTTGGGAGTATCTCCTGAAGGACCTGCCTGAGGCTCTTATTGAGGAGGTGTCACTCTTTTAAGAAATATGCCCACAGCGTTTTGCTTGGTTTCTTTCTTATTTCATCATAGATTTCTTCTCCAAATAAACTAATTTCTGAATGTTTTATACTTGCATGAGATTTTGTAAAAATGCTAAACAAAATCATGTAAATTATTTTTAAAAACCATTGTGTTCATTGTGTTAATCTACAGTTCCTACTGATTAAGTACCTATTTTGGGTGGGGAGGGGAGGTGGAGGATAGAGAGAAAGAGAGAACTGAAGACTGAATAGATATGGAAATATCTCCATTAAGAAGTTTCAAAATCATTAAGCCAGACTGAAACTGATGACTTGATTATATTTGTCAAATTAATGTCTAAAGACTAAAGTCTGTGAAAGATCATGAAGCAGTTATGCATGCAAATTTATGTATAAAAATAAAAATACCATATGTGCCTGGGGGGAGAGGTTTCCAACCAAAATGCTAATGATGTGAAATAAAAATACTTAGCATTTCTACAGATTTTAGTTCAAAGAGCTCAAAATGTAGTACAAATTTATTATCTGTTAAGTGAGAGTAGGCAGTGTTATTTTCCTCCTTTACAAATTTTAAAAGCATCTAAATTTTACTTGAACACAAATATATACATAAAATGAAATCATTGAAAGGGAAACACCTAAAATATTTTTTTTAGGATTTAAAAGCATCTCAGTGACCCAATTACATCAAATGTATGAACAAAACTGCATGTAAATTTGAATATTATACATGTTGTTCATGTTGTTCCTTTCAACCGCATTTACATTTTAATATATAAGGTATAATAAAAAAATTTAAATAGTGTGAATTCTAGGTTATGTAAACAAAATATGGTTGCTGCCTTGAAATGTTAGAATTAATGGGGGAAATAAAACTAATGAATGGGTCTAACATTGACCAGATATTATGCGCTAAAGAGCTCTAAACGAGGCAAGCCACTTCAGGAGACTGAAGAGGAAATAATTATCTGTGATTGGCTTTATAAAGGACAATTGATCCAGATTTTGAAATATACTGTGTGTAGGATTTCCCAGGTCTATTTCTGAGGAAGTAAATTTAGAGGGTAATAAATAATGCTAATGAATTGCCAGAAAGGTAGTGAGTCAGGTGATTTTTTTCCTGAGCAGGATGCAAGGGTGGTTTCTTTCCCATGTTCTTTTTTTTTTTTAAATATATTTTATTGATTTTTTTACAGAAAGGAAGGGAGAGTTAGAAACATCGATGATGAGATAGAGACATCGATCAGCCACCTCCTGCACGTCCCCTACTGGGGATATGCCCACAACCAAGATACATGCCCTTGACCAGAATTGAACCTGGAACCCTTCAGTCCGCAGACCGATGCTGTACCCACTGAGCCAAACCTGTTTCGGCCTTTCCCATGTTCTTGTCAAGTTGGATTTGAAGAATGAAGCCATGGACAAAAGATGGTAGATGAGAATTTATTGGAAACAAGTACAAACTCCCACATGGGAGGGGCTCCCAAAGGGAGTAACCCAATAAGGTCCTTTTTTCTAAGGTTTATAAAGGCTGCAGTTCTTTGTTTTTTGATGCTCCTTTTTTATTGGGCATTCTTTTGCAGAATTTCAACTTCAAAGCTCAAAACCCATGTGGTGTCCCCCTTTTTTCCCCCCCTTCAGTGGTAGAATTCTTTATCTCCTGTGAAAATCTGTTCTCTTTCTCCCATTTGTTGGCATTTCTCTATCCTCTGTGAGTTTGTTTCCTCTTTCTCCCTGTGGCTTTTCCCTATCTTCTGTGAATGGATGTCTTTCTCTCCCCCTATCCTGGGACACAACTTTATTTGTGTGTCTGTGAATGTATGCCTTTTGGCAGCTCCAATTCCCCAACCAACTATGCCTTCCTCCCCCATGGATCTCCTAATCCCTAAAAACTCCCTAAACCTGCCTATTTTACCCCTAAAAACTCCTTTCAGTAGGTCAGGGTCAGACTAAAATGGGACCTGTTTTCCTCAGGTAATGAGAAATGACTGAAGCACTCTAAGTATGACAGTGACAAATAATAAGATTTCTGACCCTGTTTTCATAGGATCAGTGGTATAAGTCTAAGATAGAAGAGATAGAAATAGAAGTAGTCTATAGGGGGGATTTTTGTTTTGGACATAGAATTAAAAAACTATTAGTACAAGCCTTAGAAGTTGTTTCCTTAACCTACACCTTTACATCCCTGTGTTCTTAGAACTCCACACATAACGTAGTTATTTATATGTCCAAATGCAAACAATGTATCAATTGTGTGCCTGAGTGTTGATGGAATGTTCCAGTGAAAACTTCTAGCAGGAAGCTGGAAATGTGAATATATAAGTCATATAATAGTTGAGAGTTAGACCTATAAGCGTGGGACTCTTTCTCATAGAATTTAAAAGAACATGCAGTTGAAGATAGGGATAAGCAAGAACAAGAGACGAAAGGTAAATTCTTCAATGAAAGGTAGACACACAAGGCAATTAAGAAAGCATGAGTTAATCATTTGAAAGCTACTTTGACACAGAAGCTGAAAAGTCCAACTCACAGATACAGAATAGACTGACAGCTGTCAGTAGGGAAGAGGTTTGGGGGCTGGTTGAAATAAGAGAAGGGATTAACGAAAGAAGCTTGGTAGTGAAAGGAAATGCACTCCCCTCCATCTTGTCCTTTAAGGGCTGGGACCCCTGCCTAAACCCTCTCCCTTTTCTGGGAGTGGCCACAGGTGTGCCAGCAATGTCTTAACTTCCCCGACCCCCACCTGAAAGGACCAATGAAGCTCCAGGGACACAGCTAAGGTCCTAATTAGGCTTAACCACAGAAAGACCCCAATTCAAGTGACCAATCTCTGTAACCCTCATCACTTTCCTAAGCCCCCTAATTATCCTACCCCATAAAACTCATTGTTCCTGCCCGGTTCGCTCTCTCGCCTCGCTGCTGCACCAGAAAGAGGCTGAGAGCCAAACCCGGGTTTGAATAAAGACTCTTTGCTTTTGCATCGGAAAAGGCTCCTTAGTGGTGGATTATTGGGGACCCCGAACTCTGGGCACAACAGTAGACCTAAACAATAGTATGGTGCTTACTAGAGGGAAAGGAGGGAGGTAAAAGAGGGTAAAGGGGGGAGAAATGGTGATGGAAGGAGACTTGACCTTGGGTGGTAAAGACACAATACAATATACAGATGATTTATTATAGAATTGGTCTCCTAAAACCTGAATAATGTTATTAACCAATGTAACTCCAATAAATTCAATTAAAATATTAAAAAATAAAATTAAATGACACTACTTTGAAAGAATATATATACCTCTATATTCATTGCAGTGTTCATTATAATAGTCAAGGTTTGGAAGCAGCCCAAGTGTTTATCCTCTATAATAAAAGCCTACTATGCAAATTGTCCCCTGTGGGCAGTTGACCAAGGGTTTGACCACTCACTATGATATGCACTGACCACCAGGGGGGCGGTGTGGAACATAGTGGGTGGCAGCAACAGG
This sequence comes from Lasiurus cinereus, assembly GCA_011751065.1. NCBI lineage: Eukaryota > Metazoa > Chordata > Mammalia > Chiroptera > Vespertilionidae > Lasiurus > Lasiurus cinereus. The sequence continues at coordinate 1,601,230 of JAAGEH010000014.1, read as the reverse complement.
GTGCTGGCAGTGGGTAGCAGTGGAGGCACTGTCAGCCTCAATGGGCCCTGACAAGAGCAGGATTATGACTGGATGGTGGAGCAGGTGAGCAGGCGGCACCAGGCCAAGGTGTATGGTCGCACAGATAGCTATCAGCTGCGGCATCAGGGAGCGGGGCTGTCACTCAGCTGCCAGGCACTGAGGGAGCTGGGCAGGAGTCCTGATTGCCCTGCTGGTCGCCCTGCAGATGGCCCTGCAGACGGCAACCAGCGGAGGCTCTGAAACTTGCATTATAGAGAAAGGGCAAATGGCAATATTAAAATATTTCTTCTGATGATTTTCCTTTCAATGTGCATAAATCCATGCACCAGGCCATTAGTCAGTAGATAAAATACTGTGCTACATTTATATAATAAATACTACTCATCTTTAAAAAGAAGGTAATCTTACCTTTTTTGACATTATGGTTGGATCTAGAGATATAGAATATTACGCTGAGTGAAATAAGCCAGTCAGAGAACAACATAGTATAATATACAGATTATGTAGTATAGAATTTTACCCTTGAAATATTATTAACCAATGTAAAACCCAATAAATTCAATTTAAAAAAAGAAGAAGAACCCAGAAAATCCAAGATTAAAGTGCCAGCAGAATCAGTGTCTGGTGAAGACTCTTTACATGGGCTGCAGATGGCCACCATCTTGTTGTGTCCTCATATAGCCTTTCCTTAGTATACACATGAAGGGTTGGCAGAAAGAGAGAGAGACAAGATAGATATCAAGAGCGATCTCTCTTCCTAATCTTATAAAATCACCAATTCTATTGGATTAGGATCCCACCCTAAAGTCCTTATTTAACATTAATTATATCTTAAAGCCCTATCTCCAAATGCAATTAAGTTGGGGACCAGGGCTTCAAAACACAAATTTTACAGGGACAAAATTCAGACCACAATAATAAGAAAACAATTTTGAGCATATTACTTTGAAAAAGAATGCATATGATTCATTCAATCAATACTTTTCAAGCATCTCTTTTCGAGTATGCCAAATACTAGGCATTTGGTTTATTTAGATGAACAAAACAAATATCCCTGCTGTCGTGGAATGTACATTTTGGTAGGCAAGATTTTAATGATCTGAATTATTTAATGGTAGATGATATTTTTTATATATTTTACTGAGGTATTGCTTGATAATAAGTAGCTTTTGAAATATCAGCAAAATGGAAAATGAGACACCTTGCAAGCAGTTAGGCATTACCACAAAAGTACCAAGATATGATAAAAAAAAATAGAGAGAGAGATTCTGCTAAATCTCAAAACTCATATCACAGAACTTTACCAAAATAAGCTGGTATGGGTTATGGAGCCATGAGTTAAGAAAAGAAAATGTTTTTTCCTTAGAGAAGAACCAAACAGTATTTGAGAGCATTTTTTCAGTAGGTACAAATAATATTAGAAAGTCATGGTAGGAACAAAAAATAAATAACAATGAAATGTTACATTTGGAAACCAGTGGACCAAGCCTAAGAATAACAGTGAAATAGCAAGAGATCTTTTAAAATATCATTTATTAGGGATTAGAAACATTCAAAATGCTTATTTTACTATGTCAGAAAAACTATAAAAGAATTTAATCTGATATAAGTAAAATAAGAAAATAAATTTTAAGAGATTTTACTTTAAATAACAACAAATAATTATATAACATTTAACAAATAATAATTGAAACAACACATACTTAAATGTCATCATATTGTACCAAATTCATTTTTTAAACATGATCAACCAGTTTTTTCAAATGTGTTATTAGGTAATAATATGATCTAAAATGTTCAGATTTCAACCGACAATCATGTATCTTTACTGGAAAACCTCCTTCCTAGGCACAATCTGAGTGTCTGAAGACCTGATTTAGCTCATAAAACCCATAGCACTTAGGTTGGGGACCAGAAAAAGAAAGAGAGAAAGGATGAGAAGTAGGTAGGTGGGGAAAGAAATGAAGAAATAGGAAGGGAATGGAGAAGGAAGGAAGGGTGGGAGGGAGGGAGGATGGAAGGGAGTGAGGAAAAAGAAAGGAAGAAAAAGGGAATATAATATCTCCTAAGTCATCTTTTTTTGAGATTATCCTTACTCCCTATGTCTTTGATGACATTAGTGCTATCCAGAAATACCTAATACTTGATCAGCTGTGTTGCAAACTGTATAACAAATGTTTTTATATTCTGTTGTTTCCACATTAAAGGAATGGGGGTGTTTATCTACTCCAATCTCAGTTTGTACAGAATTGTTGTCTTATTTTATTTGGAAGATTATTAAAGTCTTCTTTTCTTCCTTTCCAACTCACATCATTTTGTTTTTAGAATAAATATTCCAGGGTCTATAACTTTCCATCATTTAGGAATTTTTTTTTAAGTTGTAGATTATTGCCTCTACTGTATTTTCTTTTAAATCTTCCTATGTCATCATTCACATTGAAGTCCATCTATTGAATAAAAAAACCTAGTGTTATAAAATAACTTACAGCATGTTGATGTTTATTTTGAATTTATTCAATTATGCATTCTTAAATAAAATTTAAACTGCAGCTATGAAATGATTGAGATGGTGTTTTAAAAAATATATTTTATTGATTTTTTACAGAGAGGAAGAGAGAGGGATAGAGAGTTAGAAACATCAATGTGAGAGAAACATCGATCAGCTGCCTCCTGCACACCTCCCACTGGGGATGTGCCCACAACCAAGGCACATGCCTCTGTCTGGAATTGAATCTGAGACCTTTCATCCACAGACTGATGCTCTATCCACTGAGCCAAACCAATTTTGGCTAACTGAGATGTTTTGTCAAGTAGAATTTAATTTACTTTTGAAACCATTTACTTTTATCCCAGCTTTATGGAGATATATTTGAAATATAACATTGTGTAAATTTAAGCTATACAATAGATGATGTGAGACATATATATAATGAAATGTTTACCACAATAAGCTTAGTTAACCATTTCTTTAATAAGTTTTTATTTTTTTAGTATGAAATCAAATATAAAGATGATGTTGCTCCAAAGTTTTGTCTCACTAAAAACATCTCCCTTGGGAATTACCAAAAAGTAAAATTACAATTTCTGATGTATCCGTTATTCAGTTGCAATATTTTCTAGTGAAAGACCATTTTAATCTCAGACCGTAAAGAACAGGCAAAGAATTATAAATGGATTACTGAATAAAACTTTCTAAAGAAAAGATTGTGCTTATTAAAAATAGCCTTTCATTGGAATTTCAGCCAAGATGGTGCCCAGATTTCTGTGCACATGTCACATGACATCTGGTTCCCAGAAGTGATAGACCCTCTGGTGGTGTTAAAAGTACACTCAATAATGATTTGCTTGTCATGCTCAAATGAAACAGTAGAATGCTTCTGATTGTGCTGTTATGTTGTTTACTGTTCAATAGATTTTATTTATATGAAATAATAGATAAAATGTGTTCAACACATTTTATTTATATCATCACAGAACTTAAATTGGATTGTTTTGCCTATAAATATCACCCATAGCTTTTCACTCTATAGGGTGTTATTAAACTACACACATAGCTACTTAAGAGGGATAGAATAACTTAATTCTATTGGGATTCCTAAATTTTCTTTGCATCTTCTCCTAAAATTTTATTCTTTTATACATATAGTAAATTCCTCTAGGTTCTCATTTCTAAAACTAATACCGCTATTTCACAAACACTGGAAAGACTTGGGTGATTGATAGAATTTAATTACACCAAGGGAGCAGCAACAGCAACAGCAATGACAAAAACAAAAACCAACCCTAAAGCAATAGAAGCTGATGGCTGGCCTGGAACAGCTAATCGGCCTGGGACATGCTGATTTAACAGCATGGCAAACAGCAGGCACACTATACTGAAAGAAGGGGCACAGCTGCAAAGAGCAGCAGCACTCAGAAGAATGGCTTCAGAGTCTGGCTGTGAGAGGGGAGAGTTGCTGGTCATCCAGGAGACTCTTGTTCCCACATGGCAGCAATTTCAAGCAGCAGGGTCTTTTCTACATTAAAAAAAGGAAGCAGTGAAAGGAATACTGTAAATTTCATGAACATTTGTTTTTACTTGCTGCTAAATCAATAATAGTTTGTGTAGTAGTTTTTTATTTTTTTTCCTGAGAAAACCAAAGCTGAGTGCTCCTCCCCTTTTTGTTTTTAAAGAAAGTGGGGAAGCCCTGCCAGCTTGGCTCAGTGGTTGAGCATTGACCTAAAATTCTAGAGGTCAGGTTTCCATTGCTGGTCAGGACACATGCCCAGGTTTGGGGCTCAATCCCCAGTTAGAGGGCATGCAGGAAACAACCAATCAATGATTTTCTTTCATCAGTGATGTTTCTATCTCTTTCTCCCTCTCCCTTCTTGTCTGAAATACACACACACACACACACACACACACACACACACACACACATATGCATATGCACGGGGGGCGGGGGGTGTCCCTCAGCCCAGCCTACATCCTCTATAATCTGGGACCTTTTAAGGGATGTTTGACTGCCCATCCTATTGGGATCGGGCCTCAATGGGCAGTCAAACATCCTTCTTACAATCCAGGACTGCTGGCTTCCAACTGCTTGCCAACTGCTTGCCTGCCTGCCTTCCTTCCTGATTGCCCCTAACTGCCTCTACTGGCAAGCCTGATCATCTCCTAACCACTCCCCTGCCAGCCTGATTGATGCCTAACTGCTCACCTGCCAACCTGTTTGCCCCTAACTGTCCTCCCTTGCAAGCCTGGTGCCCCCCCCCCCAATTGCCCTCCCTGTCGGCCTGCTCACTCCCAACTTCCCTTCTCTGCCAGCTTGGTCATCCCTACCTTCCCTCCCTTGCAGGCCTGGTCCCTCCCAACTGCCCACCTTTGCAGACCTGATCCCTCTCAAATACCCTCCCCTGTTGGCCATCTTGTGGTGGCCATCTTATATCCAAATGGGGGAAGCTATATTGTGTGTTGGAGTGATGGTCAATTTGCATATTACTCTTTTATTAGATAGAATAGAGACCTGATACATGGATGGGGGTGGGCTGGTTTACTCTGAAGGGTGTCCCAGATCAGGATGGGGGTTCCCTTTGGGCGTGGGGCAGCCTGGGCAAGGGGCCTGTGGTGGTTTGCAGGCCAGCCACACCTCCTGGTGGAGTTTCTGGTATCTGGGATTTATCTTCTATAATTGAAACTTTTTAGCCTTGAGTGGCGACATGGGCTGGCCAGGATGTGTGGAAAGCTTGGCTTCCTCCATTGCAGGGTAAACCCAAGCCTCCTGCTCACTGCTTGGCCACAGCCATCTTGGTTGGGTTAATTTGCATACTTTCTTCTAATTGGCTGGTGGGTGTGGCTTGTGGGTGTAGTGGAGTGATGGTTAATTTGCATATTACTCTTTTATTAGATAGGACATATTTTAATTTTTTAGCTTTTATTTTATTTTATTTTTTTATTTAATAAATCTTTATTGTTCAGATTATTATAATTGTTCCTCTTTCTTCCCCCTTAGCTCCCCTCCACCCAGCTCCTACCCCACCATCTGCCTTTGCCTCCCCCACCCATTGTCCTCATCCATAGATATATGATTTTTGTCCAGTCTCTCCCTGCACTTCCCTCACTCCTTTCCCCCTGAGAATTGTCAGTCCACTCCCTTTCTATACCCCTGATTCTATTATATTCACCAGTTTATTCTGTTCATCAGATTTTTAATTCACTTGATTTTTAGATTCACTTGTTGATAGATATGTATTTGTTGTTCATAATTTTTATCCTTACCTTTTTCTTCTTCTTCTTCCTCTTCTTAAAGAGTACCTTTCAGCATTTCATATAATACTGGTTTGGAGTTGATAAACTCCTTTAGCTTTTTCTTATCTGTGAAGCTCTTTATCTGCCCTTCAATTTTGAATGATAGCTTTGCTGGGTAGAGTAATCTTGGTTGTAGATTATTGCTATTCATCACCTTGAATATTTCTTGCCACTCCTGTCTGGCCTGCATAGTTTCTGCTCAGAAATCTGCTGACAATTGTATGGGTGCTCCCTTGTAGGTAATTAACTGTTTTTCTTTTTCTGCTTTTAAGATTCTCTCTTTGTTTTTTGCTCTTGGTATTTTACTTATGATGTGTCTTGGTGTGGTCCTCTTTAGATTCTTTTTATTTGGGGTTCTGTGTGCTTTCTGGACTTGTAAGTCTATTTCTTTCAGCAGATGTGGGAAGTTTTCAGTCATTATTTCTTCAAATAGGTTTTCAGTATCTTGCTCTCTTTCTTCTTCTGGCACCCCCATAACTCAGATGGTATACTTGAAGTTGTCCCAGAGGCTCCTTACACTATCATCTCATGTCTGGATTCTTTTTTCTTTTTGCTTTTTCAGTTGAGTATTTTCTGCTTCTTTGTATTTCAAATTTTTGACTTGATTCTGTGTTCCTCTAGTCTGCTGTTAGGTCCCTGTATAATATTTTTTATTTCAGTCATTGTATGTTTAATTTCTAGTTGGTCCTTTTTCATCTCCTCTTGGGTCTTGCTAAATGTATCCATCTTTTCCAGAAAAAATTTTAAAAACCTCATAACTGTGGTTTTGAACTCTATATTCAATCATTTGTTTCCCTCCATTTCTTTCGTTTGTGATCTGTTCCTTTGTCTCTGCATTTTTGCTGCTTCTATGAGTTGGTAGAGTAGCTTTGTGTGCTAGGTGTCCTACAGGACCCAGTAACTCCACCTCCCCATTTACCTGAGGTAGACACTCTTGGTGCACCTTTTAGTGGACTGTGTGTACAGTCCTGTTGTAGTTAAGTCTTGATTGTTATTGGTATCACTGGGGGGAATTGGCCTTCCAGCCAATTGGTTGTGAGGATCAGCTGTATCTATGCTGGGACAACTTCTGTGCTGGAGTCAGTCTTATAATACAAGACTTGTAAAATTGCAAAAGCCTCTGTGTTCAGCTTGGATGGGGCAGAGTCTCAGAGCTGAGCAGAAAGCCTTGGCTTCCCATCAACTCTGTCCTATGAGGCCCCTGGGTCTCAGTGTCCCTCAGTAATTCCTGCAGCCCTCTCTGCATGCACTCATGCTCACGCACCTCCAGACCTCTGCCTTTCTAGCTCCTCTGAGTTTTAGTGCAATCCAGGGACCCCTATGAGTCCCCAGGGTCTCACCTGAAACTGGGGTTCAGTGCAATCGGAAGTGGAGTTCAGTGCATTTGGGAGTTTCTGTCTTCCTCCTGATGGAGAAAGCCAGTGGCACAATCAGCAGTCCATCCTCTCTGTGTGCACTTGCATATGCCTCCAGACCTCTGCCTTTCATGCTTCCCCTAAGTTTCCATGTACTACTTCCTTTTCACAACAATCTAGACTCTCCCCGTATGAGTCTTGCCCAGAACTGGGGTTCAGTTCAGTCAGAACTGGGGTTCAGTGCATTTGGGACTTTCTATCTCTCTCCCACTAGTAGAAGCCAGCCAGGCACACCACTGCCCATCCTCTCCACATTCTGTCTCTGTACCTCAGCTTTTTGCAGCTCCTATGAGTCTCCATGAGCCCCTCTCTTTCCTTCTAGTTTTAGAATTTCCACTCAGTTAGCTTTCCTGTGATTCTGCATAATGTTCATTCTGTCTTTTAGTTGTAGTTTTGAAATTGTTGTGCGAGGCAGCAGTTTAGGAATTCACCTGTGCTACCATTTTGGTTTCTTCTAGGATATATTTTAAGAAAGTGGGGGGAGTGAACAATATGTAATTTAGGTGGATTGATGAATAGAACCATGACATATTCTGAGCACTTTTAGATTCACAAATCCATACTTTATGATATTTATAATTTTAGTCTCATCATAACTTCTACTTCCTGGAAAGTAGTTGGTCAATTAATTGGCTTTATATATATTGAAAACCAATCTAAGGCAATTTATCCTAAAAACTAATTTCTGACATTTAACATAATTAGAGCCATATTAGCAAATTTGGCTCCCAAAATAAAGTTTCTAAACTTTGCTCCCTCTCTTTTCTATTTGTCCATATTTTCATATATCTATTCAAATGGTTCCATGGTCGGCAAACTGAGGCTTACAATCCACATGTGATTCTTTGGCCCCTTGAGTGTGACTCTTCTGCAAAATACTAAGGCCGGGGCAAGTCTAATTTGGCTCTCAAAAGAAATTTCAATCGTTGTACTGTTGATATTTGGCTCTGTTGACTAATGAGTTTGCCGACCACTGAAATAGATAACCTCTAGTGGTTTTTCCTCCTTGTAACTTTCCCTATTTCCCAAGTCAGCGTTGTATCTTCCTCCTCAGTGTTCCAAAACATTTAGTTTACATTTCTATTTTTATTTTTATTTAATTCTGTCTTAACTCTACCATATTATTTAAAAATCTACTCTTGTAAAAGTAACCAATGTCTTACCTATAATAATAGCCAAAACCATGTTCATGCTTATCTTACTTAAGGATATTTTCTAATATTTTATCTTATGTATCACTATATTTTGCTCTATATTTTTTATTGTTATTTTCTTTTCTCTCCATCTAATTTACCTGATTAAGTATTTGTAATAATGGTTCTGGAGATCATTATGTGGTATTCCTGTGCATAAATATCATATTTGAAATTTAAAATTAGGAATCTTGAGGTATTAAATTATTCTCAGCTAAAAGAGCAATAAATAAAATAAATCAATGAATGTTTACTGGAATTTCATAGACATTTTCAAAAAAATATATATCAACTGTAAAATCAAGATTAGTTTCCAGAGGAACTGAATTGAAACCTCAGATAATTCTTGTCAACAAACAATTATCTGGTCTGTAAGAGCAAAAGAAAGGACAAAAAATGAAGACTGAAGGGAAGTCCAAAGTTCCAAATTCTCTCATCTGTATAATGTTAGTGAAATCATAGAAGCTGCTTTTTCATATCACATGCGTGTAATTCTGATAGGCAGCATTGCCACCACAATGACAAGAAGAAAGAAAGAGAGAGGGGGGAGGGGGGAGAAAAGGAGGGAGGAAAAGGAGGGAGAGGGAGAGGGAGTGAGGAAGGGAGGGAAAGAAAGAGAAAAAGAAAGAAGGAAGGGAAAAGAAGAAAAGAAAGAAAGAGATGAAGGAAGGAGAAAAGACCTCTAATATTGGCATAGATATTGACTAAATGGAATTTTGAAATGTTTTTATTCTACATATAACCATGAATGTCACAGATAATGGTTGTATATTTTGACACCAATGGTATTATCTGGAAATGATGGTACTCCATAGTTGAATAGTCTCTGTGATTACAACTTAAGTGACTTGCAGAAGTATTATGGTGACAGCTAACACATCCCTGTGCATTTGTTATGCTTTTACCAAACATTTATTGCTTCCTTTATATCTAAGAGGGCACCAGGTTGCACAAGTTGCAAACAGATGATACACATGCTCCTAGTAAAAGTGACTGTTTTTGTTTCTTGGTTTAGAGGGAAGGCTGGGAAAAGTAGGAGCAGCCTGACCTACTTTCAGGAATGTTAATTTTGCCCAGTAGATTGAGATGCATCGGAAAAGAGATTTTTCAGAAGAGATGAGTATAAAGGCCCAGAGGTGTGAAAAGACAGAAATGGTCAGAGAGCACTAAGCAGAAAAATTGTTACTGGAGCACAAAGTTCAATGGAGAGAATTGTAATTAAGGCAAGTTTGACATAGTTAGGAGCCAAATATGGAGGGCCTAGTATTGAAAACTAAGGGATTGGATTTTATTTTACTTGCTTGTGCTTCTCTCTCTCTTTTTTAATCCTCATCTGAGGATATATATATATTTTTTTCCCAATGATTTTCAGAGAGAGGGAAAGAGAGAGAAACACCAGTGTGAGAGATTGGTTGTCTCCTGCAAGAGCCCTGATCAGGGCATGGGTCAGGAAGAAGCCTGCACCTTAGGTACATGCCCTTAGCTGGAATGGAACCTGGGATCCTTCGGTCCACAGGCCAATGCTCTATCCACTTAGCCACATCAGCAAGGGCTTGTACTTCTCTTTAGTGTATACAAGAATCACTTGGAGAACTTGTTAAAATGCCACACTCCTAACAGTTCTGATTCAGTAGGTCTAAAGTAAGGACCAGAAAACCATTTTTAGCAAAAATCCTTAGTGACATTTCTGAAGGTAGTTTTTGTTTATACTTTGAGAAAACAGCTACAGTAACTGGAGGATATGGAGGTATTCTAACCAGGAGCACATTGGACACGATAACTTGATATGGAGAACAGAAGAAAATTGGACATACTTGACTTGATTGGACAGTACAGGTTTTGTAAAATCCTTGTTCTGGGATTAAGAAGACCTGGAATCCCAGTTTGGCTCCATTATTTACTGGCTTTCTTCAGAGTAGTTATCTAATGTATCTGACTGACTATTGCACATTTTGTTAAAGAATGTCATAATATGAACCTTCCTTTAAATTAAAAAAATTAATTACAGTTGACATACAGTATTATATTAGTTTTAGATATATAATTTACTGATTAGACATTTATAGAACTTTATCCCCCTGATAAATCTAGTGCCCATCTGACACCATATATAGTTATTACAGTAATAGGGAGGAGGTGTCCCTCAGCCCCGTATGCACCCTCTCCAATCTGGGAAATACTGCAATGAATATATATGCATGTATTTTTGAATTAATGTTTTGGTTTTCTTTGGATAAATACTGGAAATGGAATTTCTGGGTCCTTTTTATCTCTTGTCATACACTTTGTTTTAAAGTCTATTTTGTCTTATATAAGTATTGCTGATCCAGCTTTCCTTCCCCTCACAACCCCAGCCCCCACCCCCGGCCCATTTTTACGAACTATCTTTTTCCATCCCTTTACTTCCAATGTCTTTCAGTCTGAAATGAGTCTCTTTTTTAAAAAACAATTTTTTTCTTTATTAATTAAAGTTTTACATATGTGTCCTTATCCCCTCCCTTGCCCGCTCTACCCCCTGGCTCATGCTTTCATCCTCCTGGTGTCTGTGTCCATTGGTTAGGCTTATATGCATGCATACAAGTCCTTTGGTTGATCTCTCCTCCTTTCCCCCACACTCTCTTGTCTCCCCTCTGAGATTTGACAGTCTGATTGATGCTTCTCTGTCTCTGGATCTGTTTCTGTTCCTCAGTTCATGTCGTTCATTATATTCCACAAATGAGTGAGATTGTGTGATATTTCTCTTTCTTCAAGTGACTTATTTCACTTAGCATAATGCTCTCCAGGTCCATTCATGCTATTGCAAATGGTAGGAGTTGCTTCCTTTTTACCGGAGGGTAGTATTCCATCATGTAGATGTACCACAGTTTTTTAATCTACTCATCTGCTGATGGGTACTTAGGCTGTTTCCAAATTGTAAATTGTGCTGCTATGAAAATAGGGATGCATATATCCTTTCTGATTGGTGTTTCTGGTTTCTTGCGATATATTCCTAGAAGTGGGATTGCTGGGTCAAATGGGAGTTCTATTTTTAATTTTTTGAGGAAACTCCATACTGTTCTCCACAATAGTTGCATCAGTCTTCATTCCCATCAGAAGTGCACGAGGTTTACTTTTTCTCCACATCCTCGCCAGCACTTGTCATTTGTTGATTTGTTGATGATAGCCATTCTGACAGGTATGAGATGGTATCTCATTGTCGTTTTGATTTGTATCTCTCAGATGATTAGTGACTTTGAGCATGTTTTCAAATATCTCTTGGCTTTATGTATGTCCTCTTTCAAAAAGTATCTATTTAGGTCCATTGCCTGTTTTTTGATTGGATTGTTTATCTTTCTTTTGTTAATTTGTATGAGTTCCCTGTAAATATTGGAGATTAAACTATTATCAGAGATAACATTGGCAAATATGTTCTCCCATGAAGTGGGCTTTCTTGTTGTCTTGTTGATGGTTTCTTTTACTGTGCAGAAACTTTTTCTTTTGATACTAGTGGCCCAGTGTGCAAACTCCATACACGGCGGAGGGGACGGGGGGAAGACGGGGAGGGTGGTCCCTCAGTCCAGCCTGTACCCTCTCCAATCTGGGACCCTAGGGGGATGTCCAACTGCCAGTTTAGGCCCAATGCCAGAGTTGGACATCCCCCTCTCAATCCAGGACCGCTGGCTTCTTACTACTCATCTACCTGCCTGTCTGATCACTCCTAACCACTCTGTATGCCAGCCTGCTCACCCCAAACTGCCCCCCATGCTGGTCTGCTCACCCCCAACTGGCCATCTCTGCTGGCCTGCTTGCCCCAACTACTTCCCCCCTCCACCAGCTTAATCACTTCCAACTGCCCTCCCCTCCCGGCCTGATCACCCCTAACCACTTCTGCCTCAGCCTCACCACCATGGCTTTGTCTGGAAGGTTGTCTGGAAGGTCTCCTGATCTAATAGCATATTACCTTTTTTTTAATATAGATAGTCCCATTTGTTTATTTTCTCCTTAGTTTCCATTGCCCTAGGAGCTGTATCAGTGAAGATATTGCTTCGGCATATGTCTGAGATTTTGCTCTAAGATTTTTATGGTTTCCTATCTTATATTTAACTCCTTTATCCATTTTGAGTCTATTTTTATGTATGGTGTAAGTTGGTGAGTCTCTTTTAAGCAGCATATGCATAGGTCTTGTTTTTTTATGCATTCAGCCATCCCTTTGTCTTTTGATTGGAGCACTTAATCCATTTACATTTAAAGTAATTGTTGATAGATATGTAGTTATTGTGAAACTTCTAAGTAGATAAATAATAAAGCTAAAAATGCTTTCAAATATTTATGCTTTATGCAACTCAAATGGAAGTGTTATAATAGTAAATTGTATAAATATTACAGACTAGCTAAATGAAGGATATGATTCAAATTAGAGACTATGCAGTATTAATGGATATCAGCAAACAGTTAAATCTTTGTTTTTGAAAAAATTATGTCATTTTTTCTTACTCTTAAATGTCAATGTAGCCTTTAAAATAAAGAGCACATAATTCCTTGTTCTAATTAAAAATCAGAGTAAATATTTTTCATTTACTTTATTACTTATGTTTCATTTATAACCATAAAACATATTCATAAGATATTCATTTTCATTATTTGTAATGATTTTTTACATACTCTAGTAGTTTTAGTGCAACAGCTCTAATGATTTATCAGTAATGTGTCAGTGTACAAAACATATCTTCTCTCCATTGCTTATTCTTTCTGAACCTTTGGTTTATCTTATAGATTACCTAGTAGTCTTTAGAACAATGTTTGCTTTCAGACTTTATTAATACATATGAAAATATCAAAAGACTGCTCCTTTTATGTCTGAAAATTCAGACTTTTTATTTAATATTGCTTTTAATGCACTGATGTAGCAAAATTGATGAATGTAATGTTTTGTTTTGATTTGTTTTTTTACTTAGCATAAGTGGTTTGAACTTTCAGGACCTCAGTTTCTTTATTCATTTATTTTCAATTAAATAAACTTCTAGTATTTTTTAAAAGCTGGCTTATTTAGTTAATGGGGTTGAAGTCATGGGTACTTAAATCATATTAAAGGTTTTTTTGTCCTCTTCTCAGGGCTGCCGGGTTAGTCATCTTGCAATACATTTATTGTTTATCAGAAGAATTTTAAAAACAACCAAAAACCTGGGAAAATGGGTAAAAGTCCTTCACCATTATTCATGGAACAACCACTGAGAGTATCTTTAATAATAAAGCTAGATGCTCAAAATTCGAATATAGGTTCTCAGATCAAAGAAGGAAGATATGGTCAGAATTTATCCTAAGTATCCTCAACTTCCTCCCCATTACAAATTCAAATAGCTAACAGATATTATATACTATTTACCAAAAACTGTTAAAAGCATTTTGAATAAAGTAACTTACTACCTCAAAACCCCTATAAATATGAAAGTATTTCCAACTTTTAAGTTGGAGACAAGGATGCACAGAGGTGTCAGGCAACTTTCCTAAAGTAACATGAATAGTGGCAAATAGAGCTGGAATTTATATTAAGGGAGTAGGGCTTTAGAGCTAGCACTTGTAACCATATCTCAACTGGATGCATCTCTCTTAATTCAGACATGCACAAGCAAATGGATTCTGTTGTTGATCACAAGCAGTCACTTAGATTTTTACTAACATACAAAGTTCTCAGTTTCAATGACATCTGCTAAGGTAGTAATGGGCTGTGAATTATGTAAAATGAATCAATCATCTCTTTATTTTTGGAACAAAAATAGAAGCTTCTAGCCCAGTCATTATGGCTCAGTGGTTGAGCATCAACCTATGAACCAGGAGGTCATAGTTCGATTCCTGATAAGGGCACATGCCCAGGTTGCCAGCTCAATCCCCAGTAGAGGAACTGTAGGAGGCATGTAGCAACAATATGAGTGCTCATTGATGATTCTCTCTCATCATTGATGTTTCTAGCTCTCTCTCCCTCTCCTTACCTCTCTGAAATCAAGAAAAAGATATATTTTTAAAAAGTAAAAAAAAAAACAAAAACAAGTTTCTTCAAATCTATATTCACATATGTAGAAACAATTCATTCGGAAGCCCATTCTAAAAGTGAGAATTTAAATGGATCCATTTGGAATAAAGATGCTGACCAGATGCAAAAGTTACTGGAGTTACTGTACTAAAAGTCAGAAAATCTGGTTTCTTGAACCAGCTCTGCTGGTAACCACCTGTGTGCTCTGAAGAAAGCAAGTTATGTTTCTTTTTCTTAGTTTATTATTTTTTTATTATAATATCAAAGGGCTGGACTAGGCAGCCTCCAATATCTCTTTCAGCTCCAAAATTTTATGATTCTATAATTAGGAATAAAATGTGTTGCCCAATTCCCTTGAGTTAAACATGAATAATGGATCATCTCAGGTCTGAAAAATATGCCTTTAATCTCCTGTAATGCCTCAGGCTCGCAGTATCACAGGAGAGCTACACCAATCACATTCAGCTGCTTTGCTGATACAGTTTGTGGCCAGAATTAGTTTGTCTTAGATAACACACTCTTGTGCTGTGCGACAGTTGCTAAGATACGGTAAATAAGTTATTTTAAATATACAGCCTGGTATAGGGAGGGGGGAAACTTATGGAAAGGGGTTATCCACAGATTTAAACTATCTTTTGAGAAAAATGAGATAATGCTTTAGATAAATCCTTAAATGGTCCACTTTTAGGTGCACCCTAAAGTGTGTGTGTGTGTGTGTGTGTGTGTGTGTGTTTTAACATGGAAATGGAGTGAAGAGGGTAAGGACCCAGAAGGAGAGTGAGCACATTTGAGGTTCATAAGAATGATGAGTTTTGCAGCTCAGCAACTTGGCCAGTTTGAAAAGACACTCATATTGTTGCTACATGGTTCTGTAAGGATATTTTGTTCTTGACATTTATGTCTCAGACTTTTACCACAAAAGGGAGAGCATTTGATTTTCATCATCCACAATAGATCAAGAGTCTTTATCTAAGGAACCACTATTGAAGGCTGAAGGGATTATAACTGGATAGCCCTGTCACCAAGAGCAGTTGGCACAAAGGTGACATGACAGAGTAAGTTGTTCCCCATGTGCTGGGCATCAAAAGGCAGAAAATCTTGTGGCCTTCAGATAACTCCTCCACTGCAGCCTGACACCCACCATTATATATCCATGTCTTAAAGCCCTGGTGACAATGGAATACTATGCTGCTGTAAAAAAGAAGGAATTCTTACCATTTGCAACAGCATGGATGGAATTAGAAAGATTATGCTAAAGAAAATAAGCCAGTTATAGAAAGATAAATATCACATAATCTCACTCATTTGTGGAATATAATGAACAACATAAACTGATGAACAAAAATAGAACTACAATCATAGAAGCATTGAATAGACTTTATAACCTATGAAGGAAGATGGGGGTGGGAGGAAGGGCGGGCAGTGAGAGGGTAAGAGATCAACCAAAGGACTTATATGCATGCATATGAGCATAACCATTGGACACAGATGGAGAGGCAGTGGGTAAGGGCATGTGCTGGGGGCTAGGGGTGGTCAGAGATAAGTCATTGGGGGAAAAGGAGACTTACGTAATACTTTAAACAATAAAGAATTTAAATTTAAAAAAAAAGGAGCCAAAAATAAAAAATAAAAAAAGCCCCAGTGACTGTTACTTTTTAGGAGTCCTTGGAAATGCCAAGGAGTTAGGCAGAAGGAGGGAGGCTAAAGAAACTAAGGCTCTAGAGCAGCGGTTCTCAACCTGTGGGTCGCGACCCCTTTGGGGATCGAATGACCCTTTCACAGAGATCGCCTAAGACCATCGGAAAATGCAGATATTTACATCACGATGCATAACAGTAGCAAAATTTCATGGTTGGGGGTCACCACCACATGAGGAACTATATGCAAGGGTCGCGGCCTTAGGAAGGTTGAGAACCACTGCTCTAGAGGGTGACTTCTGGGCAACTAAATGTCAACCGGATAAAAGGATGGTAAGAGACCAGGGATCTGGATGGTACCTTGGTTGCCAGGCAAAGGGGAAAAGTAACTGGAAGTACATGGTTAGGTTGCAAAGCCTGCTTCAGTCATTTCCCCAAGGACCATCCAGCTGCCCTACTTATTTTTGGCTTCGTGAATGAGAACTGTTCCATTAGTCTACTTTACTTACCTTGATGATTCTAGGCAACATTCTTATTAGCCACATGCAAATAATCAGGCTTTCCTTCATTTCTAGTCTAAGTATACTGTTTCCCAGGCTGTGTTTATTCAGGAAATATAGCTTGATTTTATGTTTATTAATCAAAAAAGTCCTTTAGCATCTAATAAGCTTCTGAGAGGGCATTTAAAGCATCACCCCTGCTGCTAGGCCTTGTTAGATCTTTGTAACATTGACTAATTCAGAAGGGCCACACTGGCAAAATGCTCTGTCACCACTCACTCACAGCAGTGTACCAATTAGGAGCTCTTCCACAATCAGATTACAACAAACAACTCTTTTCTTCCACTGCGTTATATTACTGTTATCATTATTACTAGTACTATTACCATATGTCCATCTTCTTCACTAGACTTTGAGGTGCTTAGTCACCTGAATAGCATACGTCTTAGTGCCTGCTCTCACCTCACCCCTACTACCAGGGTCAGGTTCTTGGCACAGGCTAGCTTTTGGTAAAGCTTTCTTAAATAAACAAAAATGATAAGAGCAGGAGACCATTTCATCATTATTTGAAATAATATCTGAAGGCAATGGACATACTTAATATTTCTCTCAATTTCTTAAGAGGAAAATGGGGCTGAAAACTTCACCCATGGTTTGGTTGATTTTATATGTACTGCTCTGAGTAGTTGATAGGGAGCACAGATCCCACTCCAAGGAGTTGGAGCTCAAAAAAGGTAGGTGATGAGCATTATTCAAATCCACAGGGTTTTACTAGCCTTTGCTATCCTGGTTTTTGCCTTAGTCTGCCCTTTTACTTCTTTCCCTTTCATTTGATTCAGGATAACTTACCCTCTTGACTTTTTGTGTATAACTTTTGTGCAGATCATACAAGTAAATGAATAAAAGAGATTATCCTGCTGGTATATAAAAGGTTAACTTGGAAATTGCTGATGTCTAGACTGTTTGGCTAATATAAGGACACAAATCATTCTCTTCTCTGGTATGTGCCTCTGGGAATATCCTGGAAGAAAGTGTTGAACTATGGGTTTCAGACTGTTTCACAGGAATGGAACTAAAAACAAGATAAGTGGCTCTCACTGGCAAAGAAAAACAAGGAATATAAAATCTTGCCAAAAAGGAACACTAAAGAAGTAGGAGAACATAATAATAAAAGACTCAGGAGTTCAAATTTACTGCCTTCAAAAAAAAATCTGTAATTCTAAATATATGGATATGTTATAGATAGCCATTACCTAGAATTTTCAATAAACACACTGTATGGGTATACATATTAAAATACAAGATATTTATAATCAGCCATACCAAGACTAGTAAGATGTTGTTCCACACCTTACTAGTCTTGTGGTCTTGGGTTTCTGAACTCTAGCACCTAATGAATATCAATAGTAATAAATGTATCAAGAAGATGTTCATTTTTCAGAAAACTAGGATAATTTTGTTTTGCATATTGCCAAAGATCCATCCAAAATCACCCGTATCATTTTTGTATAATATTTGATTGAACAATATCTGAGATAACCATTACACTTGAATCCTGACCTCATTTGGACTCCCCTAAGGCAATCAGTTATTTTGGTGGAAAAGAGCAGGGGAGAGCAGGTGGTGTGATAAGTGCTGTTTAGTTATTGAAAAGAATTCTGTTCCATTGGCTGTGTAAAGTCTTAAAGCCAAGCCAACCAATGCTCATTAAAATTTTCAGTTAAAAATATTTAGTTCAGGAGATAATTTGACTTTGGGTGGTGGGCACATGATGTATTCTGATCATGTATCATGGAAATCTATACTTGAAACCTATAATCTTTTTTTCTAATTTATTTAAATTTGAATTTTGTTGACTCATTGGTTAATACTGGTTATTTTTAATATATATTTTATTGATTTTTTACAGAGAGGAAGGGAGAAACATTGATGAGAGAGAAACATCAATCAGCTGCCTCCTCCACACCCCCTACTGGGGGTGTGTACACAACCAAGGTATATGCCCTTGACTGGAATCAAACCTGGGACTTTCAGTCCTCAGGCTGATTATCTATCCACTGAGCCAAACCAGTTAGGGCGACATTGGTTATGTTTACATTAATCAGATATAACTCTGATATAAAAACTAAAAAATGCTATAATTTAATAATAGAGTTTGGTAGAAATGTTTTAAAATATTTATTGTTGAAAGTATTATATATGTTCTCTTTTTACTTCATTGACTTCTTCTAGTCTGCCCCTGCCGCCCACTCCAGGCCTTCACCACCCTATTGACTGTGTCCATATATGCAAGTGTCTTTGGTTGATCTCTTCCCACCACCCACCCACCTTCCCTCTGAGATTCCAGTCTTTTTCATGCTTCTATGTCTCTGGATCTATTTTGTTCATCAGTTTATTTTGTCCATTAGATTCCACATAAGAGTGCAATTATGTGATACTTGTCTTTCTCTGACTAGCTTATTTCCCTTAGCATAATACTCTCCAGGTCCCTATATAATCTTATTAACCAATGTGACCCCAATAAATTTAATTTTAAAATTAAATAAAAATATTTAATTCAAATAAAAATAAAATAAAATAAAGTCTAGTTGTTTTATGTACAACATAATTAAATGCTAATTGAGCCGTACATGTTTCAGGCACTACCCTCTTCACTATACACATATTGCCTCATTTATTCCTCATATATCCTTATGAGGTAAGGCCATCATTGGCACATTTTCAGATGAGATAACTGAAATCATAATTATTAAGTCATTGACCCAAGATGACAAGAGATGATAAGAGAATTGGGATTCAACCCCAGGCTAATGGGCTTGAGAACCCACATTCTTAACTACTATTTTTTAAATCAATATGTTTGCAAAATCTTAGACATGCAAGAGTTTAGTACAACCCCTTGTTTATATATGAGGAGCCTGGGCAGAGAGAGAGAGAGAGGCATATTCAGGAGATGGAGCCAACTCTCCTGTCTGGGCGTTCACACCTCCAACCTCACTCTGCACTGAGAGGGAGAAATGTAAACATCAGAGACACTCATTGGGTTGTCTGAGAATTTTCAAGAGAGCAAACAAAAGAATATTTGTTTTGAGAAAAGATGTGATATGGTTTAGAGAGTTTATATAAATGAATAAATTGCCTGCAGAAATTATATTTTACCTGCAGCAACAGAATAAGAATTGCTAAAGGAAAGGGAAAAGAGAAGAATGGAAATGAACAGAATTAAAGCTAGTTTTGATTACTCACTGTATCTCTAAATATTAGAAGGTATGAATGGCCATTGGATTTTTCATCCTCAATCTATCACTTACTAGGACTTCATCTATATAAAAACACACACAACACACACAAAAAAGAGGCTACAAAAGCATTACAATTTTAAATTCTTTTTGTCTATGTGCAGTTTATGGGATGTATTCATTTTTCTTCATTACCACTGGTCTCCTGCTGGGTGCATAATGACACTACTAGGTTTCTTATTGGAGCAGCTCAGTACCATTCACATTGTATAATTTCTTCCTCACAACAATGCTGGACTAGGAGGACTTGAAGGCTGGGCTTAGTTGGGGCTGTCAAACTATATATTAAATGGTCTCCTTTTGTCAGGTGCAAAGAGATACTTGTACCCAGGAAAAAGCTGCAAGATTCTGTTACTAACTTGACCAGTAAGAAGAAAAGGCATATTGGAAGACATAGGGCCTCAGTTTGCCTCTCTGTACTTCTCTCTTCCCCCAAATTTCATATACTATTCTTTCTATTAATTCAACTATTCCTCTCTCTCAAAAAAGACAACTCAAAATTTTATCCAGTTCCTTCATGCAGCATAGAGTCAAGATTTCTGGGTGATATTTTGTCTTCTCCATCATGTCTGGCTATGGTTCCTCCTGCTATGGCAGACATCAAACAAGAACCAAGAAAATGTTGATGGCATGAGCCTCCCAGCTTGCTCTGCACAACTCACCTCTGGCTATTTAAAAAAAAATTTTTTTTTAAAACAAGATGGCGGCATAAGGTATACACCTGGGTGTGCTGCCTCTCACAACCACACCAAAACTACAACTAAAAGACAAAAGGACCATCACCCAGAACCATGGGAATGCTGGCTGAGTAGAAGTTCTACAACTACCAGGAGAGAAAAAAGCTCATTGAAACTATGTAGGAGGTGCAGGGATGCAGAAAGCAGAAATACAGAGGTCCACAGATTGGGCTGGTGACTGGGTGCACTTTTTTTTCAATTGGAAGGGAGATACAAGCTTCTGACTGCCCCGAACTCCAGTTTCCAGCAAGACTCTGGGGACTCAGACTCCTATGGGGAGAAAATGGACTGTCTGGCATTGGGTCAGAAAGTGAGGGTGGCTTTCTCGCAGAGGTGTGCTCAGGAATCATTTTTTATTGTGCTGGGGTGCGGGGACATGGAAACACAGAGACTCAGAGACAGCTGGCTGGTAGCTATTGCTGATTGCTACACCCTAGTGATTCCCTGCGACCCCACCCAGGAGCCAGTGTACCTAGTGATTAGTGTGAGACAACACCAGATTTCAACTCCTTACATACATAATTGACACACTCAAGAGGCAGACTCAGTGAGCACAAGGAAGTCCTACCCCATAAGGGTGTCTCCAGCACAGCAGTTCTTCCATTATACACACAGCTGATCCTCACAGCCAATTCGCCTGGAGGTCAATTCCTCCCAGTGTACCAACAGCAATCAAGGCTTACAACAAGACTGTGCACCCAGCCCTCAAAAGGGTGAACCAAGAGTGTCCACCTCAGGTGATTGGGGAAGACTGAGCCACTGGGCCCTATAGGTCACCTACCATACAAAGCCACTCCATCAACACAGGGAAGCAGCCAAAATGTGGAGGCAAAGAAACATATCATCAATGAAATAAATGGAGGAAAGCAAACTATTGGACATAGAGTTCAAAACCATATTTATAAGGTCACTCAAGAATCTTCTACAGACCACCGAGAAACTTAGTGAGACTCCTAAGAAACTTAGTGAGACCTTCAAGGATCTTAATGAGAATGCTAAAAAATGGAAAAGGACCAGTCAGAAATTAAGCATACACTGCCTGAAGTGAAGAATAATATATAGAAATCCAACAGCAGATTAGAGGACCCCAAGAATCAAACCAAAGATTTGAAATACTAATAAGCAAAAAACACTCAACCAGAAAAACACAAAGAAAAAAGAGTCCAAAAATGTGAAGATAGTGTAAGGAGCCTCTGGGACAACTTCAAGCATACCAACATCAGAATTGTGGGGGTGCCAGAAAAAGAGAAAGAACAAGATGCTGAAAACCTATTTAAAGAAATAATGACAGAAAACTTTCCCTACCTGGTGAAAGAAATGGACTTACAAGTCCAGGAAGAGCAAAGAACCCCAAACAAAAGGAATCCAAAGAGGACCACACCAAGACACATCATAATTAAAACACCAAGGGCAAAAGACAAAGAGAGAATCCCGAAAGCAGCAAGAGAAAAACAGTTAGTTACCTACAAGGGAGTACCCATATGACTGTCAGCTGATTTCTCAACAGAAATTATGCAGGCCAGAAGGGAATGGCAAGAAATATTCAAAGTGATGAATAGCAAGAATCTACAGCCAAGATTACTCTATCTAGCAAAGCTATTATTTAGAACTGAAGGTCAGATAAAGAGCTTCACAAACAAGAAAAAGCTAAAGGAGTTCATTACCACCAAACTAGGATTATACGAAATGCTAAAGGGTATTCTTTAAGAAGAGGAAGAAGGCCTGAGACTGGTTTGGCTCAGTGGATAAAGCGTTGGCCTTTAGACTGAGGGGTTCCCAGGTTCAATTCCGGTCGGGGGCATGTAC
The DNA here is from genome assembly GCA_011751065.1 of Lasiurus cinereus. Lineage (NCBI taxonomy): Eukaryota > Metazoa > Chordata > Mammalia > Chiroptera > Vespertilionidae > Lasiurus > Lasiurus cinereus. Next base: position 1,578,827 of record JAAGEH010000014.1, on the reverse strand, counting down.
CTTGCTTGCGGGCACAACTCCAGTGGGGGGCATGCAGGGGGAGGCTGATCAATGTTTCTCTCTCATCGATGTTTCTGACTTTCTATCCCTCTCCCTTCCTCTCTGTAAAAAATCAATAAAATATATTTAAAAAAAGAAGAAGAAGAGGAAGAAGAAGAAAAAAATGTAAAGATAAAAATTATGAACTACCAATTGACAACAAATACATATCTATCAACAAGTGAGTCTAAAAATCAAGTGAATAAAAAATCTGATGAACAGAATAAACTGGTGAATATAATAGAATTGGGCATAGAAAGGGAGTGGACTGACAATTCTCAGGGGGAAGGGGACCTGAGGGGTGTCAGAAGAGATTGAACAAAAATCTTACACCTATAGATGAGGACAGTGGTGGGGATTAAGGGCATGAGATGGGAGGGGGAATCAGTTAGAAGGGAGCTGGTGGGGGAGAGAGGAATATCTGAAATAATCTGAATAAAGATTTATTTAAAAAATTTTTTTCCAATGAAGAATCTATTTTTACTTTACTAATTTTACCACTTTCACATATTTAACTCACATATACTAGTATACTTAAGTATACTTCTGTCTTAATATATTTAGACTAGAGGCCCATTGTATGAAGAAATTTGTGCAATAGACCTTCCTTCCCTTGGCTTCCAGCACCAGTTTTCCTCCACACCCAGGACATAGGCCTTTGCTCTGGCCAGTCTGCCATCTTCGTCTTTGCTGAAGATTCCAGAGTCTGCAGTCTTGTCTTCGCTGTGGCACTCCACTCCTGTAGATCTCTTCACCTCCTGCCCTCCCTCTCATAGCACCCACCTGGCCACTCTGCTCCTGGAGCAGCTGGGTGGCCGCCATCTTTGGCCTTCTAATTTGTGTACTCACTCTGATTGGCTGTGGGCATAGCAGAGGTAAGCTCAATTTAGATGTTTGTCTATTATTAGGTAAAATAAGTAAGTATAATAAATACTAAATGTGGCCTAGCAATATCTGTTTAGATAACGTTATATTTAAATGCATTTTGACCTCTGATAAAGCAATTTGTGCCTCATTACACTTTCTACTTATATATTTTTTTTTACTTTTGGGAGTGACATTGGTTATTATAAGATAGAGAAATAAATTACTATTTTTTAAAAATGCACTCCATTTCTTTCCTGTCACTGCAGCTTAGATTTACCCAAACTAATAAACAGCATTTATCACAAAATAGCTTAAATGTTTTAAAAATGAATTCTTAAATAAGACTATGTATTTTAGCAATTTAGGGTTTAGTAAAGTAGAGTCTATTTTGCTTATTCTCAGTTATGTTACTCAATGATCTCACAGCCGCTACAATACAGAGCACAAAGAGAACAGATGGCCTAGAAAAAGAACCAACACAGCTTTGGCTCTTGTTGTTACTGTTACTGCCACTTCTTTTGCTCTTAAATGAGAAAAATCATTATAGTTAGCTTTTGGAAATTTTCCTAAAGACACGGGTAAACCCGGATATTGAGATACGGATTACAAAGAAATCCTCTCATCCTTGTTTCATTAACTGATGAGGCCAACTGAACATTGCATGCGGTTTAATTAGATAAGGACAATGTATTCAATTGACTTCTGCAGCTTCTTTTCAACCTCTGACTATTTAGGGACAATTTGGACATGAGCTACATGTGGCAAGTGTTAAAATAAACTTCTAGATCCAAAATGGAGCCTTTCCCGCCTAGGGCATTACAGGATGAAACTTAGAAAACTTTCAGATCCCTGTAAATGTTTTACTTGACCAAAAATATGGTATATCCAGTAATCCAATCCCCAAACAAGCCAACTCTGGGCTCTATAGTTTCTTGTTCTTAATTATTTTCTATTTTTCTCTTTTTGTTCCATTTTCTTTCTCCTATAAAAGCTTCCCACCTTTCACCTCATTTTGCAATTCTCTGGACCCTTGGGAACAGAGACTGTCATCATGAAATGTTAACTAAAGTTTGTTTGTACCACCTAAATTGTCCTCTTTATTTTTAACACAGGTACTGTGTTAATGTTTGGTACTGTGCACTTCTTGATTTGTTTTAAAATCCTCAAATGTTTATTTTTGAATTCTGAGATTAAAATGATACAGTAACACCTCAGTTAATCAGGTTACTTGCAGAAGTAGTTCTAGAGTTTGATTAAATAAAACATTATTTTCATTCAAAAACTGTCACCAAAAAATATGTAGAAATGTATTAGTGAATCAAGGTTTGAGTACAGAACCTCGTTTCAGTGGCCTTCCCTATAATCCACCTCCACTGGGGTGGTAAGGGCAGCGGGAGGAGAGTCTATCCAAGGTGCCTCTCCATAAGCAACTTATCTCAAGAGGAAAGACCATCAAGAAACCAAGGCCAAAGTCTGAAAAAAAAATTTCTGATCCAGTTCTTCAAATGATCCTTTAGTTCAGTCTTCATGAACTCCAACTGAAGTTTGACAACTAGAGAGTTGCAATAAAAATAGAATAAAAAGGCCCTAGCTTGATTTGTTCAGTGGATAGAGCACCAGCCTGCAGACTGAAGAGTCCAGGTTCAATTTCAGTCAAGGGCAAATGCCCAGGTTGTAGGCTCGACCTCCAGTGGTGGTGTGAAGGAGGCACTCAATCAGTGATTCTCTCACATCATTGATGTTTCTATCTCTCTCTCTCCTCCTTTCCTCTCTGAAATGAATAACAAATTTAAAAAATAGAATAAAGAGAAAAATTGATCTGGGAAAAATCAAGCATATGTTTGGGCTTCAAAGATGAGATGGAGTTAGCAGCATGGACATCAGCACCCTTCATCATAGGTGCTGTCCGGACAGCAGTGGACTTTAGTATTCATGAAGGCTGCTTTCAGATTTCTTGAGGCCCTGAGACTGCAGAGAGTATGATTCTTCCATGTGGACAACCAATAATAATAATAATAATAATAATAACAACAACAACAACAACTACAACAACCAGTAATTCCTGATTGTTATATAAATGTAAAAAAAAGTTTCAAATTATGCTTTTGCTATAAAAACAAAATAACTGAATTTTTAAATACAAAGTAAATGATTTACCAAATATTTTTGATGCCTATATTTTGTTAATATCTTAACCATATGCCTACCTTGCCATAGATTATCCAAGCTGATATTTTTTAAATTTTAATCTTTATTGTTCAGATTATTATAATTGCTCCTCTTCCCCCTGCCATATCTCCCCTCCACCTGGTTCCCACCCCACCCTCTGCCCTTTCCTCCTCCCCCATTGTCCTCATCCATAGGTGTATGATTTTTGTCCAGTCTCTCCCTGCACGCCCTCCTAGCCTCTTTCCCCCTGAGAATTATCAGTACACATCCTTTCTATGCCCCTGTTTCTATTATATTCACCAGTTTATTCTGTTCATCAGATTTTCAATTCACTTGATTTTCACATTCACTTGTTGATAGATATGTATTTGTTGTTCATAATTTTTACCTTTACCATTTTCTTCTTCCTCTTCTTAAAGAATACCTTTCAGCATTTCATATAATACTGGTTTGGGTTGATGAACTCCTTTAGTTTTTTCTTATCTGTGAATCTCGTTATCTGCCCTTCAATTCTGAATGTTAGCTTTGCTGGATAGATTATTTTTGGTTGTAAGTGCTTGCTATTCATCACATTGAATATTTCTTGCCACTCCCGTCTGGCCTGCATCGTTTCTGTTGAGAAATCAGCTGACATTTGTATGGGTGCTCCTTTGTAGGTAATGAACTGTTTTTCTCTTGCTGCTTTTAAGATTCTCTGTTTGTTTTTTGCTCTTGGCATTTTAGTTATGATGTGTCTTGGTGTGGTCCTCTTTGGATTTCTTTTATTTGGGGTTCTGTGCACTTCCTGGACTTGTAAGTCTATTTCTTTCACCAGGTGGGGGAAGTTTTCAGTCATTATTTCTTCAAATAGGTTTTCACTATCTTGCTCTCTCTCTTCTTCTGGCACCCCCATGATTCTGATGTTAGTATGCTTGAAGTTGTCCAGAAGCTCCTTACACTATCTTCACATTTTTGTATTCTGTTTTCTTTTTGCTTTTCCAGTGGAGTGTTTTCTGCTTCTTTGTATTTCAAATCTTTGACTTGATTCTTGCGTTCCTCTAGTCTGTTGTTAGGTTTCTGTATAATATTTTATATTTCAGTCAGTGTATGTTTAATTTCTAGTTGGTTCTTCTCATTTCCTCTTGGATCTTGCTAAATTTATCCATTTTTTCTAGGAAATTCTTTAAAAGCCTTATAATTGTGGTTTTGAACTCTATATCCAGTTGTTTGTTTTCCTCCATTTCTTTCATTGGTGATCTGTTTCTTTAGTCTCCACATATTTTGCTGATTCCCTGAGTTGGTAAAGTAGCTTTATATGTTAGGTGTCCTACAGGGCCCAGTAACTCCACCTTCCCAGTTACCTGAGGTGGACACTCTTGGTGCACCCCTTTGTGGACTGTGTGTACAGCCTTGTTGTAGTTAATTCTTGATTGTTGTTGATACTTGTGGGGGATTGACCTCCAAGCCAATTGATTGTGAGGATCAGCTGTGTCTGTGCATACGGGCTTGGCTCCAAACCTCTGCTTTTCATGCGAGCTTCCGAACTCTGTCTTTTGGTTCCCCTGAGTTTCCATGCACTTTAGGGACCCTTATGAGTCTGGGTCCCCAGGGTCTCACCCAAAATGGGTTCAGTGCAGTGGACCTGGATTTCAGTGCTGTTGTGAGGTTATGTTTTTCTCCTGCTAGAGGAAGCCAGGCAAAATCAGCAGTCAGTGCTGTGTGTGTACTCTTTTGCATGTACTTTCATGAGCCCCCAAACTTTTGTCTTTTGCGGCTCCACTAGGTTTCCGTACACTCTTTCCTTTTCACAACAGTCCAGACTCCCCCTATGAGTCTCACCTGGAGCTGGGGTTCAGTGCAGTTGGGATTTTCTGTCTCCCTCCTGCTAGAGGAAGCCAGCCAGACCCTCCTCCACCTGTCCTCTCCACGAGTGTGTCTCCGTACCTCAGCTTTTTATAGCTCATCTGAGTCTTCCTGAGTCACTCTCTTTGCTTCTAGTTGTAGAATTTTCACTCAGCCAGCTTTCCTGTGGTTTTGGATGATGTCAGTTCTGTCTTTTAGTTGTAGTTTTGAAATAGTTGTGCAAGGCAGCAGGTCAGGTGTTCACCTATGCCACCATCTTGGTTTCTCCTCCAGGCTGATTTTAATAACAGTTTTTTTGGACCAAAGAGGACTGGGCATTATCACTATTGGCACAGATATCATATTGCTGAACACAAAACCCCCTGTGACACAGAACACATCCACAGCAACAGAAAGCATAGCCAGGGGAAGCTGGAGCAGGACAGGAGAAGCATGGCAGGTCCTATAGGTAGTCAAGACTACTAGTTTCCTCAGTACACTTGGGAACCTGCTTGAGTTCTCCCAGAATTATTCAGGCGGAATTTTTGAGGGGCCTAAAGTTTCTAAGAGCAGCATAGAGAAGAGGAAAAAAATGAACTTATAATAATTGTCAGTTTTTACTTTGAGGTTGATGTAATCTGGCTTCTGTGTGTGTGCATACAAAATATGTGTATGTTAGAAGATAAAATATATTGGAAATAATTGAAGCTTGGGGATTCAAATTTTTGAGGTCCCATAATCATAAATCTTTGAACATTGCTTATATTATAAATTAGCATAGATGTTGAAATAGAATATGAAGGTAATTAGATATAATGTGCAAAGAGCCATAACAGCCCTGGAAGTTATTTTCTGTTATATTCAATTTTCTGTCACTTTGCATTTGTTCTTATTGTTCAGGACAGTCCATAATATTTCGGTTTATTGCTAAACACAATTTTAGGGCACACATTAAAAATGTCAGTTCAATTCAGCAAACGTGTTGAGCACTTACAATGTGTCAGGCACAAATCAAGATGCTGGGATACAGAGATAATGAACATAGTCCCTATCTTTGAAAGCCTCACACTGAGAAGATCTCCAAAAATATATAAATCAAAATGATGATTAGAGATTTCAACATCTATAACAATAAATAGAGTGTAGGAGGGAAGTAGAAGCATATAGAAAGAATACTTAATCTAGTTGGGGGATGTGGCATTTTGATGAGAAAACATTTCTAAAAAGAGGTAGTGATTGATCTGTACAGGGGAAGAATAGAAGTCAACCAGGAAATTAATTAAGTAGGGTTGGGAACCACAGGATTATAGCAGTCATAGGAAACTGAATGTGCATTGGTATGATTGGAATGAAAGGTGTATATGTACATTTGGGTAGGTAAGCCTGGAAGGGTAACAGGAGTTTGAACTTCATCAGGAAGGTAGGAGGAGCTGCTAAAAAATAAAGCAAATGTGTAGTATGAAAGGATTTGCATGTTAGGAAAATCTGGCAGCTTTCTGGGAGGTAGATTAGAAATGACAACCTAGCACAACCAGAGAATGTTAATTGAGAATTGAGAAGAGTTTTAAGTAAAGCTTTGGTACAGAGGTAGAGAGAGAGGAAATGACATATTTTAGAGGTAATGTTTGACAAAAAGGAGAAAGGAAATTAAGGTATTTCTTTTCTTGATAATTGGTGGTTCCACAAACAGAGACAAGGAAAAAGCAAAAGCAGATTTGGAACTGTGTGCAAGGTGGAGGCTGGTGGTGGCCATTAGGGAAGGGATTTGAAATGCTTGTGTGCGATACATGTGGATTGGCAAAGAGGCTTTTAGAAAAGGAGCTTTAAAGACAAGAAGTCTGGGATTGAGAGAGACATAATTGTTCTATTTGCATCTCATGTAGATAATCTTATACACTATACTCAATCATAGGAAAAAGCAAAAGCAGATTTAGAACTGTGTGCAAGGTGGAAGCTGGTGGTAGCCATTAGGGAAGGGATTTGAAATGCTTGTGTGAGATCTATGTGGATGTGGCAAAGAGGCTTTTAGAAAAGGAGCTTTAAAGACAAGAAGTCTGGGATTGAGAGAGACATAATTGTTCTAGTTGCATCTCATGTAGATAATCTTATACACTATACTCAATCATCTATTATCATGTACCATTTCTTTACTTCTTGTACTATTGAGTATGAAGCAATTTATCATGCTGTTATGAGTAAGAACCAAGTAAATGAGGTCATCAAAAAAGATGTTTTAGAAGTCAAAAATGCAAAGGCAGCGGCTGAGAATGAATCCTCTAACAACCATTCTTAAACACAATACATTCTGGCTTAAAAGAGATATTTTAAATTCTTTATGCATTCCTCAGATAACTGAAAGGAAGTATGGAATTGAGGCTAAAGGCATATTTTCTGGAATGGACCGTTAATTTAACTCCCAGTTCTGTCCCTCTGGGCTATGTGATCTTAAACAATTCTCTTATGTTTCTGTGCTTCAGCGATCCCACAAGGAAAATGACAACAATAACTTGAGGATAACATACCATACAGGATTTTTGTAAAAATCAAGTGAGATATTACAGGTAAAGCATTTAAAAGTAAGCCAGCATATAGGAAGTATTCAAAAAGCATTATTTACTATTACCTTAAATGAACAGTAGTTTTTGTTATTTCTCTGACATAAATTTACCCATAACAGTGAAGAATGGTCTCCAGTTGTTGTTTTTTACATCTTTATCAAGTAAACCCAAAGCTGGTACATGACCTAAGTAGAAATTGTGTTTATTTCTAAAGGGGTTTGATATAAGGTGCAAACATATATTTTTCTTCTAGGGAAATGGAAATCTTTTCCAGCATTAAGAAAAATAAAAGCAGATTCAATATTTTAAAATATGTATATATTCATTTTGGGAAAAATTGAACTGTTTGTCATTTTCTACAGTAATCAGCCAGCTAATAGTTCAGTTTTTCCTAATAATGTGGATGCAATCCCAGCCTTACTAAACCAATTGTGTGAAGGACAAAGGAAGAGATCATAAAAGTTAGAAACTGAACCACATGCAATTAATAAGTGTTAATTGTGAAAAACTGAGGGTGATAACTTCCGAAGCAGAGAAATGCGCTTGGAGACCTAGCTCCCTCCCCACTTAGAGGAGAGGGTGTGGGCAGAAACCCGAGGCATTGGAGGAAGAGAACAAAAATTTCTGAAAATGAGCGAAGTGAAAAATAACGGACACTAACCAATAGTGTCAAATCAAAACCAGAGAAAGAATACCTGGGCCACTCTCCTCTCCCACCCCAAATCCCTATCCATCTTCCTTGTGTTAAAGGAAAGAAAGAAGAGCTGTGAGATGAATTAAGAGCAGCAGCATTCCCTGGACTATAGCATGAACTAATTCTTTCTCTTAACTTTCTAGATAATTATATGCCTTCCTCTGAATAGTCAACCATTTTTTAAAGCTTTGTTTGTGTCTTAGGTTATAGTTTTCTTGAAATAAGCTCTGTTGAATATTGTGTATATGAAAAGGCCACAAGGCAGCCTTTCACATCACTTTCTCTCTTACATACATATATAGTATGTATTTGGTAGATCCTCTCCTGACAAAAGCCTTACTTAAAAAAATATGAAAGATAAAAGTACTATGTGGAGGATACGGGAGAGTTAAAATAGAAGAGGACACTGAAAACATAGTTCCACTTAATCAGTATAGCTTCCTGGCTGTGGTAGCAGTTGAATGTTGACCTATGAACCAGGAGGTCACAGTTCAATCCCTGGTCAGGGCACATGCCTGGGTTGTGAGCTCAATCCCCAGTAGGAGGCATGCAGGAGGCAGCCAGCCAATGATTCTCTCTTATCACTGATTTTCTATCTTTCTCTCCCTCTCTTTTCCTCTCTATAAAATATATTAATATATAAATAAAATATATTATCTATCTATCTATCTATCTATCTATCTATCTATCTATCATTTTCCTGTACTTTGCATAACTAGACACATCTTTTGAAGGAAACAGCACAAAAGCAAAGGAAAACCCACCATATAGTACATTTTGCTCCTGAGAAACCATCCACACTTCTCAATTTGGAAATATATCCTTAGGGAATTTTTGCCAAAAATAATTTGTCCTTGTTCGTGTTCACATGTTCAAAGAAACCTTTTCATTTCCTCCTCATTTTTAGAGGCAAAATTATACTTATGAGAAATTCCTTTGGCTTAACCTATGTTTCAGTACACTTTTCTTTTAGCAAAATACAAACTTATTTTGTATTTTTGTATTTTGTACAAAATACAAAAGTATTTATTATCTTTGACTTCACAGAAAATGTGCAAAGTGGATTCCAGGAATGTTGGCTAAAAAAGACTAGGCAAGCCGAAACCGGTTTGGCTCAGTGGATGGAGCATCGGCCTGTGTGCTGAAAGGTCCCAGGTTTGATTCCGGTCAGGGGCATGTACCTTGGTTGCAGGCACGTCCCCAGTGGGGGGCGTGCAGGAGGCGGCTGATTGATATCTCTCTCTCATGGATGTTTCTAGCTCTCTGTCCCTTTCCCTTCCTCTCTGTAAAAAAAAAAAAAAAAAAGACTAGGCAACCTCCAAAATTACCTATTACAGGTTCTAACCAGAGATGGATGCTTGACCTTGGCTCTTCCTAATCTATTGTGTCTCCTAGTTGGGGGGACCAAGCCTGCTGGGGAGGGCAACTGGGAGCAATCAGATAAGCAGGGAGGGCAGTTAGGGGCAACTAGGCCATCAGGGGAGGGCAGTTAGGGGCACTCAACTGCTACCACAGCCAGGAAGCTATATTGAGAAAGTAGAAATATACTTTCAGTGTCCTCTTCTATTTTTATTCTTCGTATCCTCCACATTGTACCTTTATCTTTCATATTTTTTTAAGTAAGGCTTTGTCAGGAGAGGATCTACCAAATTTATCCTCTCTATGTATTCTTCAACTTCTACCCATCCCTCTACCCCTACTAATTCATTCTTGAAAAAGAAGAATAAAATTGGAGAAGTATCCCTATCCTATATTTAAGAATTACAATATAGATACATTAATCAAGACAGTATGATATTGGTGAAGGGATAGACATCTAGATCAATGAAACAGGATAGAAAACACATAAATGGGCCCACACAAATATGGCCAACTTATCTTTGCAAAAGCTAATTCAGTGGACATTAACTGAAACCTCACACTTTATACAAAAACTAACTCAAAATATATCATAGACATTAAATATAAAACATAAAGCTAGCCCTAAGCAGTGTTGCTCAATGGATAGAGCATTGGCCTGCGGAATGAAAGGTCCCAGGTTTGATTCCAGTTAAGGGCATGTACCTCGGTTGCAGGCATATTCCCGGTAGAGGGTGTGCAAGAGACAGCTGATCAATCTTTCTCTCTCATTGATGTTTCTAATCCTTCCTCTCTGTAAAAAATCAATAAAACATATTGAAAATAAATGAAACATAAAGCTATAAATGATTTAGAAAAAACATAAGAAAAAATCTTCAAATTCTAGGCAAAGAAATTTTTAGACTTGACACTAAAAGCACAATTTATAGAAGGAAAATTTAGTATTTTGGACCTCATCAAAATTAAATACTTTTACTCTGCACAAGACCTTCCTAAGAGTATGAAGAAGATAAATTATAGACTGGGAAAAATACTTGCAGACCATATATTTGACAAAGAACTAATATCTGGAATTCTATATAATAAATAGGTAATATGCAAATTGACCATAACTCCAACACACAAGATGGCCGCCACAAGATGGCCATCAGGGGAGGGCAGTTAGGAGTGATCTGGATGGCAGAGGAGGGCAGTTGGGGGTGACCAGGCCTACAGGGGAGGACAGTTGGGGGAGGGAACCCAGGCCCACAAGAGAGGGCAGTTAGGAGTGTCTGGGCTTGCAGAGGAGGGCAGTTTCAGGGGGTACAGGCCTTCAGGGAAGGGCAGTTGGGGGCAACCAGGCCTTCAGGGGAGGATAATTAGGGGCAACCAGGCAGGAAGGGGAGGACAGTTTGGGGGGACCAAGCCTGCCGGTGAGGGCAATTGGGAATAATCAGGTAGGCAGAGAGGGCAGTTAGAGGCAACTAGGCCAACAGGGGAGGACAATTAGGGGCAATGAGGCCAGTAGGGGAGCAGTTAGGCATTGATCAAGCTAGCAGGGGAGTGGTTAGGAGGTGATCAGGCTAGCAGGCAGAAGCAGTTAGGGGCAATCAGGCAGGCAGGCAAGAGGTTGGTAGTCAGCAGTCCTGGATTGTGAGAGAGATCTCCAACAGTCAAACATCCCTCGAGGGTCCCAGATTAGAGAAGGTGCAGGTTGGGCTGAGGGACACCCCTGCCCCATCCCTGCGCACGAATTTTATGTACCAGGCCACTAGAAATATATAAAGAATTCTAAACAGTCAACAGTGAAAAAATAATCCAATTAGAAAAGGTCAAAAAACATGAATTGACATTTTACTAAAGAAAATATACAGATGGCAAATAAGCATTTGAAAAGATGTCCAACTTCAATAGCTATTAGGGAATGCAGATTAAAATAATGATAATTACTATATTCATATCAGGATGGCTAAAATAAAAATAGTGATAACACCAACTGTTGGTGAGGATGTGAAACTGGATCGTTCATACAATGCTGGTGTAAATGTAATATGGTGCAGCCAATCTGGAAGACAGTTTGGCAGTTTGTTATGAAACTAAGCATGAACACCATTTTATTTTGTTCACTAGATTCCACATGTGGGATCATATGGTATTTGTCTTTCTTCTGACTGGCTTATTTCACTTAGCATTGTAATGTCCAGGTCTATTCTTTCTGTTGCAAAAGGTAAGAGTTCCTTTCATTTTATAACCATGTAGTATTTCATTGTATAAATGTACAGACTGACAGATGTCAGAGGAGAGGTAGGTGGGGCAGACGAGATGCAAAATGAGAAGAGAAAAGCCAAATAATATATATGCATAGCCCAACAACATTATGGGTGAAGCATGGCTGGAGGAGTTCTCATTGTCCAGGGCAAGACTGGAAATCAATCAGCTACCAACAGTTAAGGGAATGAATGCTTGAGTCCTATAAGAGAGATTTCCTGACTGCGGTGCCAGAGCCTGCACTGCAAGAACAGCTGAATACCAACATTTCTAAATTACACTTTCAGAAAACAGGCTTCATGGCTAATATTCACACCTAGGAAAACTATGGCAAGAAACCATAACCAATTAAAACCCCATTAGTAGAAAATAAACAATTCTTGAAATTCTATAAGAGTTAAATAGACTTCAGAATAGAAATCTGAGGTACTTTGATTTTTTTTTTAGAAACCTGTGTTTAGGATTCATTAATCTATGTGTTAAAAATGGTTATATTTTATGGATATATGGTTGGAGTATTTGCATATGCCCTTTAAGAGGTAATTTGTATTAGATTAGATGTATGGAACAAAATTTATAAATCTCATAATAAGGTCAAGAGGAGGTTAGTTTTAAAAAGTCTATATTTAATCCACTGAATATGAATTCTTAGCCTTGGATTCAAAAGCTAAGATCAGTGAGAAGAAAAAAAAATACACTCTTCTGGATGGAAACAAATAAGTATTAATGATATACATTATAGTTGTGTTTAATGAGTGTTCTTTTGTAGCTGTAACTAATTTAGGTAGAGTGCTTTACTCTACAAAATGATTTAGACAAAGCAGGAAAGACCAAGACCATGGATAAGCATCAAATATCCCCAGAAGGGACAATTAGATACAAGTAAGCCAGCCTCCTTGACATTGTGAGATTAGAGACTCCATAGAGATTTCTGAAAAAGCTATGCACTCTCTCCCTTGAAAATATTCTTACACTAAAAATACTCACATAAACATGCAGAGGGGCTTCTATATCCCTGGAGAAATTTCGATGGATTCTACCATTTCAAGAAGGCCAGGTTGGAACCTCTGGTCATCTATTATTTTTCATCCCCAATGTCACCCTTCTGATCTGTATTATCCTCTCAATTTCTCTTGTTGAGTTTACACTTCCTGTTGAAGATGTCACTATCCACCTTAAAAATTGAAATAATTTTTTCTTTGCTACTGAACAAAGTGCAAAACCTTCAAATTCAGATCTCCCTCTGATTTGATCACAGTTTATCTTATCTTTCTATAAATTCTATTGTCCTAACCTGCTTTATATCTTAGTTATAACTAATAGAACTTTTCAATTTCCATACATTTACTTGTACAGTTGTTTTTGCTTGGAATGTCTTCTTTTCCATCACTGCCTATCAAGTTTAAGGCTCAGTTTAAACATCAAATACTCTTTTGTTTTTTTTTGGGGGGTAAGGAGGACCTGGTTCTGACCTGGTCTGCCCAGGGCAGGCCAGTAGTGTGTGGGTTCTTTTTTTAAAATTAAAAAATATATATTTATTGTTCAGATTATTACAATTGTTCCTATTTATTCCCCCCACAGCTCCTCTCCATCCGGTTCCCAACTCACCCCCTGCCCTTACTCTCCCCCACTGTCCTTGTCAATAAGTGTACGATTTTTGTCCAGTCTCTTCCTGCATCCCTCACACCCCCTTCTCCCCAAGAATTGTCAGTCCACTTACTTTCTATGCCCCTGATTCTATTATAGTCACCAGTTTGTTCATCAGATTTTATATTCACTTGATTTTTAGATTTACTTTTTGATAGATATGTGTTTGTTGTCACTTTGTTTTTCATAATTCTTATCTTTACCTTTTTCTTATTCTTCCTCTTCTTAAAGAATACCCTTCAGCATTTCATATAATACTGGTTTGGTAGTGATGAAGTCCTTTAGCTTTTCCTTGTCTGTAAAGCTCTTTATCTGACCTTCAATTCTAAATAATAACTTTGCTGGGTAGAGTAATCTTGGTTTTAGATTCTTGCTGTTCATCACTTTGAATATTTCTTGCCACACCCTTCTGGCCTGCATAGTTTCTGTTGAGAAATCAGCTGACAGTTGTATGGGTATTCCCTTGTAGGTAACTAACTGTTTTTCTCTTGCTGCTTTTAAGATTCTCTCCTTGTCTTTTGCCTTTGGCATCTTAATTATGATGTGTCTTAATATAGTCCTCTTTGGATTCCTTTTGTTGGGATTCTATTCACTTCCTGGACTTGTAAGTCTATTTCTTTCACCAAGTAGGGAAAGTTTTCTGTCATTATTTATTCAAATAGGTTTTCAATATCTTGCTCTCTCTCTTCTTCTGGCACCCCTATAATTCAGATGTTAGTATACCCGAAATTGTCCCAAAGGCTCCTTATACTATCTTTATATTTTTGGATTCTTTTTTCTCTTCTGGTTGGGTGGTTTTTGCTTGTTTGTATTTCAAATCTTTGGTTTGATTCTTGGGATCCTCCAGTCTGCTGTTGGATCTCTGTATATTATTCTTTATTTCAGTTAGTGTGTGCTTTATTTCTAATTGGTCCATTTTCATATCCTTGAAGGTCTCACTAAGTTTCTCAGTGGTTACTAGAAGATTCTTGAGTAATCTTATTGTGGTTTTGAACTCTATTCTTTCCTCCATTTCTTTCATTCCTGACCTATTTCTTTGTCTTTGCATTTTGACTGCTTCCCTATGTTGATGGAGTGGCCTTGTGTGCTAGGTGTCCTATAGGGCCTAGTGGCTTAGCCTCCCTAATTAGCTGAGGTGTACACACTTGGTGCAGCCTTTTGTGGGCTGTGTGCACAGTCTTGTTGTAGTTATGCCTTGATTGCTGTCAGTATAATTGGGAGGAGTTGACCTCCTAGGCCCGTTGGCTGTGGGGATCAGTTGTGTCTACAATGGGAGAACCTCTGTGCTGGAAACACCCTTATGGGGCAGGACTTGCTTCAGTGGGGCTTTGGTGCTCACTAAGTCTGCTCCCTGAGTGTGTCTTTTATGGATGTGAAGAGTTAAAATCTGGATGGTCTCGCACTAACCACTGGGTACACTGGCTCTTGGATCTCCAAGGAGATACAAAGTCAGCCACTGCCTGAGGCCATCTACAGAGAGATCTGCAGATTCCTCCTCTTTGTTTGGGGTTTGGAGGTGCCCAGATGAGGCCCAGCTGTGAAGCAATGCAAGTTGCTGTGGAGCCTTGTCTTTTTTGTGGAATCTCTTGGGCTCTCTGACCCAGCTGCAGTTTGCTAGGTAATTTTAGATTGCAAAGGGCCAGGCCATTCATATGCAAAAAGCTCTGTGCACAGCTTGGGTGAGATTGTAAATTGGGTTGGGCTGGGTCTTAGGGAATTACAGGGCAGAGAAAACAGCAATAGCTGCCTATCAGCCTTGCCCCATGAGGCCCCCGGGTCTCTGTGTCCCACGGCACCGTGCAGGAACAGTGGTCGCTGTGACCACCTCTGAGAGAAAGCCGCCCTCGTGTTCTGGCCTGCTGCCAGACAGTCCAGTTTCTTTCCATATAAGTTGGTTCCCCAGAGTCTCACCCAGAACTGGTGTTTAGAGCAGTCAGGAGTTTGTATCTCCCTCTCGACCTCTGTACCTCCACACTTCCATACCTCCTCACCTCCTACTGGACTCAGAGTGCTTTTCTCTTCCCTTCTAGTTGTGGAATTTCCACTCAGCCAGCCTTCCCATGGTTCTGGATGATATTTGTTTTGTCTTTTAGTTGTAGTTTTGATATGGTTGTGTGAGGCAGCAAGTTCAAGTGTTTACGTATGCCACCACCATGGGTGTAGTTCCCATCAAATACTCTTTAATGTTGCTCCTCACTTCTTTCTATACTATAAGTTCCCAGGAAAATTACCTTGTTCTTTATATGGCATTCAGTATATATTTACTTATATTGCAATCATTTATATTCATGAATTATCTCCTTTTAAGATGTCAATGACTTGGGCTTTTTTATCCACATTTATTTACTTAATTAAATTTTATTTATACTAATCATGTGCTTGGTACCCAGTATAACGTTTTTAGCACAACGTTTATGATCCTTGGTATCACAGAAAATACAAATGTACAAAACACAGACAATGAAGAAATATATAAATAATTAGAACATATAAAATTCTATAGAAGGTATAAAAAGAGACCTTAGTAAAAAATGAACTGAAAAGGAACCTACTACAAATGAGAGTAAAAGGCCTCCCTGAGTGAGAGGTACTGAACTGAGACCTGCAGGATTAGAGGAAAGCTGGTATAAGGAGAGCTTGGAAGAACATTTCTGATCAAATAAATAACATGAGCAAAACCCTTAAGATAAAAAAAAAGAAAGCCCCTGGAATGTTCTAGAAACTAAAGGTAGTTATAGGGATAAGTAGGGGTAGATTATTTAGGAAAAGATTGTTTCTGAGAGGACTTGTGCATCAACCTGACCTCAGCAGAATGTAGCAAAATGTTGGCCAGAGGACTCTTTATCTTCAAATCTGGATGAAGAAGAGTGTATGTTAGACACAGAAATTGCAAGTGTTTTCATCAGCAATACACAGTTTCAATTTTGAAATAAGAATGTGTAGCATGATAATGGTTTTAAAAATAGAAGAGACATGTAAGGCGAATATTGATAAAATCAAGAATACAGAGGCAAAAATCCTAAACAGAATGCTAGTAAATTGAATACAAAAATAATACATTAAAAATAATACATTAAACCTACAACCAAGAATACTCTATCCAGCAAAGCTAACATTCAGAATTGAAGGGCAGATAAAGACCTTCACAGATAAGAAAAAGCTAAAGGAGTTCATCAACTCCAAACCAGTATTATATGAAATGCTGAAAGATACTCTTTTAGAAGAGGAAGAAGAAATAGGTAAAAGATAAAAAATTATGAACAACAAATACATATCTATCAACAAGTGAATCTAAAAATTAAGTGAATTAAAAATTTGATCAACAGAATAAACTGGTGAATATACTAGAATCAGGAGCACAGAAAGGGAGTGGACTGATAATTCTCAGGGGGAAAGGAGGGAGACGGGTACAGGGAGTGACTGGACAAAAATCATACACCTATGGACTCATCAATTGGGGGGAAAGGTAAGGGTAGGAGTGGGGTGGAGGGGAGTTATGGAGGGGAAAAAAGAGAGACAAATGTAATAATCTGAATAATAAAGATTTAATTTAAAAAATAATAATAGGAGAAACTGGGTGTGGAATTTTGGGGAACTCTCTGTACTGTCTTCACAATTTCCCTGTAAATCTAAAACTTTTCTAAGAACTTAAGTCATGTAATTCACATTTTAAAAAATTTCCCCCCTCCCCCCAAAATAATAATACATTAAAAAACAAACACATCACGACCAAGTAGGGTTCATTCCAAGGGCACTGGATGGCTCAGCATGTGCTCATCAATCAATGTGATATACCACATTGACAAAATAAAGGCTAAAAATCCTATGATCTTATCAATAGATGCAGAAAAATCATTTGAAAAGATACAACAAACAAAATGTTGGTTTTTGACCTGACAACGCTTTTATGCTGAGTTTGTATGATCAGTCACATGTCTTCCAGGTGATAAAGGGAGAGAATATGCAAGTATGAGTCATCTTACTCCTAAACTTTGTATAGTTAACATCTCAGGAAATTGTGCTATGAATATTTTCATGTGTTTGGGTTTTTTTTTTGCTTTTGTTGCTGCATATTATTAAATATGTACAGTAAGTCACCATTTTACTATCTATACATTTCATTTCCTTTTTGCTAAGTTATCATTTACATTTTATGTCCTTTTTTAAAGTTTTATTTATATGTTAAACAGTACATTAGACATGTTCTGTATATAAGAAAGATTAAAATGGAATCATTTGGGAGTCTGGAAAGGATTAATTCAATTTATATTATTTCTAATGTGAAAAAATGGTTTGGTTTTTAACAAATCACTTCTTAAACAGCCTTCCAGAAAACTTAAGTTCCAGAACTGAGATTCTACTGTATAAGATCTGAAATAATAAATTACTTAAGAGGAAAACGGGGGTACTAAACTTATGGACCTGGGTCTTAGAGATTTTATGAATTTGACCCCAACGAAGGGAAATAAATGCAAAAACAAATAAATGGGACGGACTACACCCTGGTAGGAGCATGTGCTGGAGGCAGCCAATCAATGTGTATCTCACATCAATGTTTCTCTCTTCCTCTCTCTCTCCCTTCCCCCACCCTGTCTAAAAATCAATAGAAAAAAATATCCTCAGGTAAGGATTAGTGAAAGAAAAAAAGGAAGGAAGAAGGAAAAAAGGAAGGAAGAGAGGGAGGGAGGGAGGGAGGGAGGAAAGAAAGGGAGGAAGGGAAGAGAGAAGGAAGGAAGGAAGGAAGGAAGGAAGGAAGGAAGGAAGGAAGGGAGGAAGGAAGAAAAGTTGCCTTTTTGTTTTGCCAATAAAACAAAAAAGGCAACCAAACAATTAGGAGAAAATATTTGTAAACAACAGCTCCAACAAGGGGTTACTATCCAAAATACATAAAGAGCACATACAACTCATTTCTAAACAAACAAACAAACAATCCAAATACAAAATGGGCAGAATACCTGAACAGACACTTCTCCCAAGAAGTCATACAAATGTCCAACAGGTGTATAGGAAGATGTTCAACCTCGCTAGCTATTAGGGAAATACAAATCAAAACTGCAATGAGATACTACTTCACACCTGTTAGAATGGCCATTATCAACAAGATGTATAATAGCAAGTGATGGAGAGGTTGTAGAGAAAAAGGAACCCTCATTTATTGCTGGTGAAAATGTAAACTGGTACACTCACTGTGGAAAACAGTGTGGTAGTTCCTCAAAATATTAAGAATATAGTTACCATATCACACAGCAATCCCTCCTCTGGGTATCTACTCGCAAAAACGTGAAAACATTTACTCACAAAGACATATGTACTCCCATATTCATTGTGGCAGCATTCATGGTGGCCAAGACATGGAAACAACCAAAGTGTCCTTCAATAGAGGACTGGATAAAGAGGATGTGGTATATAAATGGGATACAATGGAATACTCTTCAGCCATAGGAAAAATGAAATACTGCCACTTGCAGCAATATGGAGGGACCTTGAGACTATCATGCTAAACAAAATAATCAGACAGAGAAAGTTTAAAACCATGTTATTTCATTCATATGTGGGATATAAAACTGAAAGCGACAAATGAACAAGTAAGAAAAACAAACAATCAAAAACTCATAGACACAGTATGGTGGTTACCAGAGGGTAGGGTGGTAGAAGATAGTAAAGGGTAAAGGGGGTCAAATTTTTGGTTACAGAGGATGATTTTACTTTGGAAAGTGAACACACAATACAATATGCAGATGATGTATTATAGAAATGTACACTTGAAACCTGTATAATCTTACTAACCAATGCTACCCCCAATAAATTTAATCTAAAAAAGAATATCTAGAATTACTATAAAGCCACCTCAGGTAAAATCTAGCATATCTAGAATTAAAAGTATCAAACCACTTCAGAAAAACTTCAACAATTGCACTATTAGTATCCTCATGTTACAGGTAGAGAAACTGAGGCACAGATAAAATACATCACTTGCCTCAAGTCACATTGCTGACAGGTGGGTGAGGTAATTTTTTTTTTAACTCAGGCAAACAAAGTTTAGCTACACATTGTTTATAATGAGAAAGATGTCCCAGGTTTGTCAGTTATAACTGGTAGCTTTAACAAGTAAGTCATCTGATCTTATTAAGCCCGAGGTTTATCACTTATAAAGCGTGGTGTATGGGTTATATGACTTTTGGTCTTTTTTCAACTCCAACATTCCATTAGAAGCACATATTAATGTCCTGAACTAACTGAATATTATGGATATGACATAGTAATCATAATTCATTTAGACCATATAAAATTAAAAATGTCTAAAATCAGGCCTTTTGCCATTTCAGTTAAGAACAGAATTTAGTCACAAGATATAACATTAAAAAAGTTTCTATCGCCGAGACCAGTTTGGCTCAGTGGATGGAGCGTTGTCCTGCGGGCTGAAAGGTCCCAGGTTCAATTCCAGTCAGGGGCATGTACCTTGCTTGCGGGCACATCTCCACTGTGGGGCGTGCAGGAGGTGGCTGATCGATGTTTCTCTCTCATTGATGTTTCTGACTTTCTATCTCTCTCCCTTCCTCTCTGTAAAAAATCAATAAAAATATATTTAAAAAAAAAGATTCTATCAACATTGGCAGTCTTTAAATGAACCAATGCAGAGGACTGTCTTCTGTGCTTTGAGATTAATTTTTTGAATCAATATCAGGCAAAGTAAATTATGAATCAATGTGAAGGTTTAGATATTTCAATGGTATAAATAACAGCCTGAATTGATGGAAAAATGCACTTGACATTTACTGAGTTGCTTTTGATGATGATATTGGAAATGATTATACATTGTATTCCTGATAGTGCTTAACTTGGGCTAAAAAAAATAACAATGTAACAGCAGAAGCAAGAGACCAACCTCACACTAAAGTCATCACAATTGATCATAATATGGATATTTTTTTAAATATATATTTTATTGATTTTTTTACAGAGAGAAAGGGAGAGGGAGAATTAGAAACATCGATGAGAGAGAAAAATTGATCAGCTGCCTCCTGCACACCTCCCACTGGGATGTGCCTACAACCAAGGTACATGCCCTTGACCGGAATTGAACCTGGGACCTTTCAGTCCGCAGGCCAACACTCTATCCACTGAGCCAAACCGGTTTCAGCATAATATGAATATTAACAGGTCATGAAATGATGTACAATAACTGTGTATTATTTTTATTAATTAACTTCCTCAAAAGTTAGTATTTTTTATTTTTTATTTGGAAATAATTACAGATTCATAGGATGTTGCCTTTCACCAAGTTCTCTCCAACAGTTACATTTTATGTAATTACTGGAGGACCAGGAGATTGGCCAGCCATGGAAGGTTGGCTGTGGGAGTGCACTGACCACCAGGGAGCAACTCCTGTATTGAGCGTCTCTGCCCTGGTGGATAGAGCACATCAGAGTGATGGGTCATTCTGGTGTTCTGGTTCTTAGGCTTTTATATAGAGAGGTTATATCATATCAAAAGTAAAAATTTTACATCGGTACAATGTGTGTATAGTTTTATGTCATAAGAGTTTGTTTTAAACCTTAGTGGGGGGCGGGGGGGTAAATGCTTATTTTTCATTGTTATAATACCTTTCCACCTATACTGTTGGCTGAAATTTTCATTTGGGGCTGAAATTTTCACAGGATAAAGCCTGTTTTTTTGAATAATGGACTCACATCATGCTCTTGTTGCCATATTTAGCACGGCTTAAAATATTTTTAGAGTTAGCTAACTTATATTCACATTTTTCTAACAGCCAGATTTTATCCTATATTTATAGGTAAATTTGCTACAAAGAAGAAAAGTATTTGAGAAGTTCATTAAAACATTTTTCAGCCCTGGCTGGTTTGGCTCAGTAGATAGAGCATTGGTCCTGCAAACTGAAGGGTCTCAGGTTTGATTCCTGTCAAGGGCTCATGCCCAGGTTGCAGGTTCAATTCCCAGTAGGAGGCAGCTGATCAATGATTCTCATCATTGATATTTCTATCTTTCCCTCTCCTTTCCGCTCTGAAATCAATAGTGTGTGTGTGTGTGTGTGTGTGTGTGTGTGTGTATTTAAAAAAACACACAACAAAAACATTTA
The DNA here is from genome assembly GCA_011751065.1 of Lasiurus cinereus. Classification (NCBI taxonomy): domain Eukaryota; kingdom Metazoa; phylum Chordata; class Mammalia; order Chiroptera; family Vespertilionidae; genus Lasiurus; species Lasiurus cinereus. The sequence goes on along the minus strand of JAAGEH010000014.1, from coordinate 1,557,328 downwards.
TCAATCTGGCCAGTGTGGCTCAATGGTTGAGTGTCGACCAGGTTACAGTTCGATTCCCAGTCAGGGCACATGTCTGGGTTTCAGGCTCCATCTGCAGTGGGTGATGTGCAGGAGGCAGCTGATCAATGATTCTCTCTCATATTGATGTTTCTATTTTTCTCTCCCTTTCCCTTCTTCTTTGAAATGAATGAAAATATATTTTTAAAAAACATTTAATACTGGAGAATGTGCCTACTGAAGTCAGATCAGGTGTTTCAAATTCTATATAATGGTGACCCTTGAAAAGTACAAGGGTTGTGGGTGCTCATCTACCCAACACAGTTATCTGTTTATAACTTTTGATTCCCCCAGAACTTAACAACTAATAGCCTGCTGTTGACCAGAAGCCTTACTAATAGCATGTATAGTTGATAAGCACATATTTTGTATGTCATATGTATTACATACTGTATTCTTACAATAAAGTAAGCCAGAGAAAAGAGCTATTAAAATAATGAGGAAGAGAAAATACATTTATAGTACTGTACATATATATTGAAGTTTCTGTATATAAATGGATCTGCGCAGTTCAAACCTAAGCTGTTTTCTCTCAACTACTTTAAATTTACAACTTTCTTTTCCTCTAGCAGCTCTTTGATCTTATCTGCTTGCGAATTGTTTTGAGCACTTTTCTTTGAATGGCTTTCCTTGTGAGAAGTGTATTAATAGCTTATTCTATTCTTATTGTTGGTCTTGAACTTTGGTGGGAAAGTCACTCACTGCCTGCTTCCCCTCCATCACACTCAGAGGGTTACTCACCCACAGTTGCCTCCATGGTGATTGTGGAAAGACAATGTTGTAGGAAGGACAGTCTGGAGCCCTGGTCCTAGATTGTGCTACTTGGACTCTGCTGAGCCTTTATTTCTCCATGTCTAAAAAGTGATTTATAAACTAAAAAACTTCCAAGATACTTTCTGAGTTTAATCCAGTGACTCTGTAATTTTTCCAATCCAGTGGGGGCACACACATTTACTTGCTAAATCTTGGCCTAATAGTTAGACAGTGTCATAATTTCATTCCACTTGATTCCCTCGTGTGGGATGTTATCAGCAGGAGCATAGTTGAAAGGACACAGCTAATACCCTGAAGACATCAGTGACAGCCTGGGTGGTGGGCCAGAGAATCTTTTCAGCTGTGAAAACCAGGCATGGCCATGACCCTTACCTATGCATGCTCTAGGTGAGGCAACTTTGCCAGGCTGCGAGCCGAACCAAAGCACAAGCAGCAGCAAATTGAAACTCCACGGCCCACTTGCCAACCATCTGGGATAATGGTGATATATGGTGCAATAGGAACATGATATTGGGAGCCAGACCTTGGTTTAATTCCCAATCCTCCTCTCACTAGCTATGTTTATATAATAGATAGATAAGTGGGTCAGGAATGAAGGAGGACCAGAGCAGGTAATCTCTGGATAGAATTTTAAGAGCAAGCACCAGCTATAGTTTTGCTCTCCATCCCATTTTAAACTATCATCTGGACAGAGGTGCTCATGGGCCCAGAGGTATGGTTTCCAGCCAGGCAGGAGTCAAAGGCGGACAGTGAATCCTATTCTTAAAAAGTGAAACTATGTAACTATTGAACAAAAATAGACCCAGAAGCATAGAAACATCCAACAGAGTGTCAAACCTCAGAGGGAATGTAAGGGAGGGTGGGTGGGTGGGAAGAGATCAATCAACCAGTGAACTTGTATGCATATAGGCATAACCCATGGACACAGACAATAGGGTGGTAAAGGCCTGGGATGGGGAGTGGGGTGGTGGGGGCAGGCTGGGAGAGGTCAGTGGGGAGAAATGGGGGACATATATAATACTTTCAACAATATATATATATATATATATATATATATATATATATATATATATTTAATATATTTTTATTGATTTTTTTACAGAGAGAAATAGAGAAGGATAGAGAGTTAGAAACATGAGAGAGAGACATTGATCAGCCGCTTCCTGCACGCCCCCTACTGGGGATGTGCCCGCAACCAGGATACATGCCCTTGACCGGAATCGAACCTGGGACCTTTCAGTCCACAGGCCGACGCTCTATCCACTGAGCCAAACCGGTTTCGGCAACAATATATATATTTTTTAAGTAAAACTAAGAGAGGGTAGGATGACCTCACAGCAGGAAAGTACAAGCCATGAACACAAATGAGCCTTAGAATCACAAATTTTTGGATTTGGAAATAGACTTTAATTATGACTTAGTCCTCAATATTTCACCAAATCCTGAATGGAGGTTGTCGACTCTGCTTTCATAGCCCCAGTCATGAGTAATTCATTATCTCTGAGAATAAATGGTTTAATTTTTCTGCCTCCCTAATTGCCTTCCTAATTCTGTCCTTCCTAATTAAGGTCTCTACTTAATTTTCTTATACTTTCGTATGTAATGATTTGAGCAGGAAGTAAATGGGATAATAGAAAAAAAGAGCCCATTAACAGCTCTTGCTAAATCTTGGCTTAATGGTTAGACAGTGTCATAATTCCAGTGGCTTTATTTACAGAAAGAATTTAACCTTGAAACCCATGAATTGCTATGGGTAAGCAATTCTTAGTAAGCATTTTCTTTGAATTTATTTTGAATTTTTTCACCTTAGAGAGAACTGTTTTATAGTTCTCATAAGTTCACATATTTTGACTGAGTTTTGGAAAAAGTCCAGAATGAGTGGGGTGTTTTATTTCAAATACATAGTTGGATGTTTTCCCCAAGCTCTTACTTGAAGTGTGAAACTGTTCCCACAGCTCTGGTAATGTTCCTTTAACTTCTCATTAAAAACAAAATTCAGAAGAAAACTGTATAGAAAAAAAAATAACTTTAATAAAAACAGCTAATCCTAGATGCAACCACACCTACAAAGTCTGTCACTATCTTTGTAGCCTTCCAAAATGATAAACAGGTTTCATTTTCTACTTGCCTCAAACTGGAGTGTTCTTTTGCATCAATCAATCTGTTTCCTTAAATAGCTAGGGATTATATTGGAATTATTAAAAATGAAGTGACTATAATTCAGAAGAATAATTTGTGTTTTCTTTAACTTCCTGCCATTATATTTTACTATCTAACACACAATCAGCAGGAACTTGCTTACACTACTCTCTGCAATTCAGAAAGAACAAGCATTCTTCATTTCTCTGTATATGCGGACACGGAAGAGGGTTACAATGGGGCTAAGAGCTCTAATGCTTAAGGAACTATCCATGTAGAAAATTAAAGCTATTTCAAAAGGAATATTAATACGTGCTAGCCAAATGATCATAAAGCTATATAAAAAGAGAGTCTACTAATTAAATATGATCAACTTTTCCTAATAAAAATTACTAATTCTAAGGCATGAGAACAAGGCAGTACAGAATTTGAGAAGGGAAATCTCCAGAATCAGACAGTGTTGAATTCAAATTCTGACTTCACCATTAATACCTACATGGCCCTGAGCAAATTATCTGCAGTTAAACATGAGCCTGTAATTATATGCTTAAACAGAAGGCTACTGTTTAAGTATTTCACTTCATTAAATTCTTGTGAGGAATAAATGTGATAACATAAAAAAAGTTATCTCCTATAGCACCCAACACATTACATTAGTGCTTAATCCTGGATTATAGAAATATTTACCATGTTTATGATATTCCAGATTCTGCTCTGGAAATATAAGAATTTGAAGTTCTTTGCTTTATTGGTTTTCAAAATCTAATAGAGAGGAGAGAAACCTAAACAAATGGCATTTAATGTGAAAAGTGAAGTGATAAGGGACTGGGAATATAGCCTCGGGGGATGAAGGCAGAGTAGCAGATGAAACAAAGTAAGCCTTTTGATGCTTTTATAATTGAAAATCTTGCCTTTGCTGCAGATCTCTAGAAATGTTTCTTGATCTGCTATAATAGATTGCCTGGATACGGTTTCTGGGAATGAATTCTGTGCTTCTAAAATCTGCCATAATTTCTTCCAGATGTGAAGGATGCTGCCCGGGCACTATTCTACAGATTGTCATTAAAGCAGCACATTCCATGCATTTTCAGGTGTGCCAGGAAGCTCTGTGGGGTCCCTTGAGACTTTTTGATGATGGGAGGGCATTTGTCATCTCAGGTGATGTAGCCACTTAACTGTGGCCTCTGGAATCAGGCACCTGGGATTGCCTTCTGACTCTGGTTTGCTGTTGTGCAAATACTCAGGTTCTCTGATCATAAAAGCTATATAAAAATGATCATAAAGCTATATAAAAAGAGAGTCTACTAATTAAATATGATTGACTTTTCCTAATAAAAGTTACTAATTCTAAGGCATGAGAACAAGGCAGTACAGAATTTGAGAAGGGAAATCTCCAGAATCAGACAGTGTTGAATTCAAATTCTGACTTCACCATTAATACCTACATGGCTCTGAGCAAATTATCTGCAGTTAAACATTAGCCTGTAATTATATGCTTAAACAGAAGGCTACTGTTTTAAGTATTTCACTTCATTAAAAGAATGGGGAGCATAATCTTGCCTATGATATGAAATTTTATGAGGATTAAAAGAAATCATATATGTAAGGCACTTGACAGATATTAAGTGATAAATAGGTTTTGGCTATTGCACTGTGTTGAAGAGCTAAAATATGCTCTTATTTCAGAAAAGTCATTTTTTTTTGTTTGAACCATTACCCAATAATCAGAATAAAGATTAAAAGGAAAAATCTAGAGGTGTTGAAAAGAACACCTCTATTTGTCATTTAGTTCCTTTTCTATTTCCCTGGATGATGAAGGATGAAGGATTCTCTAAGTGACAAATTAGATAAGGAATGGTTTTCATTTATATTATTGTTGATAGCTCTGTTTTCTGTGTACTTGTTCACAATGTTCTCATTTAACGTGTAAATATGTTTTATTCCTGACATAGTGAGCTTCTGGATTTATGACCAAATCTGTTGTTGTGCTGCCCATGCTTTTATTTTTTATCTTTTAATAAGAATCCTTCTTTAGTTTATCCTTTTTTATTAGATTCTTCTTGCTGAAAGTTCATGTGAGAATGAGCCAGAGCTAAATAAAAACCATTTCCTAAACATTCAAGACAACAAATAAAGAAAGGAGTGAGATCTTGGAAGGTATGTTACCCATAGAGATATCAATAATAGACTCTGGACACAGGAAGTGGTGGGAGTGTCCTTTATACTAAAATAAACATGCTGATTAATTAAAACCTCCCTCACATGCCTTGCCTGCAGGTTCTTCATTGTTAGTTTCACCAGCAGCAAAGCTGTATTGTCATTCCCTAATTTCTAGTGATTATTGTCTGAAATGTTTTATTGTAACTGAAAAAGCAGCCTCAAAATCACCAACCATACTCCCCACCACATGACAATAAAAAAAAATAAAAAAATCTCACACAATAAGTAGTTCCTAATATATTTCAGAGGCCCGGAGCATGAAATTCATGCATGGGGTGGGGGGTGGGGGTTACATTCAGCCTAGCCTGCTCCTATTCCAATCTGAGATCCCTTGAGAGATGTCCTACTGTCCGTTTAGGTCCAATCCAGGATCAGGCCTAAACGGGCAGTAGGACATTCCTCTCACAATCCAGGACTGCTGGCTCCCAACTGCTCACCTGCCTGCCTTTCTGACTACCCTAACCATTTTTGCCTGCCAGCCTGATCACCCACTAACCATTCCTATGTCAGCCTGATTGATGCCTAACTGCTCCCCTGCCAGCCTGTTTGCTCCTAACTTCCCTCCTCTGCCAGCCTGGTCACCCCTAACTAACCTCATCTGCAGGCTTGATTACTCCCAACTGCCCTCCCTTGCAGGCCTAGTCCCTGCCAACTGCCCTCCCCTGCTGGCCATCTTGTGGTGGCCTCTTGTGTCCACATGGGGGAAGGATCTTTTGACCACAAGGGAGCAGTCATCTTGTGTATTGGAGTGATGGTCAGTCTGCATATTACTCTTTTATTAGATAGGATAGAGGCCTGGTATATGGGTGGGGGTCAGCTGGTTTGCCCTGAAGGGTGTCCTGGATCAGGGTGGGGGTTCCCTTGGGGTGTGGGGTGGCCTGGGAAAGGGGCCTGTGGTAGTTTGCAGGCCAGCCACGCCCCCTAGCAACCCAAGCAGAGGCCCTGGTATCTGGGATTTATTTATCTTCTACAATTAAAACTTTGTAGCCTGGAGCAGAGCCAAGTCTTCTGCTGGCACAGCCATTGAAACTTTGTTGCATTAACCTCCCAGGGCCAGGCTTTGTAGAAAGCTTGGCTTCTTCCATCTCCAGGGGCAACCCATGCCTCTCTCCTGTGCTCTCTGTGGCTGTAGCCATCTTGGTTGGTTAATTTGCATACTTGCTCTGATTGGCTGTGGGCCTGGCTTATGAGGGTAGTGGAGGTATGGTCAATTTGCATATTACTCTTTTATTAGATAGGGGATATATACATACACACACACACACACACACACACACACCATTTCATTACTAAGTCAAACCTATATGATTTAGTCTTTTCAGTTTTTCCCCCTAAATCTTATGCTATTCAAGTTCAAAGGTATTTATACAAGATTTTCTGCTTCAGCAGGCTTTTTAAAAATTCCTTTTCAATTATAGTCTACATTCAAGACCATTCTGCATTAGTTTTAGATATAAAGTACAGTTTACAGAAAATATATTCTTTACAGAGTGATTCCTCCAATGCGTTAAGCACCTACCTGGCCCCATACACAGCTATTTCTTAGCCTTTTCAAAATTGTGAAACATTACATCCATATCGAAAAGGGCATAAGTTATCATTGAAGAACATAATGAGTAATTAAAAAGAGAACACCCAATATGAGAAATAAAATATGTTACAGTCTGAGACATCCTCTACCTCATTTTTCCTCCAGATCCTGCTCCTTTTTATCTTGAGGTAACTATTGCTGTGACTTTTACAGTAATCACTTTCTTGGTAGTTTCCCTAATTATGTGTGCATCTTTGAAAATGTAGTTTAAGTTTTATGATTTGTTTGAAAAGCATACGAGTAGAGTCATACAAAATGTATTATCATTTGTGTAATTCCATTTGTTCAATCTTAGCTGTGGAAGATTTGGAATAGAGTTAGAATTTATTTTGCTTTATTACTATAAAATATTCCAACCTATGAATATACTATTATTATTTATCCATCCTACCATCTGGATATTTCGATTGTTTGTAGTTTGAGATAATTGAGAACAGTGATGCTGTAGACATTCTTTTACCCTTAATGTATTCGGATCCAAATGGGCAATAGCTTTTGTCAATTCTGTTCCTGAGGTTGAAATTGTAGAATAATAAGATATGCATATCTTCAACCTTACCAGCTAATTCCAAACTGTTTTCCAAAGTGGCTATACCCACTGACAGTCCTATCAGCAATTCACACTATTGCCATTTTAGCCAATCTTATAGGTGTATAATGGTATTTCATTATAGTTTTAATTTGCCTTTTCCTGATTGCTAATGACACTGAACAACTCATATGTAGAGTGACAATTTATATTTCTTTTTTTGTGTGTGAAATTCAAATATTTAGTCCATTTTTATTGTTTTTTTTTTCCTTTTTCTTAACAGAATTCTTAAAAAAAAAGTTGGATACCAGTACTAGGGTTTATTTTTTCCAGCTTTATTGAGGTATAAATAAAATTATAAGATATTTAAAGTGTATAATGTGATGATTTGATATATGTAAACATTGTAAAATGATCCCCCCCATTGAAGGAACATATCTATCATTTTATCTATTTCCTTTTTTTTGTCAGAATATTGAGGATTTCCTTTCTTAGCAAAATTTTTATATATAATTTTTAAATGCGTTGATTTGAGAGAGTTGTTCCACTTATTTATGTATTCATTGGTTGCTTCTTGTATGTGCCAGGGATTGAACCTGCAACGTTGTTGTATTGGGACAACACTCTAAACCAACTGAGCTACCCGGCCATTGCTTCTTAACAAATTTTAATTGTACAATAGAGCATTGTCAGCTATAGTCACCATGTTATACTAAGACTTCATTCATCTTAAACTGAAAGTTTATAGATTCTTTAACTTATTCCTGGCATTCACTTTTCTTCTCTCCATTTGTCTGAATTCATTTTTTAAAAAAAATATTCCACATATAAGTGGTACCATGAAGAATTTGACTATCTTATTTTACTTAGTATGTAATGTTTTCTAGGTTCAATCTTCAATCATGTTGTCACAAATGATAGGGTTTCCTCGTACTTAAGGCTGAATAATATTCCATTTATACATCACATCTTTATCCATTTATCCATTGATGGATGCTTAGGGTTGTTTCCATACCTTGATTATTGTAAATAATGCTGCAATGAACATTGGAGTGCAGATATCTCTTTGAGATACTGATTTAATTTCCTTTGGATATGTGCCCAGAAGTGGGATTGCAAAGTGCTGCGGTCCCAGAAAACCTCAGCATATCATTCCCGGATTCCCCAAGAAATAACCAGGGGGCTGGCTGTAAAAGACATGCACTTATTTGGACTTACAAGCGCACAGGTGGCAGCCGACCAGTGATGTTTACCACCACACCGGCTGCCACTGGTGAAGTTGAATGGCTAAGTCCCATCTGGCTTGTGGAAGGGCTGCCCCTGAGGTGGTTGGCCAGTGCTATTGTTTCGCAGCCACCCAGACTTTCCCAACATCATGTCTTATAGAATACAGGAAACAGAGAAAAACAGGGCATTCAGATGAAGGGGACAGGCCTGTGTAAGGTCAAAACATTCGCTGTTTACAATGCACGCTCCCATCTAAAAGCAGTTTCTCTTTGGCCTTTCTTCTGGCCAGGTTCCCAAGATCTCTCAGTCCGATTACAGATGGCCTTCACTGCATTTCCCACAGGGTGAGAGGGGGAACTGGAGCATGGGAAGGGGCCCATGTTCTCATTTACCATACAATATAGTAGTTCTATTTTTAATTTCTTGAGAAAATAAATACTCTATATGGTAGTTCCTCAGCCAGTGGCTAGAGTAAGAGACCATGTTGGGTAATGCTCCTGGCTCTAAAAAGAAAGGTTGGTAAGAACTTACTGAGTCTTCAAACCCTACCCACTTATTGGGAAAATAATCCTAGAAGATGACTCAGGCATTGCCTGGGAAACCAGAAAAACTAGAGATTGTATAAACCAGGAAGGCAGAGGAGATAGAGAACTGGAGAAAAGGAATACAGGTGTGCACTGATAATCCTTGGGTGGCAGAAATCTGTGTCTCAGTATTGCAACTGTGCCTAAGTTACCACAATTAGGAATTTGTGTTAGAATTCAGAGGACAGCTTTGAAAAATATCTACTTTTCACCTTTCTGAGATTGATGAGAATTGGGGCAGCCTGGACTGCATATTGAGTGAGGTTCTGAGTAGATCCAATAATGGAAAGATTGGAGGGGGAGGGTTTGTGAATTCAGGCAGTGTGGCATGGGGGAAGGTTTTCAGTGTAGGTTAAAGACTCCTGTTAAAGAAACCAAAGGCCTGGATTTAAATCCTGGGTGTCATCTAGGAGCTCAGTGACATTGGACAACTTACATAACCTCTCATGCCTCTTTTTCCTTCTCTGTGAAATGAGGAAAACAATAGTAGTTCTTTATAGGGTAGTTGTTGTAGTGCTATATAGGTAATAGTTTTTAAAGAAATGAGGAAATGAATAGCAAAAAATCATTGCTGAATTTTACATTTCTATGTATGTATTCATTCCCATGCAATGTGTGCCACACACTTACACACAAATCCTATATAATAAAAAGGTAATATGCAAATTGACCCTCACACCCTCATGCAAGATGACATCCCCCGTGTGGTCAAAGATGGCTGCCACAAGATGGTCAGCATGGGAGGGTAGTGGAGGGCAATCAAGCCAGCAGGGGAGGGAAGTTGGGGGAGACCAGGCCTGCAGGGAAGGGAGGGAAGTTGGAGGGAACCAGGCCTACAGGGGAGGACAGTTGGGGGTGACCAGGCCAGCAGGGGAGGGAAGTTGGGAGACAACCAGACCAGCAGGGGAAGGCAATTAGGGGTGAACAGATCAGTAGGGAAGGGCAGTTGGGAATGATTGGACTGGCAGGGGAGTACAGTTGGGGGCAATTGGGCCAGCAGGGGAGCAGTTAGGCATGGATCAGGCTGGCAATCAGGTGAATGGTTGGGAATCAGCAGTCCCAGATTGTGAGAGGGATGTCCAACTGCTGATTTAGGCCCAATCCCACAGGCAGTCAGACATCCTCGGAGGAGTCCCAGGATGCAGGCTGGACTGAGGGACACTCCCCCTCCCCACCTCACCCCCCTCAGTGCACAAATTTTGTGCACTAGGCCTCTATTATATTAATAAAGGAATCATTAAATGAGAGAAATTTAGGCAATCTTATTAATTTTCCCTAGAAAGCTAGAAGGCTCAGACTCTTAAGTCTAAACTAGTATTTGATGAGCCAGAGGGATAAGTAGATGAAGAAAATATGGAACCTATGATAAATTGTGTCTCACTGAGCAATACATTCTCCAGCAGAATCCTAAACTGCTGAGAAAAGCAGGTCTGGCTGTGATGAAGGACTTAGCAGTGTTCATCAACTTACTGAATTGCAGCGAGGGATCAAGGCCCACATTATTCTTATAACCCCACTTTTGCTGTGTGTATGGAGAAATAATTTCATTGGGAAAGTATCTATGCATTTGGCTGTCAGATTTTGAAACTAGAGTATAATATGCATTTATGTATATTTCCTTGGAAGGTTGTGCAATAAAAAAGGAGATGAGACTACCCAGTTAACAATTAATAAATAAATAAAGCTAATATGAATAGTCAACTTCTATTTTTAAGCAGAATCCTCCAATTCAAAATGGAATTGTGGAAACAAATAATCATAATGGCCAGTTTCTCTCAACTCTTCCACTTCACTCCATTTCCTATGGCAGCTAAAATCAGGAAGAAAGTGGGTGGTCTTGTTATGCTCTAATAATGTAACTTGTAAAGACATAAAATAAATTATTTTCTAAAACTATCCTAGGTTCAGCTCATTGATTCATTTACTCACACTAGACAGATCTACATTTGATTTCTGCTCCACTTGTTGCTCAGTGTGTAGTTCAAATTTTTCAACTTGAGCTTCAGTTTCCTCTTATGTAAGGTGACCAAATATTAGTCACACATCCTCAGAGATACTTAAGGATTTGATTTAGTACTTAGCACATACTAAGTGTCTAAAATTTCTAGCTATGACCATTTTATTCTAAATTTATATGTTACCTTATATCTATGCTCTTATATTAAGCGAATAACTTATATTTGTTCTTGGAGTTAAGAAAATCCAGTGGTTCTGTAGCTTGTATTTAACATGGGCATTTATTTCTTCATGAATTACAATGCATCTGTTATGGACCCTGAACTTTACTATTAGTTCATCAACAGGTTTAGATAAAAGAGGAGAATTTGATATTCACTTCATTAATTGTATAACACTAAGGAATCAGCAGCCTACACAGCTGACTGAAAACCCTAGAAATGGCCATTTTAGCAAAATGTGCTTACAAAAAGGCACCTATGTATTAAGGCTTTTCTCAAGTAGCACCTAACTAGAGAAAGACAACATTTCCTGTTAGACCAGTGGTTCTCAACCTTCCTAATGCCGTGACCCTTTAAGACAGCTCCTCATGTGGTGGTGACCCCCAACCATAAAATGATTTCCATTGCTACTTCATAACTGTAATTTTGCTACTGTTATGAACTATAATGTAAATATCTGATATGCAGGATGTATTTTCATTGTTACAAATTGAACATAATTAAAACATAGTGATTAATCACAAGAACAATATGTAATTATATATTGTGAAATGTTTCTAATTACAAATAAATGAAATTTTGTCTTGAATCATGGTGTAGCATGGGTAACAGTCTTAATATAACAACAGTAAACTACATTGCTACATTTTGCTAGACCGAGGAGCGGTGTGTTGGTTCCTAAGACCATGGGAAATAGGTGTTTTCCAATAGTCTTAGGCAACCCCTGGAAAGGGTTGTTAGACCCCCAAAGGGGTCACGACCCACAGGTTGAGAACCACTGTATTAGACTCTCAAAGCAGAAAAACATCACGTAGTTCAAATTCCAGGTTTTGGTAAGAAAAAAAAAAATTTTCCATTATATATTCAAAGTTCATTTTAGAATTTTTTTCTTGTTCAGTTAACTAAAGTCATTCTTAGACATAATTTGAATTCAGGTTATATTCAATATTAAATGTTTGCTATTGGCTTGACTTACAAGACAAATTATGCAAATTTCTAAAATCTACACTGTTGTCCTTTTTTGCTTAGTTTAGGTGCGAAAATAACTAATAAAAGAGAAAAAACCTCCTTGGTAAAGAAAAACTTAGGAGGATGAATCCAAGCAAATGTCAGGATATAAAGTCAATATGCTCATAAATGAGAAGGAAGGGAATTTGGTCATTCCTTATTCATGTGTTAGTTTTAGAAATATATATCTAAAAACTTCTAAATAATTAGCTGTGCTAAATACAATGGGGACATAGACTCATGTAAAATTGTCCTCTGTCTTCAAGAAGCAAAGGAAGACTGAGCCATCAATGGTTATACCACAGTGTAGAAAATGTTTCATTTTCAAGCAGATATAGGATGCTATGAGAATGCCATAGGAGGGAAGAAGAAAAGCACAAAAAAGAAGGAAATAAGCTGCAGAGAGACACAAGAGACTCAGAAAAAGCAAAAACAATTTTAATAAAATGTCTACCCTTCTAAAATAAACACATTTAATACTTTATGTGTATACTACATCAAAGCTACGTCTTGTTCTTTAAAATATCTTTTCTCTAAATGATTCTGAGGCTCAATCATGATTACAGGATACATGAAATTGAGTGTATTGACATGACACAACTACTCAAGATTCTATATAGTGCATTATTTAAAAGACTCCACATAGTTTATATCGATCAACATGGACTACATGAAGTGTTTTCAGCTTTCAGGCATTTATCCCTGCTAGCCAGGGTGAATATTCTTTTAACATTGTATCTTGGTGTCCTTTTTTGAAGATGGACACTGAAAAGTATAAATGAAATACTATATGGGCACTGATGTATGGAAAATACACTTAGTGTTTTTATACATTGTGAGCTGTAAATACTTTTTTTTCTTCTTTTTTTAAAAAATATACTTTATTGATTTTTCACAGAGAAGAAGGGAGAGAGATAGAAAGTTAGAAACATCGATGAGAGAGAGACATCGATCAGACGCCTCTTGCATGCCCCCTACTGGGGATGTGCCCACAACCAATGTACATGCCTTTGATCAGAATCAAACCTGGGACCTTTCAGTCCGCAGGCCGACGCTCTATCCACTGAGCCAAACCGGTTTCGGCAGCTGTAAATTGCAGATATATGTATGCTAGAAAGCTTGAGAATTTGACAAATACTGAACAGTTTGTGAAGAATAGAAACCCCTTGACCATCAATTCAAATAAATATAATTCAAACTAATTACTTTGAAATCCTTTGATTGTTGGGTACAAAAACAGTTTTAAAGTTAGGAAACTGTTTTCCCACTTAACTCTTGTGGGTGGCCCAGTCCCCCATTGTATTCACAGAAGAGTATACTTGTATGCCTTTTTATTGTAAGTGATAATATGAAGCAAATTAAATCCTGCTTAAAATGTAAAACAAAAACAAAACAAAACAAAACAAAACACCAAATAGCTCCTGAATGACTTTAGACCATAGGTATGCAAGACATAGACTCTCTTTTACCTCCACATCCTGGATGCTATTTGCATGCTGTCACCTCTGGAACAGCCTGAAACAATGCCTATCATTATATCAGGATCATCCAATCTAGTGACAATCTAATCAGGATGGCTCAATGTAATGAGAATATCAGATGTAGTGCTTTTAAAGTTTTTAACAGTAATACTTTAAAGTAAGTTCATTCCAACACATACAACAGAAAAAGTTTTTGTAGTATATGCATAAATTTACAAAAAGCACTTCAAGTATGTCTGGTCAAAACTATTGTCAGAAGATTCCAAAGCCCATATGTTTTGTTTTGTTTTCTCCAAATATAATTGTGATAACTACAAGAAAAGCAGTGAAAATCAAGACAGGGAGATCTTGGTCTTTCCTCAATGAGTTCAACCCCATTCCTTGGTTGAACAGGCAATAAAACATATTGCCGGCTGTGCTTTTTTCAAAACAGATGTTAGCTGGGACCATAGGCTACAGCAGTTTCAGATCATTATCATTGTTGTTGATTTTTTTTAATGCGACTGGGCTTGTTTGCTTCAAAGAAGTCTTAGAAACATCTGTGTGCATGGTAGACATGGCTATTGTTTCATAGTCATCATCCCGAGACCGGAAATCACAAAAGTTAAAGAAGAACTGCAAGTCTCTCTGAAAATTTTTGTTCAGGAATCCATAAAATATGGGGTTGACACAGGTGGATATCATTGCAGTGAGGTGGCAGAGCAGGAAGAAGAGATTATGGTTGCATACAGCAATAACCTGATGGTGCCAATCAAACACAATATTAAAGATGGTCAGAGGCAGCCAGCAGACTGCAAATGCTACTACAATGGACAGCAGCATGATGTTGATTCTTTTGGTTTCATTGGACCTGCACTTATTGTCTCTCATTTTGTCCATCATGTTGTTTCTCCTTTTTAAGCGTATATATATCTATAGAGGGAAGAAAAAAAAACTGAGTTCAAACAGAACCACTCATTTGATGAAGAATTCTTCTGAAAGAAGATAAAAAATGGAAATGGTGAGGGAGGGAGGAATTTTCTTACCTTGAAGTAGCAAATAAATATAAAACAGAGTGGTCCAAAATACTGCAGCACCAAGAGGAGAGTGGTGTAAGACAACCTATGAAATTCCGATGGAAATTTATCATAGCATACGTATTTGTCCTTGTAGCCATCAAGTGTAAAATTCTGGAGTGGTTCATCCGTCAAGACTTGATAGATCAGGAAGGGTAAAGAAGAAGCCATAGCAAGAAGCCAAATGACAGCAATAGCTATGTAAGCATGCCTATTATTTGGTCTCCACCCTCGTGGGTTGATTATCAACTGATGTCGCTCCACAGCAATGAGAACCAGAGAGAAAATGGACACAGTGATTGAAACACATTGCACAAAAGGATTCAACTTGCACATTGCCTCACCAAAAACCCAATGGTCCATTATGGTGTAGACAAAAGTGAAGGGGAGACACATGATGGCAACAAGCAAGTCTGAGAAGGAAAGGTTCACAATCAGGATGTTGGTAACATTTCTCATCTCTTTTTGTCTCAAGATGATTACAATCAAGGCCAAGTTTCCAGTGACCCCAAGAATAATCACAGCTCCATAAGCTAGAGCTAATGTAAATATCATGGCCAAAGGCAGATGACAATCATCAATTTCAAAAGCCAAAAACTGGGAATTATTCTTTGAAAAATTATAGTTGATTGAATGATTTTCAACCCGAAAAACTATTGTTGAATTCATCTTGATTGGTTTGGTTATTATCAATCACTTTAGACAAATAGACAGTATGTTTCTTCAAAGCATATCAAATGTTCAACTTATTCTTATTCTCCATATTGGCATTCACTTATCAAAATTATTCTGAATTCTTCATCCCCTTGAACTGAACAATCTGTAAAGAGAAAAGGACCAATTGCATTACTAATTTTATTGAGGGCAGGCAAAATGAATTCTAACTCATAGCACTGTTTAAAGTGAAGACACTGAAATAAATAAACAAAATTATAAATATCTTTTTAAAATAGCAGCCACAGTGCAAACATTTTGAAAAAAAGTCTCAAAATTTTTCATCGGACAGGCTTACACATTGAATTGCAGCAAAACATAGTGAGTGGTTTGTGCATTTGTAAGATGTATGTAAATCTCATGTTCAAACTCTTAATATAAACAGCACTATCAGCACATTTCTAAACATTGTAAGAATATGAATATATAACAAAACACTTAATGATCAGCATAGCTTAAAATGTAAGAAAAATATATGAAACAAGCGAAGAAAAAAACAACAAAAACAAAACTACCCAATCCTTTCTCTTACGACAGAAATGAAAGAATTCGTGTGGAGATCAAGTTGTAATAATAGCTCTACCATTGACTGGACTTTTCTTTAAGGCAGACTTTATTTAACACAAATATATTTAAAAATGATTAATACAGTAAAACATCAAGAAACCTTGTCATATGAAGGGCTGTTGAAGGAATAGAAGATGTGTAATCCAGAAAAACTTAACAGGAATGGTATAGATGTCTTCTTATATTTGAGTGAGTAGCATCTGGCATACAAAATGGCTTGAAATATTATATCTACACTAAGGGTCTGGTGCACGAAATTCATGCACTGGGGGTGGGGAGTCCCTCAGCCCAGCCTGCCCCTTCTCACATACTGGGAACCCTCAGGGGATGTCCTACAGACAGCTTAGGCTCACTCCCCTGGGGAGCGGGCCTAAGCCACAGTCTGGCCTGCCTTTGTGGGAGGCGACCAGATCAGGGAAAGGCACCAGCCCCATCACCTGGCTGCACTGCCAGTCACCACAGCCACCAAGGTGTTTTCATCAACACAGACTCCAGTCCCTTCACCACGAAAAACTGATAACTTCTGTTAGGCATTTTCAAAATGTGTCTTTCATAGGATATGACATTTCTTTCTTTCTTTTTCTTTTTTTATCCTCACCTGAGGATATGTTTCCATTGATTTTTAGAGAATGTGGGAGAAGGAAAGACAGAAACATCAAAGTGAGAGGAACACTTTGATTGGTTGCCTTCTGCATGAACCTGACCTGGGCCTCAGCCAGGGAGGAGCCTGCAGGTACATGCCCTTGATTAGAATCAAACCCAGACCTTGCGGTAAGCAAGCCTAGGCATTATCCACTGAGCCAAACCTGCTAGGGCAGGATATGACATTTCTTAGCCCTCCAGCAGCAGACCTTTGTTTTTTTCTCTAAGAGTGTAGTGAAAAAGCCCTAGATCACCTTTTTGGATTCTCATACCCAAGTTACTAAGAATATTACTAGTGGCATACAGGGAGCTTAGCCAATAAGCAATCAGAAAAGGTGTTTCCTCTGTAGTTCACACCTATTGACTCCGTTCACTAGCTCCGCCCCTGCCAAGGCCTAAAGCCTTGGAGCCTGGGCAGGGGCCACCCAGCTCCCTCTGATTGCTGGCTCTACCCCTGCCAAGACCTAAAGCTTTGGGGCATAGGCAGGGGCCTCCCAAGCTCCCTCCCATTGCTGGCTTCACCCTTGCCCAGGCCCCAAGCCTCTGGCCCAGGCTTAGGGTCTGGGGAGGGATGCCCCAGCTCCCTCCAATCACTGGCTCAGCCCCTGCCTGGGAGCCCCTGGCTCAGGTCCTTCAAAGGTTGCTCAGCACCCTACTTACCTCAGAGTGACCTGGGTGCTTTGTTGGGTTAATTTGCATACCCACTCTGATTGGCTGTGGGCGTAGCAGAGGTATGGTCAATTTACATGTTTGTCTATTATTAGGTATTAGAGGCCCAGTGCATGAAATTCGTGCATGGGGGAAGGGCGTCCTTCAGCCCAGCCTGATCCCTCCTTGAGGGATGACTGACAGCCTGTTTAGATCCGATACAAGTCCTCACAATCCAGGACTGCTGGCTCCCAACTGCTCACCTGCCCTGCCTGCTTTCCTGATTGCCCCCAGCTGGCTTCTGCCTGCCAGCCTAATTACCCCCTAACTACTCCCCTGCCAGCCTGATTGATGCTTAACTGCTACTCTGCCTTCCTGTTTGCCCCTCACTGCCTTCCCCTGCAGGTCTAGTCCCCCCCACCCCCCACAACTGCCCTCCTCTGCTGGCCTGATCACCCATACTTGCCTTCCCTTACAGGCTTGATCCCTGCCAACTGCCCTCCCCTGCTGGCCATCTTGTGGTGGCCACCTTGTGTTCACATGGGGGCAGGATCTTTTGACCACATGGGGGCAGTCATCTTGTGTGTTGGAGTGATGGTCAATCTGCATATTACTCTTTTATTAGATAGGACAGAGGCCTGGTGCATGGGTGAGGGCCAGCTGGTTTGCCCTGAAGGGTGTCCTGGATTAGGGTGAGCGTTCCTTTGGGGTGTGGGGTGGCCTGAGCGAGGAGCCTGTGGTGGTTTGCAGACTGGCCATGCCCCCTGCCGACCCAAGTGGAGGCCCTGGTATCTGGGATTTATTTATCTTCTACAATTGAAACTTTGTAGCCTGGAGCAGAGCCAAGACTTCTGCTCACTCAGGGGCAGCAGCCATTGAAACTTTGTTGCCTTAAGCAGAGGCCTGGACAGCCAGGGTGTGGGGAAAGCTTGGCTTCCTCCTTTGCCAGGGGCAACCCAAGCCTCCCTCCTGCTTCTCTGTGGCTGTAGCCATCTTGGGTTAATTTGCATACTTGCTCTGATTGGCTGGTGGGCATGGCTAGTGGGCGTTGCTGGTGGACATGGCTTGGGGGTGTAGTGGAGGTATGGTCAATTTGCATATTGCTCTTTTATTAGATAGGATGATGTACAAGTTAGAAGTAGAACCAAAGGAAGTATATTATATTAAAAGAAAACAAATTTCACATCATTCTGAGGAACAAATGTTTAATCAAATGGAATGAACTACCTGCAAATGCAGCAAGTTTCTATCCACCCAAGTTTATAACTATTACCAGTAAGAGTTTCTAGTTCTTGCATTTGTGTAGAATAGCTCTGATGCTCTTTCTAACTGTGGGATTATATGAGTTTATTCATCTGTCAGAAGCTTTCAAAGGATTTCTAAAGTTCTATTTTTATAAATATCTTCCCTCCTCCCTAGATTGTATACAGATACAATGAAGGATCTAATTTTGGTTATTATTTTGATCCTTCACAGCATTTTTACCAACAAAACAAATTACAGCCCATAGGTTTATAAAAACTAAAAACTCCTTTTCAAAACAAAAAAAAAATATCTGATTTACCCTAGATTATTAAGTAAATATATGACATGATATTCCTCATGTTCACTAATGGGCCACTGTGCCTAAGTTAAGAAAGGGAATTTTGTTTAATTCTTGCTTATGTGAAGATGATAAAGGAAATCAGGCAGATTTACTTCCCTTGAAAAGAAGATAAGACATTTAATGACTCAACAATATTTTTGCCTTTTAAGTGGTATCTCTAACGAAGCTTTACTTGAAGTGTATTGCTTTCTAGGATGTGGAGTGTTTTTTTATTTTACAACCACAACTTGAATTTATAAGACAAAAATAATAAAAATAAAGGTCGCTAACATTATGTGAGAAAGTATAAAGACTAGGGATAGTAGTGGAATGATTTTAACTGTGAATGTCATTTGAAATATAGTTCTTCTCTCCTCTATGCAACCTGTAATGATTCCTAAACTTAGGTGGTAATTGCAGTTTTTCTCTCTAGAATATCAAAGGTTTCTGAAAACAAATCTTGAGAAAACAAGTAATAATTTAAACATTCTTTGGAAATTTTTACTTAAGAATTCAAGAAGACCAGTTGGTGTGGCTCAATGGTTGAGCATCAGCACATGATCCAAGAGGTCAGGATTTGATCCCTGGTCAGGGCAATGCCCAGGTTTTGGGCTCTATCCCTAGTAGGGGATGTGCAGGAGGTAGCCAATCAATAATTCTCTCTCATCATTAACGTTTCATCTCTCTCTCAGTCTTCCTTGCTTTCTCTGAAATAAGTGAAAACATATAAACAATTTAAAAAAGAATTAAAAAAAAGAATTCAAGAAAACTTTGCATCATGCTTCATGTTACCAAGATATTTAACATTAGTTACCCGTTAATTTTGAGTTTTTCTCATTATTAAAAGTAAAAATAGATAAATAGGAAAGTGTATCCTCTTTTTTTCTGTGACTTCTCATGGCTCCCTCTCACTGAGTACCACCAGGTAAATGAGAACCCAGGTATGAGATTTGAACTGTTGAGTATATGCCTCAGCCTGAAGACCTCTACGTTCTACCTCTCCTCTGCTTTTCACTCCTTGCTCTAATAATATCATTGTGAATGCTCTGTTCCATGTAGGCCAGTCTCTTCACAGTCCACTAGTGCTCTTTGATTGTTTTAATATCTACAATCTTTACCTCTGCCAGTCCTCTTGCTGATTATTCTGTCTCATTACCAATCCAAGTCTACCCATCTTTCAAAGTGCCATTTAGTCCCTCGAATACTTAATTGGTTCCTCTCAATTATAATATACACTTTTTTTGGGTAAGTATTGTGCATACCTCATAGTGCCTTCAAATATTACATGAAGGATAATTATGTGTTGATTGACAGCAGATGCATGATTGGCACAGCAGGTTCTTCTCTGAATTAGTCTTAACACCAGTAGCTGAATTCCATCCATCTTTTTACAAGCAAAATGGATGCTAATTCAATAGATTGTAAATTTTTTCTCTTTATTGATTTTTATTTTTATTTATTCATTTTATTTTACTTTTTTTACTCCTTACCTGAAGAGTAAATATTTTCCCCATTAATTTCTAAAGAGCTTGAAAGGGAGAAAGGAGGGAGGATGAGAGAAACATTGATGTAAGAACCAACAATATGTTTGCCTCCCTGCATGTGAAGTACATGCCCTTGACAGGGAAATTGAACTTGGGACACTTCCATGCACAGGCCGATATTCTAACCACTGAGCCAAACCAGCCAGGGCTCTTGATGGGTTTTTTTTTTTTTTTTTTGAGAGTGAGGAAGAAAAAGGGAGACAGAGAGAAAAAAAATTGATGTGACAGTGGAACATGGATCAGCTGCCTCCTACACAATCTGGCCACAAGCCTTGATCAAGAATCAAACTGGCAACCTTCTGGTGAATGAGATGATGCTCAACTAACTGAGCTACACGAGCCAAGGCCAATAGTTGTTTTTTTTTTTTTTTTTAACTAGGTCAGGTATGTAGGAAAAAATGTTCCACTTTGTGTTTAAAAAAAGAAACTTTCTAAAAGAAACTTCATTCCTCTAATAAATACTTAGTGGATACTTATTTTGTGTCAGACATGGTTTTAGTGGAGACAGTTGTGACATTCTCATTTAGTTTCTAGTCTTGTGGGCAGAGAAATAAATAAAATAACAAATAAATAAATAGAGAGGGGAAGAAAGAAAGAAAAAAAGAAAGAAAGATAGTATGCCAGATGATAATAAGTGCTATGGAGAAAACTAAAGCAAGGAAGAGGAACTAGGATTGTTGGGAATTGCAATTATTCCTGGGTGGTAGGGAAGGCCTCCACTTGCCTGAGAAGATGGGAGGAGGCCATGCAGAGATTTCAGGGACTGCACCCCATATGGATAGAATATAAAATTCTTAAGGCTGTATACCTGGTGTGCTAAACAGCACTAGAAAAGGTAAACAGAGGAGGAACAGATGGTATAGGAACCTATTCCATGGGACAGTCTTTGACTTTTTCTCTAAGAAAGATGAGGAATCACGGAAGAGTCTTCAATAAAGGCATGAAGTTACATAACTTGTTTTACAAATTTTACTCTAGCTTCTGTTTTCAACAGACTTAAGAACAGGAAAGAGAAGAAGTGGGGAGATTCATTAAGAAGCCAGTGCATTAATCCAGGTGAGAGATAATGAAGGTGCAGACCAAGGTGTTGGCAGAAGAAAAGAAAATATATATATTTTTTACATCCATTTTTTCAATACGTATGGGAATTAATGCAAACATTTATTAAGGTATCGCAATATATGGGCTACAAAGATAGCTTTCTTACATGTGATTTTAGGCAAATATACTGAAATCCTACTTTAATATCTTTAAAATTATATTTGATGGACATTTCCTGTGGGGAATAGCATTGTTCCTATTAAGAAGTTAACTTAGCTATAAAGAGAATGAAAACTATTTTTTTAAAGTATTTGCACGCCTCCTTTGCTAAGTGCATTGTTGGATAGTCATTCCAGTTGGACAAAACAGTTCCCCATTGAATAAAATGTACTATATTTTCAGCTTACCTTAGTATAATTTCAAGAAAAAGTAATAGTCAGAAAACAATACTAGGAGAGAAAGGATTTACATACATTACCTTTACAAAAAACACTTTAATATTCATTAGTTCAACATATATTTCTAAAGTAAGGTATGCAACTACAGACACTGCAAAAATTAAAGATTGTTAAATCTTATAGCTGCCATGTGCATTTACAGACAAAATAGACACCACATACATCACCAATTGGCAGAGTAGCCCCTTTCCAAACAGACATTTCTTCTCCTTCTGATTAGAACACTGGCCTTTCACCCCTTCCTTGCTGTTCTTGGTGCTGCTACTACCTGAAAATACAGCTCTCTGCATTTCATATCCTGCTGCAGATAAATGTGTTCATGGTCCCCGAATCAGCTGTTCACCTCATCTGTTTTGGAAAAGAAAATCAATATCAGGCTGCACACGCAGCCTCCCAAAGTTACTGCAAGTTTAACTCCATAAGTTACATAATTCTCTGTTCCTTCCTCTCCAAGGAGGGCTTGTTCAACTGACAGCTGCCTTGAAACAGTAGGGAAGACTAATCCATCCCAGTCACCCACCAAAGGGCTCTCATCTATAGTCATGGGTGGGGAACGGAGCTGGGTAGCCTTCTGTTCTCTCGTGCTTCATCGGGAGACAGCGTGGAGTCTTGGAACTGACAGCTACGGTTTCTATCCAAGCAGAGAGACAGACAGAAAGACAACCTCCGCACTTACCCTGCCTGTAGGCCACCTAGCAAGTTATGCTTTCCCCTAGGGTCCAGGCGGGCAGGGCAAATCTGAGAGCTCTTAAAAAAAAAGGCGGGGGGAAGGTGTCCAAGAACACTCCCTGCTCTTCTCCCCGAGGTTTTGGCTGCTTAGGCGCCCACCGTTTTAATAATTGTGTAACTAGGTTAACTGCCCCCAATTTTCCTCATTTCTAACTCCCGCCCCACCCCTCAACACACACATTTGCCATCCATCTATTAGGGAACAACTCCGCTTATGATGATGAGAGACTAGCCGAACAGAAAACATCCAAACTCACTCAAAAAAACAAAGGAGCAGAGTCCACCCTGGGTCCGCTCTCCTTGGCCCAACAGCAGTCCTTAAAACCAGACGCCTCCCTCCCTTCTACCTGGGGACCACAGGAACATTCCTAAGCCACCCCCACCTCCAGTCAGCCCAATCTTCTAACCCAGCCAGCCTCCGAACATCACTGTGCTCAAGGCAGCTAGAGTTCCATGGTGAGAGCTGGGAAAGAGGAGGAGAGAGAGGGCTGGGGCGCAGGGTCCGCTTGGGAGGGCCCAACGCAGGGGGATGGGCTCCATTCCAGCCCAGTCGGAGGCACCCACAAGTGTCCCAGGGAGTAGCTGGATTCCCCTACCCCTGCTGCCCTCCTTCATCCCCCCTTTTCCTCCAGGGAGGGAGTCTAAGCAGGACGGCCCGTCAAGTCCGCCCTCCCCAGAGCATCCAAGTACTGGCTCCTCCGCAGAAACTCCAGGGCAGCCACCCGGCAGAGGGTCCAGCCAGCTCCAGGAAAATGCGGCGGGGGGTGGGGCGAGGGGAAGACCACCAGGGCATCTGCCCACCCCCTCGGAGAACCCGAGAAGAGGAGAGCTCGGACCCCGTCCAGAAAGCCTCCGGAGCCGGGCTTGCCGAGGCGCCCAGTCCCGGGGACCTGCGTCCCTAGGGGAGGCAGGGAGTCCTGGAATGAATGGCTCGGTCTCTGGAAACACTGGCACCTGCCCGCACGGGCACCTGAACAAAAAGGCAGACTCCTCGCCCCACCTCGGACCCCAGAGCCCCTGCCGGGCTCTCGCGTGCTTTTTCTTCCCCGCTCCCCGCCCTGGCTCCCACCAAGGAGCGATTTCCCTCAAGTCCCCGGAAAGATGTAAAACTTGAAACTTACCCTCCTCGGTCGGGTGTGCCTTTTCTCCCCGGCGGACCGAAGCGGGGAGGAGAGCGACGCTCGGGAGCCGCCGGCAGGGAGGGCGGGGAAGGAGAACCGCCGGTATTCCTCCGGCTCAAACCCTAAAGATTGATGGAGATAAGCAGAGACGCCCCCTTAAAGCCGAACTCCACCTCATCCCCGGGTCACGTGACTCGCCCCCGGCGTGCGCCCGGAGCTCCCCCCGCCCCCCTCCACCCCACACCTAACCTCGGGGGGTGCCCCTCGGGGGTGCGTTTCCTCGGCCCCCCCGGGAAGAAGCGCCGCTAGGTCCTCGCCACGCGCGGCTGCGGCGCACGCTGTCCGCCACCGACGCGCGACGGGCAGGGAAGTCGGCGCCGGTCCCCGCGGGGTCCCGGCCGCCGCGAAGGCCCGGCGGGGCGGCGGGGCGTCTGAGCAGCCGGGGCCACGGCGCGCCTTTGTTTGCGGGTCGGTGCCCTCTTGTGGCCGAAGTTACACGGCGCGGCCACGCCGGAGCCGGAGGAGCGGGGCTGCTGCTGCTGCTGCTGCTGGTGGGCAGAGGGAGGGAGGTGAAGTTCACAGCCACCACCTGCCCCTGGGCGTTTCTTGCTTTCTCTGGTGACGTTCAGATGTTTCTTAGGCCAGTGCCGAGGTGTTCCCCCACCCCCCACCCTCAATTTTAAAGTAAAGAGAAGACTTTAAAAAAGCAAAAGAAGCGGATCGGAGGGAGCATCTGGCCTTTTAGCCCACCTTTCTTTCCACCGAGAAAATGCACTGAGGCTGGTGGATTTGTTCCCATAGTCTGGCTGCCTTTATTTTCTTCTTCTTCTTCTTTTTTTTTTTTAGGGGAGCATGATTTCCAGGGTGGTCAAAGAGTTAATGCCATTTCCTCGGTGTTCTACAACTGTACTGAACACTATAAAGAAAATAATGGCACGCGCACAAAGTATTTTGATGGTGCAAAGCCCATCATGGTGCCCAGTAATTCAGGCTAATTCATAATCTGCTGATCTCAGGTGTTTCACACAGTTCTGTTCCGCTTTGAAAAGTCAGAGTCGTGTTATTCACACACCCCGGTTATTTACTGATGTAGATGAATGAAACGTTTCCCAAATCCAGCTGTCAAAAACTAAAGTCTTCTGGATAGAGATACAGGGCACTGCCTAGGGTATGCATAAAGGTTTTATTGCATAACAACTATGATTGCATTCTGTCCCCAAAACTAAAAGCTAGACAAAATTCTAAGACACTGTTAAGACATGTTTTCTTTTCCTGGTTGTTGGGCTGAATAAACAGCTCAAGATAAGCCATAACTCATTTATTTATACAGAATGATATACACAATCTCTCCTTTTTGTTGCAGGAAAGCTTTTTCATTGGCAGTTGTCATTAGACACTTTTTATATAGCTGGGAAGAGAAGATCAATAATTAAAATATCGTAATTTGGTAATAAATGTACTATAATAGATATAAGCATTCATTTAAAAATGTCCCATTAGTGGTTAAACAGAATAGTATGGTATAATATGTATTTTCCTTTTCTTCTTTTTATCAAGGATGAAAATTAAGGCACAATTTAGGAATTTCAGTTCTTTTAAAGAGCAATAACTCATTTATGTTTCCACTCACCTCTATTCACTCCATTTAAGTCACATTCTGTTCTTAGAAGCAAGTTTATCCTGAGGTGTTGGTCATCAAATTGGCTATTTTTAGCCTATTGCAAGAATTACAAATGAAATAATTTAATTCTCTATGAAGAACACGTTTTATTAAACATTTTTGCTTTATCAGCAAAATATTTTGGAATTGAGATTTTAATTTGGACACGTTACTTTCCTTTCTGTATTTTCCCAGAATACTAATAAAAGCATGTCTGTAAAAATGTATTTTGTCATCTTATAAACTTAATTTTTATAAAGTGTCCCCCAAAGGCAAGTTTACAAAGCTGCATTCTTGAGATAGTCGTATCAAATGCCAATCTTTGAAAGATTACTGGTCTCAAAGACTTGTTCTATGTCAAATTTTATGGTACAAACAGAAGTTTTGAAATGCTCCCCAGCAACAGCAACATCATTTCATTCTCTAGGAACATATCATTTAGTAAGTACTCTTTCCAAAGTGTAAAATAGTAAAATAAAGCACAGTAAAATCATCAAAAGTAATGTAAGATATTCTTACAATACTATTACAGTGGTCAGCAAACCACGGTTCGCGAGCCACATGCAGCTCTTTGGCCCCTTGAATGTGGCTCTTCCACAAAATACCACGTGTGGGCACACATGTACACTGCGATTGAAATTTTGTGGCCCGTGCGCAGAAGTCGGTTGTTGGCTCTCAAAAGAAATTTCAATTGTTGTGCTATTGATATTTGGCTCTGTTGACTAATGAGTTTGCCGACCACTGCACTAGTAGCTCTGCACATAAATCCGTGCACCAGTAGCTCACCACTGCCCTCTAGTAGTTCCCTACCTGTGCCCCCTCCCCCTCATAGCTTGCTGCCCTGCCCCCTCCTGTACCTCTCTGCTGCCCACTTGTAGCCAGTAGCTCACTGCTGCCCTCCTGTAGCTCTCTGCCACTCACTTGTAGCTTGCTGCCCCACCTTCCTGCTGATCCATGATCTGGTCATTACGCTTCATAGTGTAATGACCATTTGCATATTACATCTTTATTGTATAGAATCATCTTGGAAATTTGGAAATAAAATAGTCCAAGTTCCTCAGAAGATACATGTCAAAGAGTAATCTGAATATCTCAAAAGATGTGTTGAAGAGAAGATATGTATTAAATATAGATAATTTCTTTTTCTATTCTTAAGTGGTCAATCATTTAATTTCCTATTTTGGATTTAAACCAAATAAAATCCTTTGCTAGGGAGAGATAATTTTTTTGCATTGTTTTGTGTGTTTCCTTCTGAAATTTCATGATAGCCTGACCTATAAACCATGATTAGGATAATTAAATTAATGACCTATTCTCATGTCCTCTTGGGCAATCATCTTGTTCTGTCATTTAAACAGGGGGATAGAATCTATTCATTGAATCTGTGTAGATCTTAGATTTATCTTTTACAAATGGAACATCTTTATGGGCTTAATTTTTAAATTCCATGATTCAATAATTTTCTAGATAAAGGTGTGTTACTATACTTGGTATAATAATTTATTCACTAAAATTGCTCTATTGATCACCTGGTAAGTTCAGCTGGGAAGGTTTAGGTTCCTGAAATGCTATTAGGGCTTGAAATGGGAAAATTATAAATTATCATTCAGAAAAATCTCAATAGGCATGTAACTGGATATGTAACTGGGAAACTAGAATATAGATAATATCGATAAGGGAGAAATTCCACTAGAGTAGACCTTACTATGCAGGATATTGGTGAATCAGTTCACATTCTATGACTTAATTATGTGCCAGTTTTCCCTTCTTTCTGTGACTTCCCTATTGCATTTCTTTGAAAGTTTAATCCTATGAAGTGTAAGTTGCATTATTTTATGGACTACTACGGAAGAAAAAAATTGCTCCCAGTAAAGCAATAACATACATTTAATTGTAAATTAATCTCAAGGTAGAGTATTAAAATGTTAAATAAATAATCCTCATTTTAGGATCTTTGAAATGTATTCTGTAAAGAGTTTAACTAAACTGCTTCGTACAAATAGCCTATGCAATCACTTTACTCAATTGTCTTCTTGAGAGAAGTAACTAGCAGAACGAAATAATAATGTAGTTAAAATGGTAGTATACAAGTACATAGACAAACAATTCAATTAACTTACTAGTGTAGAAGAGACCAGCTTATGGATTTATTCTTGATTTGAAATAGGAATGCACTTCAACAAAAGTTCTCATTTGGTTACATAGGCTACAAATTTAGAGCATTTCTTTTAAAACTGTCAGAAAAGACTCCAGAGGACTGGGATCATAAAAATTATTTAGTAAATATCCAAACATTTTCTTGCAGATCTATTCTGGTCAGACACCCTTTGGACATTCAACAAAAGTATAATGCTATTTTACAAAAGTGTAGCATTTTGTTTTTGTTGCATGCCTAATGAAAAGACGTTTGGCATTTTCACTATTGTTTTTAAATTATAATTATTACTATTCCCTTCATATCTTTTTTCAAAGATATGTGCAGTAAGATTGGCTGCTAAAAAGGGAAAGTATGAATGCTACCACTGAATCTTCCATCATCTGTGCCAAGCATCTCTCACTGTTCATTTTCCCTCACTCCCACTCCCCAGCCCACTCCCACCTCCGAAATCTCAGGCTTGAGATTGGTACCAGACCCCTTCACAATGCAGCACTTCCTGAGATAGGGCAATTTCTCCCAAAGATAGCAAAAATGTTCCTTATGTGACCTAAATAAGATCACTAATAGGCACAGAGGTGGTATGAAGTGTTCCCAGGTATCGCTTTGCTTAGATAAGTTAGCCTCTCTTCATTCCTTTGTTTAAGGTCTAGCTGTTGCTTTTCTTTCCCGAGATACATATAAATCTAGGAAGAGGATAAATATTCAGGAATGGGCTCTGGCAAAATCTGACTCTTCTCAACACAGGAGACTACTTAGCTACCACTTACTGCTAGCATAGCATGTAGGTGAAGTTGCACAGATTATTACAACTATAATTTCAAACCCTGACTTGAGCCTCAAATATTATCTTGAAATTCTTGGGCTTGGGTGACTCCTAATTTCTCTCTTACAAGATATTTCAAATGGTCACCACTCTCTTCCAGCCTCCTACCCCATACCTTCAGTCTCAATGGACTCCTCCCTTCCTTCCAAAGTGAGTATAAGCCATAGGGTATTTACTCCCTAACTTTTGTATTCCTCAATTGAGCAGCAGATCCTCCAGCACAGCTATTTCAGGCCCCAGATTTTTAGTCACTTTAACCCACAGTTTTCTCAAACATCATAGGACAGAGACAAACCATCATCATTGGGCTCTCCCTCTCAATCCATGAGTATAAAATCCATGTTGTTTTATTTTACTAGATTTTGGGAGGCTTGTTAAACAACAGTAACATAACACTTGTTTATTCAATAACTAAAGGCCTAGTGCACAAATTTGTGCATGGGTAGAGTCCGGCTGGTCCATTCTGATCAGACTGATCATTTGATCAGGTTGGGCTGGACAGAGAGAGGGTCCTCAGGTGGTTGGCAGGCTGGCCCTGCCTCCTAGTGGAACTCCCAGTCAAGGGGACAATTTACATATTAGCTTTTTACTATATAGGATTCCATTTCCTTGGCTTAATACTAAAATAAAAACAAAACTGAAATTGTTCACTTTTTTCCCTTTCTAATTCCTTCACTTATGTCATAGCTTCTCTTGCTGCCTTCTCTTGCCTGGTAGCTTCTCCAAGAATAGGGCATATTTATTGCCCTCTCATTTGCTCCTCAAATGTAGCCCACCTGAAACTGTGTCTGTCTCAGACATCAATGGCTGAAGCCAATAGACACAGCTAAGGCTTGTTCTACTTGTTCTTTATGTAGCATTACACTCTCTTGACCATCCTATCCTCCTGGAATCTTCTTTTCCTTTGCCATGACTAACTCTACACTATAGGTTTTTCTCTTTCCTTACTGGCTGTTTCTCAGTTTTCTCCCCCAGGATCACATATCTCCATCAACCTCTTATGTATTTTTCTCCCTATGATCCTGTTATATAATTGGATCAGAGATGACATCCTGTGAAGTAGCCTAAATGGTCCCCATATTCTTTACTTCTTCACAGCAGGCTAGGATTATTAGCCCAAATCCAGTCAGCACCAAACTCAAATTCTCACACATCTAATTGCTTTAAATGTAGTCCAAACAAATATATGTTTAGCCTGCCTACTTCCATTCCCAGAGGTAGCCATAAAGACACCAATCTACTGCTACCCTTTGGTGCTCTCTGAGCCAAATCTACCCACCTTGCTGACCTAGATTCCTAGGCTTCCTATTTCTCCCTTCTCCCCCATGAGTTCCCTTGTCCTATCCCACTCTGGGTGGTAGCCCCACATTGTAGTCCCTGGAAGGTCTTTTGCCGGGAGAGACTTTCCCCCATCCAAGACCACCTAAATAAAGCTGTGTTTTATTGCCTTTTGTGGTCTTGCCCCTTTTTTGATTGACCTGAATTGTCCAAATTTACTGGACATTTCATTCTTAATCTTCTCCTTTCCCCCCTATTCTTAATGTATACTAGTAATCACACCCTTTGCCATTAATTATATGCTTGTATGCTCCTAATCCTAAATCTCGATCTCCTACTTCCTTGGAAATGTGTTTCTCAGCTAGTGGACTAGATCATACTCACTGTCATGATCTATATCCCATAAGCCTCAATCTTAGAATTGTCCCCAGCATTTCCCTCTCTCGCTCTCAAATACAATTGGGTGCAGCTTCCCATTCATTTTACTCCTTTAATATCTCTCAATTGTGTTCTTTTACACCCATCAAGCTCTACTTATTTCTCTACTAAATGATCTCTCTACCACTAACTGCTTTCACAGCAATCCAGTTATATCCTTTTCCAGCTTA
This sequence comes from Lasiurus cinereus, assembly GCA_011751065.1. Lineage (NCBI taxonomy): Eukaryota > Metazoa > Chordata > Mammalia > Chiroptera > Vespertilionidae > Lasiurus > Lasiurus cinereus. Next base: position 1,526,910 of record JAAGEH010000014.1, on the reverse strand, counting down.
TATCATCTAGTTGCTCTCCAGATCCTTCCTTCCAGTGCAATTCAATGTCCCTTTTCACCAATATTTTCAGTATCATCCTCTGCCACTTCCCACACATTTCAGGCACACTGAAATGAACTATGTGCACTTCTCTGGATGTTACACTCTCACATTTAAGCCATTTTCTCACTTTCACTTGCCCACCCCCTCCTTCTGCTGGTTTAACTCTTACCAATTCCTTAAAATTTAGCTCAAGTATCTTCTTCACTATGAAATCCTCTTTTATATCTTGTCATCTCCTCAAAAACCTCAGAAGCTGAGTTTGTCTTATTTTTATTCCTACAGCACTCTAAGAATATTTCTAACACATAATTTAGCACAACATATTGCAATTTATTATTTATTTACAGAGACCTACAAATACACTATGGTCCCTGGAAGGCAGTAGCTGCTATTTTCACCCTTTAAAATGTAAAGCCTAGAATAATGTTTGGCATATCATAAAATACTGAAAAAGTGTTGTTGAAAGATTTAAGAACAAGAAATAAGGTAGGATTACATAAATTATGACCATCACAAGTCAAGACTAGTTGTTCATCTCAAACATTTAAAAAATGTCTTTGGCATTTTAGCTATGATGTATTATTGCCATTTTTATATATACACATAATGCTGGTATACATGTATACATTCTATAGACATATAGGCTTGCTACTATATTTTTCTTGATGATTCTTCACATATTTTTGGGTTTTCTTACATGTTGATTTTGCTTTCCCTATTAGATTTAAGCTCAAATAATGAACCCTATTGCCTTTGAAAATATAAATATCTAGTAAAGAAAATGTTTCTACCTGCTGAATAATATAATTTTAAAGCTGAATTACCTGTGAGAATAATAAGAGCAAGAACATGGAAACAGATGTACTTTTGAAGAGCATATTATTCAACCCTCTTAACTTTTATGCTTTAAACAATTCTCTAAATATTCTTTTAAAACAATATTCAAAACAACATACCAAAACAAAATTAAATAAATAAACTTTCTCTTTCATTTCCACTTAAACAAAGTAAAGTTATAATTAAATTTACAACTAGCTTTTTAAAAAATTAACCATAGCTGAAACCGGTTTGGCTCAGTGGATAGAGTGCCAGCCTGTGAACTGAAAGGTCCTGGGTTCGATTCTGGTCAAGGGTATGTACCTTGGTTGTGGACACATCCTCAGTGGGGGGCGTGCAGGAGGCAGCTGATTGATGTCTCTCTCTGATCGATGTTTCTGACTCTTTATCCCTCTCCCTTCCTCTCTGTAAAAATATCAATAAAATATATATTTTTAAAATTAACCATGAAAAATTAGCTAGGATATAAAATTTTATTTAAAAAAAAAAACAAAAACACTATTGGGACTATACTTCCCAACAATACTACTTTTTGTTAGGAGTTTTGATCCAGAAAAGGAAATATTCAGCCTACATGTAGATTTACATGATAGAATGTTATTTTTCCAAGGGAACCCATGTTCTCCTTTTCTATATATTGGACTGAAATTTTAAAAATAATATAACTAGCTAAATAATGATTTATTTGTTGATCTTAAGATACCCACAACTTTTAAAGGAAGGAATGAAATATTACATAGTTATAGCTGTAGGTAAAAGAGTGTGCTAATTTTAATTGGAAACAGCAACATTTTTTTCTTCTTCTTTTTTCCTAATATGAAGGGGAGACAAACAATTTTATGACGATTAAATTTTTCTGAATATTGAAAAAGGTTATTTTCCACACATATGCCTGTAATGCATGCTTGTTAATGGTATAATGTCATGGATATTCATTGCTCAAAGGAAACTCCAGATCTGCTAGTGAAAACATTTCATTTTTAGGCTAAGAAAGTGAAACCAAAATACATCAGGTTCTGGATTAAAGCTACACCATTAATTTGCAATAACACCGGGCTGCAATTCCAATGTTTTGACAAGTGTCCCTTATACAAATATATATGTGATTGTATAACTATATAATATAACATATACTGTACATAATCTTATGTAATAAAAGGCTAATATGCAAATTGACCAAACAGGGGAACAACTAGTTGCTATAATGCACTGACTACCAGGTGGCAGATGCTCAACGCAGGAGCTGACCCTGGTGGTTAGTGAGCTCCCATAGGGGCAGCACTGCTTAGCCAGAGGCCGGGCTCAAGGCTGCTGAGCACAGTGGTGGTGGTGGGAACCTCTTCTGCCTCCATGGCAGCACTAAGGAGCAGAGAGCCAAGTGGTAAGGAGCAGTGAGCAGGTGGGTGGTAAGGAGTGAGAGAGGTCCTGGACTGTGAGAGGGATGTGTAACTGCCAACTTAGGCTGTCAGGAAGACACCCCCTGAGGGGTCCCTGACTGCAAGAGGACACAGGCTGGGCTGAGAGAACCATCACCCCCCCAGTGCAAGAATTTCATGCACCGAACCTCTAGTATGTAATAAAATATGTATGTGTGTGTGTGGCTCATATCTGTGTATATATATTTTTTACACAAATGGAAAAACTATAAAAAAAGAACTGTACATTCTCTCTGGAAATCAGTCACTCCTTTATATTCAATGATATAATCATTAGTGCATCAAAAGGAAAGATAAAGTTTTGCTTAAGCAGCACAGTGCTTGTTAGAAGAAAGCAATGAAAAATGTTTATAGTGCTCCCAGAGGACCTCAAAACTATCATTGAATTACCTGGGAAAATGACTCTATGCATGCAAATAATTTGGGTTTGATTTATCTTTTTTTGCTTTTTAAAAAATATATTTTATTGATTTTTTACAGAGAGGAAGGGAGAAGGATAGAGAGTTAGAAACATCTATGAGAGAGAGACATCGATCAGATGCCTCCTGCACACCCCCTGCTGGAGATGTGCCCGCAACCAAGGTACATGCCCTTGACCGGAATCGAACCCAGGACCTTTCAGTCCGCAGGCTGATGCTCTATCCACTGAGCCAAACCGGTTTTGGCTCATTTATCTTTTTTTAAAAAATAGCTTTTGTTCCTTAAAAATATTGTATTTACTTCACAATTTTAAGTTAATTCATTGTTTTAAGTTTTATATAGTGATTATATGACAAAGTATTACTAATCCAAAGATATCAATGAAGCAATGAGCATCATAAAATATTTTTGATAACATGCAGAAATGGCTCTTTTTCCATCTTTTAAGAATTAAGGATTTAACTTTACCATGATAGAAACAATAGATAAGGAAATGTTACTCTTACTGAATATAAAAAGATTATCACAGGAAAAATGCATCAAATATCATCATACTATTTTCTCTACTTTATTTACCCCTACAATCCTGTAACTAATAAGATCATATATCATTTGAGATTATAACAAAACACTTAGTAACAACCATCCTCCACAAATGGTAGCTGTTATTAAAATGCAGCAATAACTTTGACAAAGACAACAGACTGTTATGTTCCTCAGAGATAGGTTATCTCGGCATTGTCTGGAGAATGTTTTATTATTCAATAATTTGTCTTAGGAGTCCCTAGTGATTTTAACTTTCACCTTTATAGATAAACTGCCTTTCATAAATGATATAAATCCAGGACTACAGGGAAACAGCCAGTTTAGTTTTGTAACACATAAAATCCAAGTTAATTTCCCAAATGAGTATTTTGTAATTAGAGAATAGGAAAAACACTGGAGAGGTGGACATTACTATTTCTGTTTTCAGGTAGCACTCTCCCTGCTTGAATGTTACTTCATAAAACAGGAGCAAAGGATTCTGTTCTACAAAGAATGATGATGGTTAGTCTTGAATCCTTCCTGGAAAATGGAATATGAAAAAATATATATCTTCATATCTTCCTCTTTATGTAGCATACTATTGGAATTTTTAAATTGACAATTTATTCTTCCCCCAAGAGGACACTTAATAATTTGTTTACTCATTGTATATTGAATGTAGTTAAAAAAGAAATTCTGACTCCTCGTTTGAGACTTGCATGTGTATGTGATGGGGAGGAAAATGATTAATTAAACTCTTCATCTGAATGACATGTAACAACAGTTACCTCAACCTAAATCATTAAAAACACAATTTGTGGAAAAGAAAAAAAAAAGTTATCTTTATTTTTACTATACAAAAGCTTACAGCATAGACAAGTTTTTTGGAAAGTAGTCACAATGGGGTTCCTTTGAAAGTTGTTTTAAAGGCAATGTGTATTTGAAATGGGTATCTATATATATAAAAAGCCAGTGATCAGAACACTGTAATGACTGGAATGACTAGTCGCTATGATGCCTATTGTGGCCAGCAAACTGGCCTGATTTGGAGGTGGGGACAGCTGGCCAACTTCCCGCAACCCTTCCTCCAGCCTCCCTGCCCCTGATTGGCTTCTCCCACCCCTTCAGCCTGCAGCCCATGCCCTGATCATCCTCTCCCACCCCAATAGGGGGCAGGGCCAGCTGGCCAACCTCTTGAAGCCCCTCCCCCAGGCAGGCTCTGATCCTGATGGGCCACCACCACCCCCTTGGCCCTCAGCCCCTCCCCCCAGCCTGTTCTGCCACTGATTACCGTCCCCTCCCCCCCACACACACACACCAATCAGGGATGGGGCTGGCCAGCCAATCTCCTAAGGCCCCTCCCCTGGTGGCTGATCCCCAATCGCCCAGCCCCCAGCAAACCTCTTGCTATCTGTCTCCTTCTTCCAACAGCCCCAGCCTGGATCCATCCCAATTGGGACTGGACCCCTCCCTTGCATGAATTCATGCATTAAGCCTCTAGTATATTATAACTGTGCACGAAAAAAAAAGGGAGGATGGAAAGTTATGTGACAATGTGTAGTACATTAACTGTTGGAGTTAAGAAAGTCTAAGAACCAAGCTTTGTTTTCTCACTGATCACCCTTAACACTTTCATCCCTCTCCTCCCTCACTGCAGAATCCCCTGGGCCTGCTCAGGCTGCCTACTGTGTTAACATTTGGGGAGAAATAGACTAGTAGTCCAGAAACCAAAAGGAAAAGAATGGAACTGGATTCACTTAAAGTACTTAAAAGCTATTAATACAACAACTATACAGATCACCTGAGTATGCTAAAATTCACCGGAAAAAGAACAGAAGAATTTTGGCCTGCTTTTTGGGTAACAAAGGTTGCTGCCCCCAGAAATTAGGTTTACAAGTCTCATTGCTCCCAAAGGATACAGGCCTCTCCAGTTTACAGTGTCAATCCACAGGGATGCACTCATCAGCAGACACACAATGCTGTGACTTGCTAATTGTTTTCCGTTTTAAAGTATACACTAAGAATACCCTTTCTTGGGCAGGCTGTAGTCAAAGATAGCTCTTTCTCTCTCTCCCTCCCCGCCCCTCTCTCTCTCTCACACACACACACACATCTCATGACTAAAAATAAGGCAAACCTGCACAGTACACATGTGGAAACATTGGGGATGGAAATCATATTGAGGAGAAACAGGAGGCCAAGTTTTATTTTTATTTTTTCCCTTGTCTTTTTAAATCTGTGGCAACACTTTTTACCGCTTCGTCGTCTTTCTGTCACTGAGTCTAATCCTGAAAAGCGTGGGTTCCAGTTCACCCTCACTCGCCAGCTCCACGCTTGCCCACACCCACACGGCTACTCCTGAGGTCTGGGGGTTACTCCTCGTCCAATTCTGCGGGGCACACCAACGCCGGCGCCTTTGTGTGCCGCCCTCACTCGGGTCAGCCTCCCTCCCTAGACCTTTCCCTTCCTCATTCCAAAAAGGTGCGAGAGAGAGCAACGTTCTCTTTTGGTCTTACGTTTATTTTTTCCAAACAGAAAGACAACCTGGGGCCTTGCAGCTTTTGCTCGGGGAGCCTAAGCTCTTAGAGGCACCGCCGCCGCCTCCCAGATCAGCTCCAGACTCTTTCGAGTTCACTTCACCAGCCTGAGTCAGAACGGGCAGAAATCTTCCGGTTCAGCAAGTTAACTTGTCCTCGGCGGGGAACCAGAGGCCAGGGTGTCTGGGTGCCATCCGGGGTGCCTGCATCTTCTCCCCGGCGGGCTCTCCAACAGGAAGGTAGGGGGTGGGATGCCCCGCTCCCTTCCCTGGCTTGGGGAGAGGCCCGCCCCGAGCAGGCGCCCGGGAGCAGGGTCTTGGGGGGTCGCCGGAACAGTCACGTGTTCCTGAGGCACCTCTATTCCTCCCGCCCCCCCTCCCCGCGCTCCCCGCTCCCTCCTCCTCCTCCCCACACCTCCAGGTCTCCTCCAGCTGCCGCCGCGCCGCGCTCAGGAAGCCAGCGCGCTCTGCTGAGTTCCCGAGAGGCGAGGCGCCCCCCGCGGCCGGGGCCCCCCGAGGTACGGCTTCAGCCTCTCCCGCTGCGCCTTCCGCGGGGGTTTCCTGCAGGGAAGGGCGAGTCCCGCGGGGCTCCGGGAGCCGCACCCGAACCCCGGTCCTAGGGCGACGTCTGGGCTCCTGAGCAGGCGGGGTGGGGGGAACCCCAGCGGCGCAGCAGGAGCAGCGGGCGTTGGGGTGGCGGGGCAGGTGCTTGCTGGGCGTGAAAGGGGAGCGGGGCGGGGAGCGGGACGGGGCCGAATTCTGCCGTGCGGGGCAGGTACTCACCGGCGTGGGAAAGGCACGAGCCGTGCCCGGGAGGAGCGCGCGTGGGAGCCGGGCGGGAAGGAGTCGGGGCGGGGGCGCCGGGGAGGACAAAGCTCTCGCCCTGGCGCGGCGGGCCGGGTGCTGCCCCCGTAGCGTCCGTGGAGGGAACGGGTTCCTCGGCCGGTGTTCAGCCGGCGCCCGGCGCGGGCGAGGTCCGCGGTGCCCTCCACCCGGCGCGGCTCGGGGCGTCTGGCCGCCGCGCCTCGCTCGCCTCGCCAAGCTGGCCCGCCACCCGGAGGCGGCTGCGCCCCCAGGTTTGCGCTCGTTTGCAAGGTGGCCTCCTGGGACAAATGCCATCAGTAACACCCATCCATACCCCTTGAGTGACAGAAACAGGGCATTTTTATCCCCCAGTGTGCCGACCCGTAGTTGATCATGGAAAGAAACGGAAGCAGGGATGATGTTGGAGCGACGCCAGGAGACTTTGCCTTAGACCAGGGGAATAGCCTGAGGCACTCTTCAGCAGCTAGGTGCAGCCCCAGTGCATTTTAAATGTTCCATTTCTCCAGGGAAGAGAAACTCTGCTGTTGGAATGGAGCGGAGCGGGTGGCGCGTGCCTGCCGGTGTGTCCGTGGAGCAGCAAGCAGAGCTGAATTTATCCTTTCAGTTCAAGTTTTTTTTTTTTTTTTTTTGCCAGATTCTGGCTTTAAAAATAAATCGTGGGAAGATTTGAGAACCAGGAATCTCGCCTTTGTTTCAGGATCACAGCAAAAAAAAATAAGCAAGAGCCCATATGTTGTCCATGTTAGAGGGGAAATTCACATTTACTTTATTCTTTTGTGTGAATGGCACCCATTGTGAGAAGAAAGATTTGCATTTTCATTAGGCAGGAAATTATCCTAATAAGCATTATTTAAATGTACAAGCTAAGCCTCTTCATATCCTTTGAGCTCCCTGCGGTTCCTCCTATTATTCTTTCTGAGAACTATCTACTTAACATACTTAAAGTCTACTCAGAAGATTTCATTTGTCTTTGTTGACAGATATAGGTCTATTTTTTTTAAATTTGAAAATTAAAATAAGTCTTTCCAAAGACGCTGCTTTTTTTAAATGGCCACAATTTGATAAAGATTTTTTTTTTCACGTTTTACTCAGGTGATTCAGGTTTGATGTTCAGCCTAGTAATTCAGATGGTGGGAGATAAAATTAGATGTAAAAGAGAAGAACAGTATCTCTTTATTTACACATTATTTAGCCACCATACTGATTTCGCACAGTCAATATCAGATTTCTTTTCAAATAATATTTCATTTTAAAAACATTCTCTCTTTGGTCCTATTTCACATTTCCTCTAAGGAATCATTATGCACAAAATATGTATGTTTTATAAAACTGTACCACATTAATTCTAACACTTGTTGAAACCAGAGAATTATTCCATAGACTGGCATTTCCATTATAAGTTTGCTTATTGCATTTTCAGGAAAAAGGAAGCAAAGTAGTAAGTTTAATGAAAGAATTTCTTTGTGTTTTTTTTTCTTTTTTCTTCTTTCATTTTAAAGTGGTTGTGTGGTAGGCCCTCAGACAGACAGAGGTCAGGTACAGAAAGTCAGCAGGGGGGAAAACCCTTGGTGCTTAGCAACTGGGAAAACAGGGACCTCCTCAGGGTAACCTTTCCTCCCCTAGATGAAGGTTGGTCCATCTGTTCCTCTCCAGACCACTCCTTCCCTGGCTTGTTGCTAGTCATTCAGGTTAGACACCCCCCAACCCCCTAGGGGGGCGGCATGAACAAGGGGGCAATAGAATAGCCCTTAAGTACTAAGCCTCTAAGACAATGAGGCTCTAATTCACATCAAATATATCTAGGCCTCAGTTATGTTTCAGTCCAGAAAAGCAGCAAAACCAGACAAATGACACAAGGGCTGACCTCAGAAGCCGGTGCAAATGACCCCCTACCTTGGTGCCTACAGGTCAGTGGAGAGTGATCCTGAAAGGACAAATCTAGAAAGCTAATAAGTATCCCATTGAGACCCTACTCTGGGATTGCCCCCCAAATCTCCACCTTAAAAGCCATTAGGACACAGGACCCAGCACTCTCTCTCCAGGGTGTAGGCCTCACCTTTCCCCTCTCCTCTTTCCCTGTACCTTTACCCTTCTCTCTCCCAAAGCTCCAAAGGCCCCTCTTTTGCCTTTGTAAGTTGTTTCCTGAGCCCATTTCTTCTACAGCTCACTTCTTCTCTGTGACCTTTTATGCTGGGAGAGATAAAAACATAAGAAAAAATGATAATTTACTAATCTATCGATAGGTAAGTATTAATTATATTTGGGAACAGTGCAAGTGGCCATGCTGTAGTCAAAACAGTAAGTCACTGGCAGTCAAGAGAGTGTCATTCATTCATTCATCAATCATTTATTTAGGACCCTTTATATCTCAGACACTTATAACTGCAATTACTCATTGTGTAAACTTTAATTAATCCCTCATCAAATATTCTTCAAATAGTACCTGGTATTAGTTGTTTTTATGCCATCAGAGCCTAGGAGAGCACATGGCATATTAGTTGTTCAATAAATGCTAGTTGAATAAAGAAAGGGACAACCAATCTTTCTTAGCTATTCATTAACGAAAGGGACCTCCTCTTTAAATTATATATAGTTTAGTGACTTTTAGGGAGGGAAAAAGTGTTACCCTCAGTTTCTCCTATGTTCATTAAATCCTCAAAATGGCATTTCCTTCATCTGCTTACTAAAAAATAGCAGTAATTTCATAATTTAATGAATTCAATATTTTATGTGAATATATTTAAAATAGAAAAGGTTTAGGGACAAACTGTACAACCTGATGTACTTTTTTTCATTTAAACAAAAACTTGTAAATATGTTTGCTAATTTTGTTTTATGTTGCTTATGTGATAGTCTTTATTAATCAAGATATCTAATTTAAAAATTTAAAGTGTTGAGGAGAAACTAATATGGTGGCCTAGGTAAACACTTAAACTGCTGCCTTGCACAACAATTTCAAAACCACAACTAAAAGACAGAACGGTCATCATCCAGATCCACAGGAAAGCTGGCTGAGTGGAAATTCTACAACTATAAGGAAAGAGAGGGGCCCACAGAGACTCAGAGGAGCTGTTAAAAGGTGAGGTACAGAGACACGTGCATGGAGATGACGGGTGGCGGAGGGCCTGGCTGGTTTCCTCTAGCAGTAGGGAGACAGAAAATCCTGACTGTACTGAACCCCAGGTCCAACTGCACTGAACCCCAGTTCCGGGAGAGACTCATACAGGGGAAGTCTGGACTGCCATGAAAAAGGAGGAGTGCCCGGACACTTAGGGAATCCATGAAAAGGCAGAGATAGGGAGATGTGCAAACTTGAGTGCGCACACAGAGGGCTGACTGCTGATTGTGCCGTTGGCTTTCTCTAGCGGGAGGGAGACAGAATCTCCCAATTCCACTGAAATTCACTTCCAACTGCACTGAACCCCAGTTTCGGGAGAGACCCTGGGGAAGCAGACTCATACGGGTCCCCGGAGCACGGAAACTCATGGGAGCCGGAAAGGCAGAGATCTGGAGGCGCATGCTTTTGCAGAGAGGGCTGCAGACCCAGGAGCCACCACATAGGGCAGTGATGATGGGAAGCCAAGGCTGTCTCTGCTCAGGCCTAAGACTCCACCCCATCCAAGCTGAACAGAGAGACTTTTGCAATTTTGCAAGTCTTGTATCATAAGGCTGACTATAGCACAGAAGTTCTCCAGGCGTAAATACAGCTGATCCTCTCCACCAATTGTCTTGGAGGCCAATTACCCCCAGTGATACCAACAACAATCAAGACGTAACTACAACAAGGCTGTACACACAGTCCACAAAGGGGTGCATGCACCAAGAGAGTTCGCTTCAGGTAACTGGGGAGGCAGAGCTACTGGGCTATATAGAATACCTAGCATACAAAGCTACTTTACCAACTCAGGAAAGCAGTGAAAATGCAGAGACAAAGGAACAGATCACAAACAAAAGAAATGGAGGAAAACAAATGACTGGATATAGAGTTCAAAACCACAGTTATAAGGTTTTTAAAGAGTTTCTTAGAAAAGATTGATAAATTTAGTCAGACTCAAGAGGAGATGAAAAAGGACCAACTAGAAATGAAACATACACTGACTGAAATAAAAAATATTATACAGAAACCTAATAGCAGACTAGAGGAATACAGAATGAAGTAAAAAATTTGAAATACAAAAAAGCAAAACACACTCTACTGGAAAAGCAAAAAGAAAAATAATCCAAAAATGTGAAGATAGTGTAAGGAGCCCCTGGGACAACTTCAAGCATACCAACATCAGAATTATGGGGGTGCCAGAAGAAGAGAGAGAGCAAGATAGAGAACACTTATTTGAAGAAATAATAACTGAAAAGTTCCCCCACCTGGTTAAAGAAATAGACTTATTAAGTCCAGGAAGTGCACAGAGCCCCAAACAAAAGGAATCCAAAGAGGACCACACAAAGAGAATATTAAAAGCAGCAAGAGAAAAACAGTTAATTACCCACAAGGGAGCACCCATATGATTATCAGCTGATTTCTCAACAGAAACTGTGCAGACCAGATGAGAGTGGCAAGACATTCAAAGTGATGAATAGCAAGAACCTACAACCAAAGCTATCATTCAGAATTGAAAGTCAAATAAAGAGCTTCACAGATAAGAAAAAACTAAAGGAGTTCATCAACACCAAACCAGTATTATATGAAATGCTAAAAGGTATTCTTTAAGAAGAGGAAGAAGAAGAAAAAGGTAAAGATAAAAATTATGAAGAATAAATACATATCTATCAACAAGTGAATCTAAAAATCAAGTGAATAAAAAATCTGATGAACAGAATAAACTGGTGAATATAATAGAATCAGGGACATAGAAAGGGATGGACTGACAATTCTCAGGGGGAAAGGGGTGAGGTGGGTGCAGGGAGAGACTGGACCAAAATCATACACCTCTAGATGAGGACAGTGTGGGAAAAGATAAGGGCAGAGGGAGTGGTAGGAGCTGGGTGGAGGGGAGCCATGGGGGGAAAAAAGAGGAACAAATGTAATAAACTGAACAATAAAGATTTATTAAATAAAAAAATTAAAATGTTAAACTATCACATTTGTTCATGTAAGTACCTTCTCATTTCATTTTGGGACCATTTGAAAACTTGTCTAATTATACACACATACATGTCACTTTTAAGTTTTGTCTTTTCAATGAATGTACTACTATATATCTGTGCATACACATGCATGCATGTACACACACACACACACACACACACACACACACTCGTACACACATAGAATCACACTTTAACCTGAATTTGCCCATATTCCTTGGATGATTCACTTCTGATATTTTAAATCTGGGGAAATAAAACTATTCTAAAATGATTAGAAACAAATATTTACTAAGCATCCTCCATGTACAACATACTCTATTAAGCATCATTATGATCCAGGTAACTGCAGGGAGGCCATAGTCTAGTAATGTGATGAATAAAATGATTCAGTAGGCCTTAAGAACCATTTTTATACAAGTTATACTTTCTCACTTGAGGCAATATCAATGTAAATTACTGGTTAGCATTTAGGAATAAATGAGTAAGATCCTGGGTTTTTTAATGAATTTATCTTTAAAGGGATGTAATTAGCCACCAGAGAGTAATTCAGTGAACATAGAATCAGTTGTAGATGTGAAAAACTTAGTTTCAATCTTTCTCATAGCACAATGGTGCCTATTTGAAAGTCGCTGCATGTAAAACTAAAGTTAAAATTATTTATAATGAATCTATGTACACCATAGATAGGATTTCCTGTTTGGAACTGTATTGGACCAAGACCTTTAAGTTAAACATAAGAGTGCTTACTGTTAATTTAAATATCTATGTATCTTTATAGTTTTAATTATAATATCCAACTTAGATCTGGCAATAAGTAGGTAAATATATATTGCTTCCTAAGACATATATATCAGAGTCTCTCTCTATAACAATGTATATTCATTAGAATGAACTATGGCTGTTTTGAGTGGGGAATTTTTATTAAATAATAAGAGTGCTTATTCTTTTAAAGTGGAGGAGGAGTTCCTTTTATCTTTATTGTTATATTATATGCAGTTTTGTGCTTCATCAGGAAGTACTGTCAAATTTAATATACAACAGTAAATAAGTAATACCATTGTGATATTAATAATATAACCTTAGTTTCCTTTCAAATGAAAAAACTGCTGAGGTGTTATGTTAGTATAACTTCTACATTTGACTTTATAATGTTTTCCTTAAACAGTATGAACTTACTGAATCTCTTTAAAGCTATAATCTATTTTCAATTTCTAACAGGTAAATTTTGTTTTAAAAGCACCAGCAGTACCGCTGGTCAGTGGTTATGTTAATTCATGAGAATCTGGCATATCTCAAAGACTGAGGATTGATTATGGGATGTTTTTGCCATACAGCATTGTGCTCAATTAGTCAACAGTACAACTTGACAAACCTTTATTGAGTGTCTACTGTATACACGTAGGTACAGAGATAGTGTTTCTGAACTCGAGAAGCTTTAATTTTAATAATTTACGAGCTAGACCATATTTAGGAAGCTAGGTTTTTGTCTGAATTTTGTTTTTCCCCATAAATATTTATTTAACATTTGCAGTGGTGCAATGTATTAGGTAAGGGACAGTTTCTGCTTTTCTGTTGCTTAAAAATAAATAAGGTAGATGGTTTGCATTATAATTGCAATGCAAACCAGATTGTGACATGTAGCATCAGGCAATTATAAATGGAGCATTATGTGGGTTGGGAAGAGGAGCTCACATTCAATTGAGTAGACCAAGGAATACTCTAGGAGAGATCTCTCTTAAGTTTGGTCTTCATTCAAGCAGGAAAGAAAGGAATGTTTAAGATAGATTACATGACTACACCATGTAGTAGGTACTTGATTGGAGAAGAATATTACTGAGCTACTGCAAATTGAGTATCTGAGGTTCTTAATTACATTTGCCTTTTCCTTGCCTTACATTATTTCCTATATTAATTTAAAAAACTAAGTTTGTTATGTTGACACAAGTTAATATCCCATAGAAATGATTATAGACTTAAACTTGCTGTAATTGTTATTGGCTGATACTTGCACTGCACTTGGAACCAATTAAAGACCTCACGAAACATCCTTAAGAGGTTAATAAGATAATGGGAGCAAATTGTAAAATTTACTTTCCCTCTCAGTGGATTAATTTATAGCTGTCATGTAATTTTTTTCAAGTTGCTAACTAATGTCTTTTTATTCCAAGCAGGACTGTACTATGGATTTAGGGCTCCAGGATTATTATAACCAGACACTTGCCACAGAGAACAATACTGCTGCCCCTCGGAATTCCGATTTCCCGGTCTGGGATGACTATAAAAGCAGTGTAGATGACTTTCAGTATTTTCTGATTGGACTCTATACTCTTGTAAGTCTTCTTGGTTTCATGGGGAATCTGCTTATTTTAATGGCTCTCATGAGAAAGCGTAATCAGAACACTACAGTAAACTTCCTCATAGGGAATCTGGCCTTCTCTGATATCTTGATTGTGCTGTTCTGCTCACCTTTCACACTGACCTCTGTCTTGCTGGATCAGTGGATGTTTGGCAAAGTCATGTGTCATATTATGCCTTTCCTTCAATGTGTGTCGGTTCTGGTTTCAACTTTAATTTTAATATCAATTGCCATTGTCAGGTATCATATGATAAAGCATCCTATATCTAATAATCTAACAGCAAACCATGGCTACTTCCTGGTAGCTACTGTCTGGACACTAGGTTTTGCGATTTGTTCTCCCCTTCCAGTGTTTCACAGTCTTGTGGAACTTCAGGAAACTTTTGGCTCTGCGTTGCTGAGCAGCAAGTATTTATGTGTTGAATCGTGGCCATCTGACTCATACAGAATTGCTTTTACTATCTCCTTGTTGCTAGTGCAGTATATTCTGCCCTTAGTTTGTCTAACCATAAGTCATACCAGTGTCTGCAGGAGTATAAGCTGTGGATTATCCAACACAGAAAACAAATTAGAAGAGAATGAGATGATCAACTTAACTCTTTATCCATCCAAAAAGAGTGGACCCCAGGTGAAACTCTCCAGCAGCCATAAATGGAGTTATTCACTCATCAGAAAACACAGAAAAAGATACAGCAAGAAGAAGGTATGTGTGTTACCTGTTCCAGCAAGATCTCCTCAAGACAATCATTCAAGCACACTTCCAGAAAACTTTGGCTCTGTGAAAAGTCAGCTCTTTTCATCCAAAAAGTCCATACCGGGAGTCCCCACCTGCTTTGAGATGAAACCTGAAGAAAACTCAGATCCTCATGACATGAGAGTAAATCGTTCTATCATGAGACTAAAAAAGAGATCTCGAAGTGTTTTCTACAGACTGACCATATTGATATTGGTGTTTGCTGTTAGTTGGATGCCACTACACCTTTTCCATGTGGTAACTGATTTTAATGATAACCTTATTTCAAATAGGCATTTCAAGTTGGTGTATTGCATTTGTCACTTGTTAGGCATGATGTCTTGTTGTCTTAATCCGATTCTATATGGATTTCTTAATAATGGAATCAAAGCTGAGTTGCTATCTCTTATACACTGTCTTCATATGTCATAATTCTCACTGTTTACCAAGGAAAGAACAAATGTTAGGATAATCTAAAATACATTCATGATAACTTTGTGTATATAAATAAACAAACTTTATTAATTTATGAATTTAATTTATGTATGAGTTCTGAACTTGAATGTCAGTTCATAATATATATGTGAAAGATAATTTTGTATTACAGTACAATGAATTCATTTAGTTGTATAATGTCAGTGTCAGTCCAATCTGTGATTTCATCTTAAAAAGTAGTTACATTACCTTTCTTTTCCCTTTGCCTTATAAACAAGTGCATTGTATTTTTTTTTGTTTGTTTAAAATAAAAGTTGTATTTACCAACTTAGTATTTTTTGTTTCAAATTATAATTTTTTTTCCCTGAGGAACATTTAATTAAAAATGTAAGGAATATCTACGACCTCTTGATCTTCATTTCCATTTCATTGGCTTCTTTTTTAAAAAACAAAAAAACACACCACATTTTTATTCATTTCAGAGAGGAAAAGAGAGAAACATCAATGATGAGAGAGAATCATTGATCAGCTGCCTCCTGCATGCCCCCTCTTGTGGATTGAGCCCGCAACCCTGGCATGTGCCCTTGACCAGAATCAAACCTGGGACCCTCTAGTCTGAAGGCCAACACTATCTACTAAGTCAAACCAGCTAAGGCTATTTCATTGGCTTCTTAAGATGTTTGGTTTGTGAATATACATAAAATGTTTAGTATGCCCAGCAAATCATGAATAAATGACAGATATATGCCCAAGTCAGTATTATAACTGCAAACATTGGGTACAGTTTTAGAACTCTTATAAGAATGTGTTTATCTCCTATTATTAATAATTGCTCAAATTGTCAATTTATCTCCATTGTCCTATTAATACACAATTAATTTACCAAATAGAAATAGATTTTAATTTTTTCTAGACTTATACCACAGCATTAACACTTTCAAGTGAAGGTAGCTTTTATATACATCTTTTATATTCTAAAATGTGAAGTATAAATGGTATTTGTACTTCCAAGTGTTGAATACTTTTAAAGAATACTTATGTCCACATGGGGAAAAAAAGTTAATTTTTTTGAAGGGGGGCAAGATATAGAATGATTAATATAATTAATGTTGATTCAATACTGAGGTCTCATATACTATCTTACTAAATTGAGGTCAAGCTTTTCAATTGAATTTTTTTTTTTGCCAGTTTTGTGGATTTTTTTTTAAGTGACTCCCTGAAAATAGTTGAATATTTGCACATATGGCTCAGATTGCTGTCTAGTTCCTATAACCATTCCCTGCTCTGATTCCTGTTCTTAAGGGAAAACAACAAAACAAACTTAGTTTGCAAATAATAGGTAAGTCTGATAGTTCTTGAGTCAAGTGAAAGTCCAACATCTCCATATTGGCTTTCTTTGGCTCCCTCCTCCTCCCGCCTTAGTTGATGTCTCCACAGAGGGAAAAGTGGGAATGGCTGGTCCACTCAGTACCTTCCACTGGGTCTTGATGACCTCCAGTCCAGTCCACTAGTCATCCTGCCTGGTCTCCAGGTACATCAGCCTCTGCCTGTGCTGTGTTCGGTATGGTCTGTTCTCAGCAAGTCAGGGCCTGAGAGTCCAGCCCCCAAATCCCCCTCCCCTGCTAATATTCAGATATAATCTCTCACTATGTGGTCACTGAGTCTCGGCCACATTCTCCATTCTTTTCTAAGCCTGAGGTGTCCTATGGGGGTCTTGGGAAGACCCCCAAGTCTGGGGATTATTCAAGGAACTTTAAACTCATCACCAAGAACTCAACAGGAACTTAAGACATTCTACTCCTTAGGTCACCAGGAACTGAGAGACAGCATGACTTTCTTGGTCCAAATATTATAAGCTGCCATATCTGCTGAATGTTCACTTCATGTTACTACAAAAGTACTCTGATTTCCAGACCCTTTCTAGATTTTCTTTTTTTTCCAATATAATTTTATTGATTTTTTTACAGAGAGGAAGGGAGAGGGATAGAGAGCTAGAAACTTCGATCAGCTGCTTCTTGCACACCCCCTACTGGGGATGTACCTGCAATCAGTGTACATGCCCTGGACCAGAATCGAACCTGGGACCCTTCAGTCCACAGGTTGATGTTCTATCCACTGAATAAAACTGGTTAGAGCCCTTTCTAGATTTTCCAAATATGAGGCCATGTGCAAGCCTCTGCTTTTAGCTTCCCTCTCCATCTGGTGCTATATGAGTGTCAGCCCCAAGTTTTTATATGATGGCAGGCAGGAAAAGTGAAGAAACTTTGGTTCCTGTTTGCTTCACCTCTCCACCTCCTCCTTTTTATTCAAAGGTTTTCTGCTTCTCCCTGCCTGCTAAGAATATCCCCTATCTTTATTTTCCTCTGCCCTATGGCTTACAGTAAAACCATGTTTTGAACATCCAGGGTTACTTTTGGAAAACAAAGCTTTTGTGATTTAAAACCTTCCTCTTTCAAGGCTTAGATGTAAGACTATTGTCTTACCCTGACCCAGAACACTGAAGTCTACGCTGAAGAGCTACCTCTTATATAAAAGTAATAGGTATTTCCACTTTCACTGGGGCAATCAATTGCAAGGTTTAACCTTAGTGGCTAAAGGGGATGGGAAACTCACCAATAAGGGCAAATATAAATACATAGGTATTTTATACTGTACAATAACTCTTAAACCTCACAGATTTTATGGTTGCTTTTAGATGAATTTCTTTAAACTGGATAAACTAATTTGAGGCTCTTCAACTATTGAATAGAGAGGAAGCAATTTATCTTCCCTAACCAGAAATGACTAAATGTACTTAATAATTGAAAACTGAGAAGTTTGAATGGTTTGGTACATAGAAATCATTAAGAATGGGATTAATGGTTTTAGATGACTTTTATGAGTAATAATTGCTTCCATGGAGACTTGCTTAGTGAGCTAAACAACTTATGTTCAATCAACTTTCAATTGCTCAAGAGCTGATTATCTAACTTTTTTTCCTAACTCTCCTGGTGCCTGATTTAATTTCTTGTTTCATAGTACTGTCACAAAGCATGGCTAGGGGGAATAAATGGAGATGAAATTATAAACAGTTAACATCATTACTTTGAATAATTATTTTAAAATATTTAATTCAGAAAGAGATGTAAAATTGTGTTTTAGTGGTTAAATCATTCCTGCTAACTGTGTTGCCCATTACTGTCCTATGTAATATGCAAATTAATCCTCATGCCCTTACAAGATGGCTGCCTACAACCAGGCCAGCAGGGGGGTTAGTGAGGGGCCACCAAATGACTGAACAGTATGCTGCATGGGGTGACCAGGCTGGTGTGGGGGGACAGTGGGGACAACCAGGCCAAGGGGGGGGGGCAATTAGGGGCAAGCAGGCTGACAGAGGGGGCAGTTAGGGCAAGCAGGCTGGCAGAGGGGGCCAGTTGGGGCAACCAGGCAGGAAGGGAGGGCAGTTAGTGGCAACCAGGCTGGCAGAGGGGGAAGTTGGGTCAACCAGGCTGGAAGGGGCAATAAGAGGTGACCAGGCCAGTGGGCGTGTACCAGGTCAGTGGGGGGATGGGGGATGCAGTTGGGGACAACCAGGTTAGCAGAAGGGGAACTTGGGGTGATTAGGCTGGCAGGGAGGCAGTGAGGAGCAACTAGGCCAGCAAGAGGGGCAGTTAGGGGTGATCAAGCCAGCAAGGGGGCTAGTTAGGGGCAACCAGGCAGGCAGGCAGATGAGCAATTAGGAGCCATACACAAATTTTGTGCCACCACACCTCTAGTAGAGAATAAAGCACTAAGTGAAAAGAAAAATCTGGGAAATATACAAAAAGCCACTAGCACAATTAAATGATGAACAATGTATATGAGGGTTATTTTTATTCATATTTCTATTGAATACCCACTGTGTACAAGGAACTCTTCCAGGTACTTGGGTATACCAATGATTAAGATCCCTGCTCCTTTGATATTTGCTTTCTGGGTGGCAATGAGTCAGTGGCAGGTGATAGGCAAACACTAAGAACTATAAAGAGAGAATTACATAGTAATAATATAGTACATATATAGATGCATTCATTTCCTAGGGCTGCCATAGGAGGACTTGCTAGAACCATTTATTCTAGATAGTTCATCCTAAGTTCACTTGGAATGGCTTGACATCTGTGTTAGCTAATTGTCCTTATTCAACAGAAAATGCCATATTCCTCTCTGCCAAGCAGGGTCCAGGGACTGAAGGTAAGCTCTCACAAAGGGAGATCAGGTGAAACCTTGATATTTTCAATTCAAATGACAGGACTCCACAGCTCTTAAGAATTTCCTGGATTGTAAAATTGTTAAGAGACTTTTTGAGGTTTTAAAAAGACTTACAAATCGAGTGGACATAACAATGCTTTTTAAAGAAAATCCAGTGCCCATTTATGATAAAAATGCCCAGTAAAATGAGAATAGAGGGAACATAACATAATAAATACCATATATGACAAATGCACAGCAAACATTATACTAAATTGGACAAAAATTAAAAGCATTTCCCTTAAGATCAGGAACAAGACAGGGATTTCCACTTTCACCATTCTTATTCAACTTAGTACTGGAACTCCAAGCCACAGAAATAAAAGGCATCCGAATTGGAAAGTAAGAAGTAAAATAGTCATTATTTGCAGATGACATGATACTATGTAGAGAGAACCCTAAAGATTCCACCAAAAAACCCACTAGATCTGATGAATGAATTCTGAAAAGTAGCAGGATACAAAATAAATATTCAGAAAATTAGTTGTATTTTTTATACACAATAATGAACTATCAGAAAGGAAACTAATAAAATAATCCCATTTACAATTGCATTAAAAAAATACATAGGAATAAATTTAACCAAGAATGTAAAAAACCTATACTACAAAAATTATAGAACACTGAAGAAAGAAACAGAAGATGATACAAATAAGTGGAAGCATATACTGTGTTCATGGGTAGGAAGAATTAACATCATTAAAATGTTGATATTACCCAAAGCAATTTATAATTTAATACAATTCCTATCAAGATACTAATAGCATGTTTCACAGAGCTGGAAAAAATGTTCCAAAAATTTATATGGAACCACAAAAGACCCTGAATAGCCACAGTAATCTTAAGAAGAACAAAGTTGGAGAATCACACTACCTGATATCAAGTTATACTACAAGACCATAGTAATGAACCAGCATGGTACTGGCATAAAAACGGGTATATAGGTCAATAGAACAGAATAGAGAACCCAGAAATAAACTCATGCCTTTATTGGCTTTCTAACCAATAAACATACTAATTTTGCTTACAAATTCTGTTTTATATGTGGGTTATTTTGGATTTTCTATGGACAGTATCATGTTATCTTCAAAATTAAAAGTTTTATTTTTCCCTTTCCCATGCTCATACATTTGGTTTATTGTCCTTCACTTTTCACACTGATTAAGTTATCCAGTATAATGTTAATAGTTTTGGTGATTGTGAGCACCCTTATCTTGTTGCCAATTTCAGGGGGAAAGTATTCATATTTATTTATATGCAAAATCTATGCTTGGTGTACAAAACATCAAATTAGATGAATAAATGAAGACTTGTCATGTCACTCCTGTAGCACTACATACTGATGTCCAACATATCATTATGATAAAATACATTTTATGTCTTATTTACTTCACCTAAATTTACAAGGTGAAACTTGAGGGGTATTTCAAACATGATTAGCCAGAAATTTTAGTGAATATTGGCAACAAAATACAACACCAGTGTCCAAATTTTAATATTTGTATCTTTGTATGTCAGTGCAGCTTAATGATTTCACAATTAATATGATTACTTCATTAGTCTTACAGGTTAATCTAACTTATTTTAACTATGTACTAGATATCTGTATACCTGAAAAAGGATAGTCACCGTTAATGAGTGTGTGGGCAGAGGGAGGGGGGTTGGGGAGCGTGTTTTTCACCTGGGTTGGCTTGGCAGTCAGGTTTAGTGGAAAGACCATGAATTTTGGAGAAAGACACAGGCCTGGATCAGTACCTCACCATTGTCATTCAATTGATGTGGAACCCTCACCTATGAGACCCATGTCTTTGAACCTCAGTATCTTCATCTATTAAATAGAAATAAGCACATAATATAGGCAAATATATCAATCAGTATCACATAATAAAGTGTTTAGTATAATACTTGGCACATTGAATTGCCCCCATATAAAAATATAGCGAAGACAATAATAAGACTATCTGAATAATGCAATTTGATGATAAAACAACAACAATGGGATCAGCCTGTGTCATCTCATGGATCATTAAATCTTAGTAGCACTAATTTTAAGCTTTGTAAATACACAGAATCCATTCACACCTCCAGGAAGTTGCTTAACACATATGAAAATAAGTTCCCACATCACTAAAGTAGAAAATGGCACTAACTTTATAAAATTCAAATGAAAACAGAAGGATATTATTATCTAAGAGACTTAGCACAGTTTCTGTATGGAGAAGCCTATACTGAAAGTCTTATCCATCTATTGTCCTATTTCTGGTGTTAGACATTGTAAAGAGTAAGTGAGCCAGGTTATGGAAAGCTCCTAATAGAATGCCTGAGCCAGCAAGTGTAGAAACTGTACTCGATTGCCATTACCACAGTTATTACCTCTACCACCACCACTATGAAAGGTTGATTCTGCAATTGCAAACTTCTAAATGTCACAATTAAACAGATAGACACAATGAACAGAGGACGTATACTAGTATAAGACAAAATCTGCCATAGTCTTTGTACATTCATCTTTACCCTATGAATTAACTTCTCATTGATAAGCTTTCCTTCTCAAAATGTTTTCTTTTTGTTTTTAAGGTCATATATAGAAACAAGATCTCATGTTTTTTGTCATATCAGAAATACTGCTTGGACTTTTCTATCAAAAGCTGTTCACAACTGGATACATGTTTTTTTTTTTTTCACAAAAATCCAACAAGGCCATGACTATAATACTCAGATATTTGAAATCCTTTGCATTTTCTTCCCTTCAGAATCTTTGACCTGCTGGCAATCATATTGTCTGGACACCAGTCATCATACCTGCCTCTTATTTAATGATCTGGGACCTTCATTTCCTGAACAGGAGTAGAGCACATGAATGCCGTTTACCCATTAGGACACAATGAATTATTTTCCTAAGAAACAGCTAGATTCAGTATCTGAGAGAGCAACAAAAGACTTCTTCCTCTTTCACACTGTGAAACTAAATGCAGTCCTTTTACCAGTAAATTGGAAAAAAACTTACCCTGAAGAATGATTGAAAAAGAGTCCATTGGCCCTTAAAACAAAAAATATGCCCCAGAGGACATAGAAATAGACTGGGACGAGGAAGATACAGATTTTCCTGGACCTATCTAACCATCTAGATTATCTGATTTAAGTTTCTCACTGGTGATGTATCATAGTTTTTTCTTACTAGTATAATAAGATTAATCAGAAATCTGAAGAAAGGGAGAGTTAAGATGAACTCAAAATTTTAACATTTGTAATTTCCCATTAATTTTTTTCAACAACTTAATGTGCTGTTATCCTCATTTTAGAGATGAGGTAACAGGCTTATATAACTGAATGTCTATCCTAGCTGGTTTGACTTAGTGGATAGAGTGTAGGCCTGAAAACTAAAGTGTTCTGGATTCAATTTTAGTCAAGGGCACAGGCCCGGGTTTCGAGCTCAATCCTCAGTAAGGGGCATGCAAGAGAAAGCCAATCAATGATTCTCTCTTATCATTGATGTTTCTATCTCTCTCTCCCTCTTCTTTCCTTTCTGAAATCAATAAAAAAAAAAAAACACCCACAAGCAAAAACAACAACAACAACAAAAATTGAATTACTTATACATGTCAACAGCTTGCTACTGGCAGAGCCAGGATTTTAAGCTCAGTTGTCTGAGTTCAATGTCATTCTCTCTTTGTTCTAACCTATATTGTCTTTATAACACACACACACACACACACACACACCTGGCACCTTCTCGTCCTAGATTAAAAAAAAAAAACTGACTTTGTCTAACTTTGCCTCTCTTGGTCACATCCTGGTGAAAAGTGAACAGTGTCAGATGTTAAAGAATGAAGAAGGTTAGCAGTGTTTCCCAAAGGACTATGTATGATGGCAAGGTCAGCTGATTATTCTCAGAAGAGTAACTACTAGGTTAGCATGAGTTATCTTTTCATATAACTGGTGTTTGGCCAAAACCAGAACTCTTACAGTGTTCAGGCTGAATATGAATAGGTACACAGCCTGAGAACTTCAAAAACTATCAGTATTACCTAAACGGAAGTTACAAATGAAAGGATATTGCAATCTCAGTGTATACACAGTGTTTCTTTTTGTTCACTATTAAAGAAACCAGTGCTCACATGAGGTGGCTATACACAGACATAGGAATAATTCGAAGACACTAAGTTCTCTCTCTGGGCTTTATTTCTGGTACTGTGTCCCAGGCATGTGTGAGTTTTCCCATTAGTGAAGGGTTTCTAATCAAGGAGTATTGCTTTTTCCCTTTATCCTTCTTCCACAATTTTCAGATCAAGGCTGGAGCCAAAAATGTGTACTTGCTTCTGTGCCAAACAGGTACAAAAATTAAGAAGATTGAAAAGAACTATTAATGAAGAGGCAGAAACATTTCTCAATTTTGTATATTATTTCTATTAATGTTTTAGTTTTCTCTTTCCCATAGGATTTCAGCCTGGTCCAAGAGAAGGAAACAGAAAAACAAAGAAAATTTCAGGTAGATGAAAGAGACATTTTGGGTTTGTGACAGCTGTATTATTGAAAAGCTAGCAGGCACTGGCTATTTGGTGGCTTTCTTTTTAAATCATCCCCAAATAATTGTCCAATTTTCCCTACACTAAGAAAAGGATTATGTTATAGCAGAATCTACACTGAATTCCAATAGCAAATTACTTTTGGCCAAAAGCTAAATGGACTCTTAACCACCATCTTATCTCAATAGCTTCAGTACTAATGGAATAGATTAGAAAGGGGGACTATAGGAGACTCAGAGTTTGGTTTATTAAGAGTAAAATTCAAGATGGAGTGTTCATGTCCTTGCTTCCAAGAAAACTGCATTTTGATTATTGAAATGTTTTAAGGTAGGAATGTTCAGAAAAAAGTTTGCACAAGAATTCAAGTACACAATAAATTAGTAGATAGCAGACATAATCTGTGTTCTCTACACCTGAAGACCAACTCCATGTCCTATCGATATGAGGCTTACTTAGTACCCCCTTCCTGTCCTTGCTCACTTGCACTTCAACTCAGTTTTCTTTTTTCCCATATGTTGATGTCGTTCTTATACCTAATGCTATTAATTCCTAACTGGTGTTTTGCATATTGTTTTACATATTGTTTGATAATTCTTTTTTTTGATTTAATAAATCTTTATTGTTCAGATTATTACATTTGTTCTACTTCCTCCCCCCCAACCAACCCCATTGCTTCCCTCCACCTGGCTCCCACTCCTCCCTCTGCCTTTACCTCCCCCACATTGTCCTCATCCATAGGTGTATGATTTTTGCCCAGTTTCTCCCTGTATCCCCTCACCCCTTTCCCCCTGAGAATTGTCAGTCCATCCCTTTCTATGTCCCTGATTCTATTATATTCACCAGTTTATTCTGTTCATCAAATTTTTTATTCACTTGATTTTTAGATTCACTTGTTGATAGATATATATATTTGTTCTTCATAATTTTTATCTTTATCATTTTCTTCTTCTTTCTCTTCTTAAAGAGTACCTTTCAGTATTTCATATAATACTGGTTTGGTATTCGTGAACTCCTTTAGCTTTTTCTTATCTGTGAAGCTCTTTATCTGACCTTCAATTTTGAATGATAGCTTTACTGGGTAGAGTAATCTTGGTTGTAGGTTCTTGCTATTCATCACTTTGAATATTTCTTGCCACTCCCATCTGGCCTGCATAGTTTCTGTTGAGAAATCAGCTGACATTCATATGGGTGCTCCTTTGTAGGTAATTAACTGTTTTTCTCTTGCTGCTTTTAATATTCTCTCTTTGTCTTTTGCTCTTGGTATTTTAATTATGATGTGTCTTGGTGTGGTCCTCTTTGGATTCCTTTTGTTTGGGGTTCTGTGTGCTTCCTGGACTTGTAAGTCTATTTCTTTCAGCAGATGTGGGAAGTTTTCAGTTATTATTTCTTCAAATAGGTTTTCAGTATCTTGCTCTCTCTTCTTGTGGCACTCCCATAATTCTGATGTTGGTACGCTTAAAGTTGTCCCAGAGGCTCCTTATACTATCTTCACATTTTTGGATTATTTTTTCTTTTCCAGTTGAATGTTTTCTGATTCTTTATATTTCAAATCTTTGACTTGATTCTTGCATTGCTCTAGTCTGCTGTTAGGTCTCTGTATAATATTTTTTATTTCAGTCAGTGTATGTTTAATTTCTAGTTGGTCCTTTTTCATCTCCTCTTGAGTCTCACTAAATCTATTGACTTATTCTAGGAAATGCTTGAAAACCTTATAACCATGGTTTTGAACTCTATATCCAGTCGTTTGTTTCCTACATTTCTTTTGTTTTTTATCTGTTCCTTTGTCTCTGCATTTTTGCTACACTGGGAGAACTTCTGTGTTGGAGTCAGCCTTATGATACAAGACTTGCAAAACTGCAAAAGCCTCTCTGTTGAGGTTGGGTGGGATAGAGTCTCAGGGCTGAGCAAATAGTCTTGGCTTCCAGTCAGCCCTGCCCTACACAGCCCCTGGGTCTCAAGTGTCTCTCGGTAATCGCTATAGCCCTCACTGTGAGCATGCACGTGTGCTTGCCTATAGACCTCTGCCTTACCCTTGTGCTCCAGGACCTGTATGAGTCTGGGTTCCCAGGGTCTCACCTGAAATTGGGGTTCAGTGCAGTCAAAAGTGGAGTTCAGTACAGTTGGGAGGCTCTGTCTCCCATATTCTAGAGAAAGCCAGTGGAACAATCAGCAGTCCATCCTCTCTGCCCACAGTAGCATGCACACCCTCAGACCTCTGCCCTTTTGTGGCTCCCCTAAATTTCTGTCCACTCCTTCCTTTTCATGACAGTCCAGACTCCCCTCATGTGAGTCTTGCCCGGAATTTGGGTTCAGTGTAGTTAAATAAGGGGTTCAGTGCAGTCGGTATTCTCTGTCTCCCTCCCACCAGAGGAAGGCAGTCAGGCACTCCATTGCCCACTCTCTCCACGCATGTGTCTCCATACCTCAGCTTTTTGCAGCTTTTCTGAGTCTCTGTGAGCCCCTCTCTTTCCTTCTAATTGTAGAATTTCCCCTCAACCAGCTTTCCTGTGGTTCTGGATGATGTTTGTTCTGTTTTTTAGTTGTAGTTTTGAAATTGTGGGAGGCAGCAGTTTAGATGTTCACCTATGTCGCCATCTTGGTTTCTCCTCCTGATAACTCTTATATACTTCTCAGAGAACTACGAATCCATGCAGCCTTTCAGGAATGTAATATGGAAATACCTTTCAAAAGCCTTAAACAGTTTATTCTTCTTGATACAGAAATTTTATTCCAAAACGTTTTCTAGTAAGGAAAGAAACAGAAGTGTGCACAAAACTAGCTATAGGATATAGTCATGGAAAGTTGTATATAACTTCAAAAGTGCAAGTAGTCAGAATATCCAAGGAGGGAACTGTTAAGATTAATTTTTTAGAGAAGATAACATCAGCAAGATTGCAGACTAAGAAGCCCTGGACTTCTTATGGACAAACTCACCAATTCAATAAAAATCCATGGACATTTTTCCTTTGTGAAAAAGCCAGAAATCAGTGGTGAGATTCCTATATCCTAGGTGAGTGTGAAAACTGCCACATCACAGTTGGTAGGGAAACCAGACACACCTGGTCACCAAAATCTCTCCCCTTGGCACAGAGCCATAAGATTGGGAGAGACCCCCATCTCCCAGTTTCTCCCTGGGGAGGGAAGGAAAGGACTATATCAGTGGTTGGCAAACCATGGCTCACGAGTCACATGCAGCTCTTTGGTCCCTGGAGTGTCTCCCTTCCACAAAATACCACATGTGGGCACACACATACAGTGCGATTGAAACTTCATGGCCTATGTGCAGAAGTCAGTTTTAGGCTCTCAAAATAAATTTCAATTGTTGTAATGTTGATATTTGTCTCTGTTGACTAATGAGTTTGCCAACCACTGGATTAGACCATAAATCCAACATCTGGATTTTTCAGGGGGCTGCTCAAGGGACTGGTCTCTATCTTGTTTGCAGCAGAGTGCTGACATGAACTTTCCCAATGTCTCAGGTTGGAAGTCACTGAGAAAGATAGTAGTTTGGACTGTCGTGCAATTTTTGCATGTATGTTTATCCTGTATATTGGCCTGTAATTTTCTTTCTAGGAGTGACCTTGTCTGGTTTTATTATCAGGGTAATATATATATATATACACACACACACACACACACACATATATATGTATATGTCTGAACAGCATTACATAAGTACCTAATAAAGCAGCTGTTTTTAAAGCTGATAAACACAAGTCACATTCCTCTCAGGAGTTTACATTGAAAAAGAATCTCAGTACCAACATATCCTTACTCTCTGTTTAAAAAGTAATTAATTGTACAGTATAATTAAGTGTACAGGTTTAAAAAGTAATTAAGTGTACAGGTTACAGATGATATAGAATTGTGCAAATGAAACTGATGGGGAACTCTAGAAGTAAAAAAAAAATTGTACTTTAGTTATATAGTTAATAGGCTTGGTAATTAATGCATGTAGAAAGCTATTGTTCTGGGAACTGGAATGTAGGACTGGACCTGCCCTGATTTCTGGAGACCTGCAAGCAATTTGACCTCTGTACCTCAGGAGGACTGCAGTTGACCAAGACAGTATCTGAGACATTGTACACCAGGGAGTTAATGTCCAACGCCCAGGATGCAGATAAAGAATCACTGGTCAGCAGATGAAAGGATGTTCGAAAAAAATCAATGGACTGCAGCTTTTATCTGATTACCCTTTTTGCCTGAAATCCAAACCTCTTACCTACTTTCTCCTGAATTCCAAACCCTTTATCTACACCTTTCTTCTTCTTATAATAAGGGATCAGCTTGTGATGAGAGGTAAGATGGTCTTTTTAGAATACATAACCTGCTGTCTTCTCAGATTGCTGGCCATCTGAATAAATCACTCATAAAGATTCAATCTTCGTCTCTACTTATTGGTTTTGGTAGTATGAACACTGAATATTTTGGTTACAAAACCTGTATAATATTGTTAACCAGTATCACCCCAATAAATTCAATTTAAAAAAGTAAGCAATTGTTAAGAGATAGCTTAGATCCTATTCACCCTTTGCCTTTGAAAGTACTTCAGATAAGTTGCTAAGTCAATTATAAGACTTGCACATGAGATATGCCTCAACCTTGGGTAGAGGGAGGGATGTTTTTACAACCTTGTCAATGTATGAATGTCAGAGTTCCTTTCTTTGGTTCTTTTTCCTTTTCTTTTTTTTTTTCTTGTGTGTGGGCTGAGTTATATTTGGAGAGACAAAAAGGGGCAGCTAAATACAAAAGAAAAAAATAGAGATAAAACCTGAGCAATTAAAATTTTCTGTTCCCAAGAGGTACAAGCAGAATACCAGGGAAATAAATTATAGAAATATAAAGAGTGAACCACACACACTTATTAGACTTGCCAAAATCCAAAGGATTAAGAATACCAAATGCTGTCAAAGATGTGGAGCAACAGTTACTTTCATTCATAGCTGGTGGGAATGTAAAATGGTATAGCCACTCTGGAAGAAAGCTTGCCAGGTTCTTACAAAACTAAATATACTCTTACCATATGATTCAGCAATCACACTCCTTGGTATTTACCCAAGAGTGATTCACACAAAAACTTGCATGAAGATGTTTATAGCAGCTTTATTTATAACAGAAAATTTGGAAGCAACCAAAATGTCCTTCAGTCTATGAATAAAGAAATAAACTAGATAGAACCAAGATGGCAGCATAAGGTATACACCTGTATGTGCTACCTCTCACAACCACACTAAAACTACAAATAAAAGACAAAATGACTATCCCCCAGAACCACAGGAAAGCCGGCGGAGTGGAAGTTCTACAACTAGAAGGAAAGAAAAAAGTGCATTGAGACCTGGTAGGATGTGTAGAGGCTCAGAAAGGCAGAGGTATAAAGATGTGCACATATTGGGCTGGGGTGCACTGTGTTTTTTTTTTTTTCAATTAGGAAAGAGTTACAAGTTCCTGACTCACTGAACTCCAGTTTCCGCGAGATTCTGGGGACCCAGACTCATACGTGGAGAAACTGGACTGTCTGCCGTTGGGTCAGAAAGAGAGGGTGCATTTCTTGCAGAGGTGCGCATGGGAATCATTATTTACTGCTCTGGGGCATAGATGCAGGACAGGGATCAGAATGCAGAAACTCGGAGACACCGAGAGGGCTGACTGGCAGTCATCACTGTTTGCCACGCCACAGAGCTTCCCTGAGACCCCACCCCGCCCAATTTACAAACCCACTCAGCTGTGTGCAGCAGCTTTTGCATATAAGTGGCATGCCCTCTGGCAGCTTAACCTAACAAATTGCAACTGGGTCAGACAACTCCCAAACTTTCCAACTCCAAGCAAAGAGAAATCTGCAGATCTCCCTGTAGCTCCTGCTGGATAGCCTCAGACACTAGCTGACTTGCACCTCCTTAGAGATCTAGGAACCAATGTACCTAGAGGTCAGTGTGAGATGACACCAGATCTCAACTCCTCACATACATAAGTGACACACCCAAGAGGGAGACTCAGTGAGCACCAAAGCCCCACTGAAACAAGTCCTGCCCCATAGAGGTGTCTCCAGCACAGTAGTTCTTCCATTACAGACACAGGGGGTCCTCACAACTAATTGGCCTGGAGGTCAAATCCTCCTAGTGTACTAATAGCAATCAAGGCTTAATTACAACAAGACTGTGTACCCAGCCCACAAAGGGGTGCACCAAGAATGCCCACCTCAGGTGATTGGGGAGGTGGAGCTACTGGGCCATAAAGGACAACTAGCACACAAAGCCACAGGGAAGCAGCCAAAATGAGGAGATCAAGAAACATGTCACGGATGAAAAATGGAAGAAAGCAAAGTACTTGACTTAGAGTTCAAAACCACATTTATAAGGTGACTCAAGAATCTTCTACAAACTGCCCAGAAACTTAGTGAGACCTTCAAGGACCTTAATGAGAATGCCAAAAAAAAAAAAATGGAAAAGAAACAGTTAAAAATTAAGCTTGCACTGTCTTAAATAATAATATACAGAAATCCAACAGCAGACTAGAGGATCCCAAGAATCAAACCAAAGATTTGAAAAATGATGAAGCAAAAAACACCCAACCAGAAAAACAAAAAGAAAAAAGAGTCCAAAAATGTGAGTATAGTGTAAGGAGCCTCAGGGACAACTTCAAGTATACCAACATCAGAATTGTGGGGGTGCCAGAAGAATAGAGAGAGCAAGATACTGAAAACCTATTTAAAGCAATAATGACAGAAAACTTCCCCCACCTGGTCAAAGAAATGGACGTACAAGTGCAGAGAACCGCAAACAAAAGGAATCCAAAGTGGACCACACCAAGACACATCATAATTAAAATGTCAAGAACAAAAGACAAAGAGAGAATCTTGAAAGCAGCAAGAGAACAACAGTTAGTTACCTACAAGGGAGTATCCATATGACTGTCAGCTGATTTCTCAACAGAAACTATGCAAGCCAGAGGAAGTGGCAGGACATATTTAAAGTGATAAATAGCCAGAACCTACAATCAAGATTACTCTACCCAGCAAAACTATCATTCAGAATTGAAGGTCAACTGAAGAGCTTCATAGATAAGAAAAAGCTAATGGAGTTCATCAATACCAAACCAGAATTACATGAAATGCTGAAGGGTATTCTTTAAGAGGAAGAGGAGGAAAAAGATAAAGATAAAAATTATGAACAACAAAGTAATAACAAATACATACCTATCAACAAGTGAATCTAAAAATCAAGTGAATATGAAATCCAATGAACAGAATAAACTGGTGAATATAATAGAATCAGGGGCACAGAAAGGGAATGGACTGACAATTCTCAGGGGGAAAGGGTGTGAGAGGTGTAGGAAGAGATTAGATGAAGGTCTTACACCTATGGATGAAGACAGTGGAGGGGGATAAGGGCATGGGGTGGGGGTAGGGAATCAAGTGGAGGGGAGCTAGGGGGGAAAAGAAGACTATCTGTAATAAACTGAACAATAAAGATTTATTTTAAAAATATATAATAATACAAGAAAAAATAAACTATGATACATCTAGACAATGAAATATTATTTAGCACAAAACAATAAGTGATCTAGAAAGACATGGAGGAGTTTTAAGTGCATATCACTAAATGCAATATGCCAACCTGAAAAGGCTTATTGTGTTTTCAATAATATGACATACTGGAAAAGGCAAATGTATGGAGACAGTAAAAAGGTCAATAGTTGCCAGAGATTGGGGGAAGAAGGTGAATAGACAACAGAGAGGATGTTAAAGACAGTGAA
The DNA here is from genome assembly GCA_011751065.1 of Lasiurus cinereus. Taxonomy (NCBI): domain Eukaryota; kingdom Metazoa; phylum Chordata; class Mammalia; order Chiroptera; family Vespertilionidae; genus Lasiurus; species Lasiurus cinereus. The sequence goes on along the minus strand of JAAGEH010000014.1, from coordinate 1,495,136 downwards.
ACTATTCTGCATGTTGCTATAATGTTGGATATATGTCATTATAAATTTGTCAAAATGCATAGAATATATAACACCATGAGTAAGCCTTAATTTAAACTATGGATTTTCAGTGATAAGTATGTGTCAATGTAGGTTCATCAGTCATAACAAATGTTGTAGCATTATGGTGGGAGATGTTGATAATGAGGGAGGCTATGCATGTGTAAGGGTAGGAGTTATATGGGGAAATCTTTGTATCTTCTTTTCAATCATGCTGAGAAGCTAAAATAAAAGAAAAATGTATATGTATATAGAGAGTGTTATAGAATAAAATGTTAGCTCATCAAATTAAAAAAATAATTAAAAAGAGGGCAAGTCTTCGGATATAGAGAGATGAGAAAGAAAGGGCAGGACTTTTCCAACTAGAGATAGATGCTTTCATAACTGATTGTTATCAAATATTTATTTGCCCTCTGAGGCCATGTGCATATTTGATCTCTGGGTTTTATGTTGCTGGATCACTTCTTGCTTCATTTTCTTTCATGTTCTCCTATAGATTTCCATGTGTACCCCCTTCTTATAGTTTGACTTGGCTGCTCCTTTGTACTCTTGTTGCCTCTATTCTCCAGTATAAATGAAATAGTAAATATGAACTCTGAGACCTGAATATTTTGGGCAGGTGATTCCTGAGAATATATATACCTTATTATAAAACACTCATTGAAAAGCCTCCAACCCAAATCAATTATAGCTTTTGGTCTCTGAGCACACAGGAAAAAAAAAGAAAAGAGAAAACCAACATTACCTTTAAAACCAACATTACCTTTAAAGACAAAAGAGCAAATATTAGTTATTCTGATAGGAGATTATTTCCTGCTGTTCACTGCATTTGTGTCAATGGAAAGATAAATTCATTTAACAGAATATTCTTTTTAGAAAATACTGAAATGCCAAATGAATATAGACCATGATAGGTTGCTCATTATTTCAGATATAGGACTTACTTCTCCTTTAACATGGATAATTAAAAAATGGAATGTCCATTTGACCCAGTGATCCCACTTCTAGGAATATATCCCAAGAAACTAGAAACACTAATCAGAATGAATATATGCACACCCATGTTCATAGCAGCACAATTTACCATAGCTAAGATTTGGAAATAGCCTAAGTGCCCTTTAGCAGATGAGTGGATTAGAAAACTATGGTACATCTACACAATGGAATATTACCCTGCAGTAAAAAAGAAGGAATTCTTACCATTCGCAACAGCATGGATGAAACTGAAGAACATTATGCTAAGTGAAATAAACCAGTCAGAGAAAGGTAAATATCACATGATCTCACTCATTTGTGGCATATAATGAACAACATAAACTGATGAACAAAAACTGATCCAGAGACAAAGAGGCATCAATCAGATTGTCACACCTCAGAGGGAAGGTAGGGAAGGGTGGGAGTAAGGGGAGAGATCAAAGGACTTGTATGCATGCATATAAGCCTAACAAATGCTCACAGACACCAGGGGGGTGAGGGCATGAGTGGGGAATGGGGAGTAATGGGGGAAGAAGAGCACATATGTAATATCTTAATCAATAAAGAAACAACTTTTTTAAAAGAAAAGAAAATCAAGATATGGCATTCTATATTGCTTCAGAAAAGTTGCCAAGTAAGATATGTGGATGAGGTATGCTATTAGCTTGGCTAAAGATTATATTTGTTGCATCCTCATCAATGTGCTCCCTGTACAGATGGTAGTTGTAGGCTATTCATTGTAATGATGCACTCTCTATTTTTACTCCCTCCCTCTGACTGCCTTGGGAAAGCATGTGCCAAAAGTCAACAGGCTTGTTAAAGCTGGCAGAGATGATCATCAGCACTGGACAGTGGGAGTTGCTATAGGAACCTTATACATGTAGTACTTTAGAGACCGATAGAATAACCAAATAAACTCCATTGCCAGTTAGTTAATTCTAGATTAAGGGAAGAATTGGAGACAGCTAGTATAAGCTATTCTATTGAGATCATTGGTCTAAAGGATACTGGAGAAATCAGGCATGACTACAGGGGGTTATGGAATCAGAACAGGATTATTTTCAAAGATGAGGGAAAATTGGCCTGATGGTGGATATGATTCAATATAAGGATAGAAATCACATAAGAGAAAGTGTAAAGAATTGTTGAAGCAGTGTCCTGAGCAGAGAAGAACAAATGGGGCCTGGTGCATAAGTGGAAGGGTTATCTTGATATTGAAACTTATCTATAAGAACAAAAAAAGAAGACAGAGAATGTATGAGACAGATCATGGCTGATTGCATCATTTTTGGCTCAAGTGAAAAATGAAAATTCAGAATCCTGTCCAAGGGCATAGTACATCTCTCCTTTCCAGGAGCTGGTTCTCCATCCCACAGTGGATAAGTATACTAGGGTTCTCCAGAGAAACAGAACCAATAGAATGTTTATGTGTAGGTGTATCTATAAAATACAAAGAAAACTATTTCAATGAATAGGCTTATGTGTGCACAGAGACTGGTAAATCCAAAAATCTGTAGAGTAGTCCAACCAGGAGGCTGAAGACCCAGAAAGAGCTAATATTGCAGTTCGAGTCTGTGATGATTACTTTTCTATGTCAATTTGACTGGGCTAAGGGATACTTAGATAGCTGGTAAAGCATTATTTCTGTGTGTGTCTGTAGGTGACTCCAAAAAAGATTAGGATTTGAGTCAATCACCTGTGTAAACAAGATCACCCTCACCAATGTGGGGAGTATTTCATACCTGGAGGATCTCTTTTCTTGAACTGGGACATGCATCTTCTCTTGTCCTTAGACACTGAACATCAGAGCTTGTTCTTGGACCTTCAGGATCCAGGCTATACACCAGCAGCCCCCCTGGTCCCCAGATCTTCAGAATTAGACCAGTTTTCCTAGTTCACTAGTTTACAGACAGTGTATCATGGGACTTCTCAGCCTCCATAGTCACATGGGCCAATTCCCATAATAAATCTCTTCTTACACATCTTTATATATTCTATTCTTTCTCTTTCTCTGGTGAAGCCGGACTAGTACAAAATCCAAACGCCATCTGCTGGCTGAATTTCCTCTTGCTCAGAGAGAGTCTCTGTTTTATTGAGGCTTTTATAGAAAGAGGCCCATTCACATTATGAAAGACAACCTGACTTACTCAGAGTTTACCAATTCAAATGTAAATCTCACCTCAGAACACACATAGCGAGAAATACAATAATGTCTGACTGCACTATGGCCCAGCCAAGTAGACCCATAAAATAAACATCCCAATGGTTGATCCCAAAGAGACGACAATCTCCCTGAAATGAATTCAGATCTGGGATCAAGAAAGGGCTGAAGGCCTCCCACCTATTTCAGAATAAGTTATGGGGCTGCCAGACCAGCCATTGCTCTGCTCTGCCCGAGATCCTACAGGTGTGTGCCTAGCCCTGACCCACATTGCACTAGTGCACAGTTGTTCTGGATGAGGTGAAAACTGACAGGGAATGCAGATTGCTGACCCAATGCAACATGTAGCCCTAGTGGAGGATGGCAGCAGTAGTGGGGAAGATAAATAAGTGCAGGAATGGGAAAGAATGGCCTGGGGCAAGAACTGAGTTACCAGCAGCCCATTAGAGGCAGTAGAGAGGTGATATGATGCAGGACCCAGATTCCAACCTGTTGAAGCATGCTCCTTTTTTCTTTTGGACTTCATTTACAAATTCAAAGATAAAAGAATTAGAACTGTATCTTAAGACAAGGATCACAAAGCATTAACCCCTAGGAGCAGGACCCTGGTGAGTGTGGGTCCCTGCACCCAGAAGCAGTTCCTAGATAAGCACATGTTTTAGCAAAGTTTGTGGAATTCTTCTGATTGCTTTTATTTTCTCAAAAGAATATGGTTATTGACTGAGAAGCAGAAGGGGGAAAGATATGGTGGTGATTTCAGAAGAGAGAAGAAATAAAAAAAATCATTTAGAAAGAGTGGGAGAGAAAAATGAACCAGGGCAATGCCCCTGGATTGCTGAGCAGCTCAGGGCTCCACTTGAGTTTAACAATCATGACTCTAAAGAGACCCCATGCAGCGAGGTGGTGTAATTTTCTCCAGCATCGGTCAGATGTGTGTGTGTGTGGGTGCAGCAGGGAGTACATGAAAAGCTGGATTTAATCAGCAAGCGTGATAAAGCAAAAGAGGACAAAGGATTCGAGCTCGCAGGTAAAGCAGTGATTAGGATGTTGGAACACGGATAAATAAATGCAGAAACAAAAAAACCAAACAAGTAAATGAAAAATTACTTAGTAAGTTCCAGACACTTTGTGCCAGATGTTACTTTCATTATCTCATTTAACCTTCAAAACATAATAAGATATTATATTCATTTATTTTATCTGACAAATATTTGTTGATCACCATTATGTGCCAATGCTTCTCTACCTATGGCTTATTCACAGAGATGTGCACTCTTGTGAAGGAGGAAAAAAATGAACATGAAAAAATGAACAGGATAATTTCAGGTGGTGGACAGTGCTTTGAAGGCAATGTAATTGGGTAAGAAAGTCGAGCTTGGCTGAGGTTGGGTAGAATATTAAATCAAGTATTGAAAGTTCTTTCTGAGATGATAACTGAGCTGAAGCAGGTTAAAAAGATACACATACCACACACACACATATAGTTAGTATGAGCAATGGATGTAAGTCTCATCTTCATTCATAAGAGCAGCTGAAATGCAGTGAAGCAAGATGATTCACAACCTTATCTATGAATGCTGCCCCCTGTAGATGTGTAAGGCACAACCCACACATACAATACTAAAGAGTTCATCCTCTGGGGAAGACTCTTCCAATTGCAAACATAAAATTAGATACTTGTAGAAATCACTCCAAAAGCTGTATAATTACAATGAGATACCGATTTCCATTTCCTTGGGAATTCGAGAAAACCCTTAACCAAATGATGGCATGATATTTGCTTCTGATGCCATTTCGTACCTATGTTCTCTTTGTTGCTTAACTCTACTGAGTCTTATTCGTGTTCTCTACTGTTCTTTTTCCACATCTGTCTGTGTTTGAATGTCATTTACTTTTAGGAGAAAGCTTGTTTAACTCTCTGTAGAAAATAACTAGTTTCTACATCTACAATAACACAAAGTTCATTTAAAGTACAGAATGATTACCTGTACTGTCTGTGAGGCTTCCATTTTCTCCACTATGCTCTGCAGAATACCCCTTGCCAGTTTTACATGTGAGCTCTCTATTTGAAAGCTGCTGTGACTGGTGGGTTTTCTCTACTCTGAGTGCTCCCTGTTCTTTGGCCAGATGCCCTCCTGTTCTCTGTTCTTTCTGCATGGCTGCCATTAGAGCACACTTTATTCTCCCATCCATTTTGTCAAAATTTGGCATCAAGAATAATTTTCTTATTGGGCATGAACTGAAAAGGCATCTTCATTGGATACAAATATGGATACCGTAATAATTGCAATGCAATAGCGTTTATATCCTAAATTACATCTTCTCATGTATCTCTCTGGCTAAGCAACTAGTGGCCATTGCATCATAAAGTATAAAAAAACAACAACTAAGAATCAGAAGGTCTGGGCTCTAGTTCTATTGCTGACTTAATAGAAAGCCCCTAGCCATTGTTGATTTCTATCTCTCTCTTTGTTTTCTAAACAGCATAATGATCAGGGTCTAGCATAAAGTCTTATTCTGGACATCAAAGGCAAAATGTAGGTAAAAATGTTTTGTACATCAGTTGTAAGGCATTATTAAACAGATCATTTTGCTGGTTGCTTCTCTAGGATACATTGATTTTAAGATTATAATTAAGATAGTTAAGAATAGAGTACAAGTGAAATGATCTCTGCATAAATATAGTATTATGGAATATTTCAATGTGAATGTTTTTAATGTTGTCGACAGTAAGTTTTCCAGGGCAAAATCTTTTTGCTGATGTAAGACACCATAACAGTCACTCTGCTCAGCTTACTGTCTAGGAGACAAGGTTAAAGACAGTAATCGACCTTTTTGAGAATGTGAGTCATGAGAAATTGAACTGCCCTAATATACTAATGGCTTAAAAGCCTATAAACTGACCAAAATATACACTTGTACATGGGACAGAACATTATGGCCTTATAAAGTACTCAGGCCACATAGCTATTTTGAAAAACATCAAAATGGAAGAAGCCCTATTGTGTATGTGTGTGTGTGTGTGTGTGTGTGTGTGTGTGTGTGTGTGTGTGTTTTCCCATTGATTGGAGGTTTCATTATCAAGATACTTTAAAAATTTTAAAACTACAAAGAAAATTGGTATGGAAAAAGAGATTTAGAAGAGTGGTGAATATGACAAGAGTTCAAGAAATAAAAAATGATTTTTGAAGTGAAATTACCCCTTTAAATAAAATGAAACTCAGAACTTCCAACAGCTGACATTGATTGTAGAATTAACAGACCAAAAAGGAGAGCGGAACCAAGTGGCACCAATTCTGTCCCTTGGTTTTTGCCTACTCTCTTGGGTTCTCTCTGATTCCATGTGATGAATATGCTGGTTCCTAGGATTTTCCTTTAACATGCAAACATCCCTGCTTTGATTCTGTCAGTCTGAACTTTAATCTGTGGATCTTTGGTCTTTTCTGACACCTGAAATTAGAACAGAATCTCAGAAGTACTATTCCCACCAAGTTTTGCATTTTTTAAAAAAATATATATATTTTATTGATTTTTCACAGAGAAAGGGAGAGGGATAGAGAGTTAGAAACATCAATGAGAGAGAAACATCAATCAGCTGCCTCCTGCACGCCCCCTTCTGGGGATGTGCCAACATCACAGGTATAGGCCCTTGACCGGAATTGAACCTGGGACCTTTCAGTCTGCAGGCCGATGCTCTATCCACTGAGCCAAACCGGTCTCGGCAAGTTTTGCATTTTTGACGTCGCTGGACACAATCCAAGCACATGCTCTTAGTATCTTCTCTGATCTACCTGTCATTTAAACTATGCTGACAAATTATTTATTTACACCCTAAAACTCTTCATAGAATACTTCTTTTACTGTCTAGAAAGTTTCCCCTTCCAAGAACACCATGTGTTCTGTACCTATTCAAGGAGAGGCTGTTCATCCTCTTAAAGACAATATACCAAACAAACTCAAATGCCAAAGAATGGGGAATTTTTAGGCTGAATGAGACTCGAAACCAGAGTTTTTGGCTAATAAGTGATATAGCCTGTTAAATATTTGAGGAAAACCACAGAAGGAGTGAAAGCAAAAGGAAGATATTGTAGTAATGCTTGAAAATGGTGTCTTAGATTGGAATGTTAATAATAGCAGTGATGAGAAGTGGAGAGACTCTGGATACTTTTCAGAAATAGAGCTTTCAGTATTTGATGCTGAACTGGATGAGGATGTAAGAGAGGAAGAGGAGTCAGATATGTTTGTGGTGTGTGTGTGTGTGTGTGTGTGTGTGTGTGTGTGTGTGTGTTTACCTGGATCATTTATTAAGACAGGGGAAGGTTGGAGGTGGGAGGATTATTTGGTAGGAGTGCTGGATAGAAATTTAAAAATTTGCACTGGACATTGAAGTCTGAAATGCTAATTAGACATTCATGTAGGGATGCCAAGAAAAGCAGCTGAATTTTCAAGTCTGGAATTAAGGAAGAGGTTGGAGCTGGATACATAAATTTAGGACTTTTCTGGGCATATAAAGCCTAAAGACTGGAAATTATCCAGAGGCTGAATACATGCATGTAGAACAGATTCACAATGTAAGAACTGTACATACACATGTGGAGGGGAAGTCGCCAAAACAGCAAAGGAGGCAGAAGAGCAGATAGTAAAGTAGGAAAACCTTGAGAGAATAGTATTTTGAAGACAAGAACAGAAAAGCATTTGAAACAGGAGGAAGTAATCAATTAGTGCTGCTGTAGTAACGTGAAGATGGAGTGGTAGATATTGCCAGGAAATACATCTTTGGATTTGAAGAGGTTTCAGGGCAGACAGCTCATTTTGTACATTTAATTGAGGATCTTTAGAGAGCTCTGTTGTTGAAAAAGTCATATTTTCCCAGGTACCAAAAACACATGTTAGATGAGAATCTGAGTATAAATTATAATCAGTAGGAACACAACAACAAAAAAGATAACATAATTAGGAATAAGAAAAATATAGGTCCTGAATGAAAACAACTTGAACATTATTAAGAAACATTATTCTAGGTAGCATAAGGACCCTCCAAAGATATCTCTGAACTATTTCTGAAGCCTATGAATAAATTATTTTACATTGGCAACAGGGACTTTACAGATGTGAGACTGTTAAGGATCCTGAGATGAGGTGATTATCTTGGATTATCTATGTGGGCCGAGTGCTCAGGCCTAGTTTGATCATAGGATTCTTAGGAGGAGGAGACAAATGGATCAGTGAGAGGTTGTGTCAAAGGGATTACGGGGTCAGTAAGCAAGGAATGCAGGCAGCCTGTAGAAGCTGGGAAAAATAAGGAAATGGTTTCTCCTCTAAGATTCCCAGAGGGAGCATAGCCTTGTCAATCAACCTCAGACTTCTGATTTCAAAACTTATGAGTATAAAGTAATGACTTTTTATTGCTTTAACCCACGATGTTTTTGGCAACAACAATAGGAAACAAATACAAACTTGAACCAATGGAAAGAGATGACCTCTCACACATATATAGAGACAAATCCATGTGTGCCTGGAGAAGTTTCTGGAAGGACTCACAACTGGTTAGAAAGACTAAAAATAGCCTTAGAGAAAAACATTTTCCTTCATGTGTTACCCTCCTGTGCTTTTGGAATACTTTAAATTAACCATATGTATGTATTTCATTTTGTGTGTGTATATATATATATATATATATATATATATATATATATTGAAAATGCCATGAATCAAATGAAATTGAACCAATTCATTTCCATTCTCTGCAGGAGACAGTTTCTCTCACCATTTGTGGGTCAGATTGGCTGTGTCATTGGGATGGACAAGAAAGCTTGAATAAAAACTATATTGGACACTTGGTTAGTAGTGGTGCTCTTAAACATAAGTAGCTGTGCCTTACACTTTGGAATAGAAATATACATAGAGTCACAGAGAAAAAAAAAACTATAGCTAAGGTTTTCAAGCTTTCTCAGATAGTTTGTAGTCCAAATAATAAGAAATCATCAAATAACAGTGTTCTTGGTAGCGTTCTCTTACACTTCGTAATGATGATAGCTTTGAGGCAAATTCATATGCCACCTGGTAGTATTCATTTTATCCTAGAAAAAAAATGAAATCATGGGGGAAAAAAGAATGATAGAAAGGTTCATGAATAATAGCTCCACGGTGTTGATTGAATTGGCATTTTGATAGAGATTTGCTGTGATTCAGTGCATCATATTTTTCCTGAATAATAAATGGATGATGTGTGAAAAGGCATAAGTATGGGCATTTAGCAAGAAGCATGATTTGTTTAATGCAAATCACTAAGACATAAATCCTTTTGGTAAACCTTCAGCATGTCTATTTGATTATAGAATGACGCCACTGACAATGATTAAAGAGATAACTGTGCAGACAACTATGAAGAAGAAGGTACACTTGACAGTGCTTTCTTATTTGGAGATGATAAAATAATTTTAAAACTAATATTTGCTTATTCTGATAGACAGTTGTTTTTTGTTTCTCTCAACCATAAACTATTCTGATGGCTATTGACTCTCCATTAGGCTAAATACTGTTGCCCTTTCTCAAAAGGCCACACATAAATGACATGCTTTGCTATTGTGCTTTCACATTTTCCTCTGGTTGCTTTTTTAGTTCCATATAATAAATTATACTGGCTGCTAGGAGTCTTCAGTTTTATTTGAAGCTATTCTAAATTTTTAACAGTTCATCAACCGGTATCCTCTAGTCACCATTTTTATTAAAACTCCAAAGATAGCAGTATTTCTAATAAACAAATACAACTTTGGCATTTTACCCTGATGCATTAACACTGATCTTTTACTCTGGACAAAAAAAAATTATGATACTTTACAAAATTAGTCTAAAGGAATAGATATACTTGGTTTTAAATGTGGAGGCTTCATTTGAATAAAAAATACTGTGTGCTTTATTCTCTTTCGTTGAATTTAAACATAAAAAGTATGACTTTTGGAAACATAAAGTATTTATTGCAACCAAAGAATACCTTTGCCTCCCCCACCCCCACCCCAAGGACATTAATCTTTATATTCTCAAAAGTTTGCATGTAAAGCTAAGAATTTTAAAAGCTACGAAATAGTTTTAAGTGTTAAAAGATAGTAATAGAACTCAGCAATGTGAATTCAGGAGATAAACATTGCATAAAGATTGTGTTTGGGACCTTAAAAAATACCTTTTCTCCTCTTTTATGGTATTCAAAGAGAAAGTAAATAATCAAACTGGTACCATCCCCTCTGGGCAGGGTTTTCCATGACATTCCTTTTTTGTTATGAACTTGAGTTTGCAACAACAAGCACTTCATCCTTTGCCTGTAACTGAGATGTGCTGCCACCAGGAGGAGTGAGGCTGTGCCTTCATTATAATCCACTGACCGCACCTACCATAAGAATGTTACATGCTTTCCACTCAACAGCATTAATGAACAGAAGCAGAGAATATTTAATGATAGCCAAATAAAACATTTTTCATAAATACCAAAATATGGAAGTTTTGAAACAAACATAATTTCAAATTTAAATTGATTTTTTTCAATATTACCAATCTTTGTAATGTGATATTTAATTTTTCCAGGCAGAAAGATATCTTACTAAAGCAGCATTCTGCATAAAGTGATATTTTCTTACTCTGCCCATTTGAAACCACACAGTATCGACTGCACTAGCCCTTTGGACTTCTCCCCATCTATGTATTCATGGAATGAGAACCCTATTGTTATGTAAAGTGTAATTCACTCTGCACAATCAAACAGTATAGAGTGGGGCTGACACTGGTTTAGAGTCCCTCACACTAAGGGAATGGTGAAAATGCTAAGACAGGTGTAATGGCTTTCTTGCTGGCCACGCTTGACGGTCTACGTCTTTCCCTCAATTCTGTCTGCCACCTACTTTCTGCATATAATCTGCTTTTTTTGACACTTCACAAAAGAGATAAGGAAACTCCCAACTTAAAGAGAGAGCAGGTGTTATGGTGGCGGCCTAAGTACATTTTCTTCTCTGGGACTGAGAGTTCTGTGGAAAGAACAGTACGTCTTGCTATAAAGCTCCAAATATTCTATCCTGAATGGATAACCTTCCTCTGGAGTCAGAGGGAAACTTTACAGCTACTTGACCATTTATTTTAACCTTAGATCTTGGTCTTGATGCTTTAAAAAATGTTTTCAATCTATGATATATCATTTTATTAAATACAAAATGCTGTTAGACTTCAGTCTTTTTATTGAAATTTTAGCTAAACTGATACTTATCAATGAATTCATTCTATCAACAAATATTTATTTAATGTCTGTAAGGAACACATTGTGCCAGGCACTAGGGTACAGATTATAAAAACTGGCCTGGTTCCTGCTCTCCTAGAGCTTTTTATTCTAACCAGTCACACACACAGCAACCCTGCTTCGCTGGCCATAGTGAGTCTCCCTGCTAGAGCCCTTGAACACTTGAGGGGCTGAATCTTAACAACTAGATGGAAAGAAAAACATCCTTCTTTCTCTTTGCATTTCTCTTTGTTAGAAAGGTCCCAAAGTAGTGTTGCTTGGCCACAATGTATTATATAAATTAAGCAGCTATTTCAGTACTAGCAACAATCTCTTTTCGTGGTTCTGTTGCACATGAATTTCAGTTATGGTTTAGTTAAATAACCCTAGTTCCCCAACAGCCAGATCAAATTAATTTTTCTGGTATATTAACTTTGAATAATTGCATGAAATACAGACTTCACTGCTGGCTCCTCAGTCCATGGATCACTGTGTAAATAACAGATGTGCATCATCATTAGTGATCAATCACATCACTGCTCCCAAAGCCTGTTGTTATTCACTTAGTGCCCAGACAAGGTTGCATTGCCTCCTTATCTCCTGGTGATAAACCCCTCTGACATTTTACAAAAGTAGATACTTGAAAGAGGAAATTGGCCAATAAAGATGCAAGAAGAGTAAAGAAACAAAAATGATTATGCTGGAAGTGGAATTCAAGTCAAACCTAAATAGGGCAGGGGAAGAAATAGCTAATAACGAGAATGTTGGTATTGCTGCTGTTTGAGAGACTCTGGATCTGTAGCCAAGGGGGACTTGCTAAGGTGAACTCATCAACATGAATGAGGAGCGTGGCCGTGAGGACAATTCCTAGGGGACATGACACTAACAGTAAATTCCACATTAAAGAATCTCTCAGAGGTATTTCATGACGTGGACAGCACTCTGATACATGTTGGGAGATTATCCAAATTTAGAAATAAGTAAGATAGTCACAGAGATGTAAAGTACAGCACAGGGAATATAGCAACAATATCATAATAACTATGTATTGTGCCAGGGGGATACTAGGAATATCAGGGAATATTTGGGAAAGTATATGAGTGTATAACCACTATGCTGTATACCTGAAACCCATACAAAATAATATTGAATGTAAACTACAACTGACACATAACATTTAAGTTTAAAAGAGGTACAAAAACTTACAAAGGCATAGAAAAGATGCTTACTTTATATCATTTTACAAGAAGTTATACAATGAGCAAGCACTTTTCAGACTAGCCTTAATAAGTTTTCCAAAGAAATAAACCATGTTAACTCTGAATGTGTCTAATGCTTTGCAGTGGAGTGTAAGTAAATAAATATTTGTTTTAATATTTGTCATTCCCCTACATATTTATAACCAATAGAAAAACATCGTATATAATAAAAGCCTAATATGTTAACTGTCTGGTCATTTGTTCAACCAATCAAAATGTAATATGCTAATGATATGCTAAGGCTGTTCAACCACTCACTATGATGTGCACTGATTATCAGGGGACAGGTGCTCCACTCAGTTAGCTTACTGCTGGGGTCTGGCAGATCAGGATTGAGTGAGACAGGCTGGACATGCCCTGGAGTCCTCCCATGGGCCCTCCTCAGCTGGCCAAACTCCCGCATCCCTCTCAGGCTGGCTAACCTCTTATATCCCTCCCCAGTCTTGATTGTACACCAGTGGGGTCCCTCAGCCTGGCCTGCACCCTCTCACAATCCAGGATCCCTTAGGGGATGTCGGAGAGCTGGTTTCAGCCTGATCCCACTCAGTGCAGGAGCTGCTCTCTGGTGGTCAGTGTGCTCCTGCGGGGGGAACACTGCTTGGCCAGAAGCCTGGTCATGGCTGGCAAGTGCAGAGGCAGTGGCGGGAGGCTCTCCCACTTCCGTGGCAGTTTTAAGGATGTTCAACTGCCAGCTTAGGCCTGCTCCCTGCCATCAGTTGGACATCCCCTGAGAGCCCCTGGACTGTGAGAGGGCGCAGGCTGGGCTGAGGGACCCTCCCCCCAAGTGCATGAATTTCATGCACTAGGCCTCTAGTTATTTATAATCATTTAACAATTTTTTTTAAGAACACAGAATAATTAACTTTTACCATTAATTTTTAAGAATTCTTTGCCTGGTCTCAGCTTGTAGGTTTTTTTTTATGGTTCTGCACTACTGTGTAAAATAAAGACTGCCTGTACATACCCTATCATACTCTCTTCACAAGACCCATAATGCATATGGGGTTGGCTCAGGAGGTTTAAGTACCAGTCATCAGGCACAGAACTTATTTTCCTCATCAATGACTAAGCACTAACAATGTTCCTCAGCCCTTTTGCAGAGATAGTTTCATTGTGCAATCTCATCATTTTGGTAGGCATGACAGAATATGCCTGAAATTTGGAAAGATGTATGTAGTTTACATTTTTTGAACAATTCCTCAGCTCCTGGGTATATATAGTCAGTTCTGATTGGACCCAACTCATCAGATCTCTAGACATTTTGAGTCATGACTAAATCCACAGTGATGGATAGTTAAGATCCTTGTTCCATAAGAAAACTTGACATAAATTAAGAAGATATTCAAATAACATAAAAATGTGCTAGAATCTCAAGCTATCACTGCAGAAGAATTCTAATAATATTTATTTGGAGAAGAGCAGCAAAATAAATTTATTCCTAGGATCCATGGCAAAATGCTCTCAATTTTATACATTTAGTATGATTATGATTTAATAGAAAATGTTATCTCTTAGAGATAATCAACCAATATTTTCTCTTAACTCAAATACACATTTGCTTCACAATGAATATTTTTTCCTTATTGTTCACCATTTGAATACAATTTCTTCTTCATTTCTTAATGCCAAAGCACTAAAATATAAACTCTTAAAAAAGAGAGCCCAGCCAGTGTGGCTCATAGGTTGAGTGTCGACCCAGGAACCAAGAGGTCATAGGTTCATTTCCAGGTCAGGGCACTTGCCTGGGTTGGGGGCTTAATCGCCAGTAAAGGGAGTGCAGGAGGCGGCACACCAATGATGTTCCTCTCTCATGTTTCTCTCTCTCTATCCCTCTCCTGCCCTCTCTCTCTAAAAATTTATTTTTAAAAGAGAAACTGTAATTTCATTATATTTACATTTTTTTTGTTTACCCTCTGTAAAATGAAGCAAAAGCAAATTCACATAATTATTTTTCTAACATTTTCAGAGTTGTATCTCTGGTCACTGTTTTACTGAAACAGTAGATTTATTTGCTTGATTTTGAATGTGTATTTGGATGTGTGCCTTGAAAAAGATTACATACCACACAATTTCCAATTGCCATTTGATGACAGAGTTCACATATTCTAACTAATGAGTTTTGTGGTTCAGTTCTAGTTTGAGAGGCCTGGAAATGAGTTGTGGCAGTTGATGGTTATGTAAGTGGATAAAAAAGTCTGCATCAGTTCAGCAAAGCACCGAATCACCAGGGAAAGGATAATAAAATCAGCCTTCTATTCTACAGCTGGAAAGGGCACAAGACCTCACTCAGGTTTATTCCTATATAATATGGAGTAAAATCCTTTTTTTATAGTAAATATCCTTACTATAAGTAATAAAACATGAATCCAAATAAATGAGCTCTAACTTTACATAATTTGTACTTTCCCTTTTTATTGAGTTTATTGGGGTGACACTGTTTAACATTATAGAGGTTTCAGGTACACAGTTCCACAACATCTCATCTGTACACTGTATTATGTGTTCACCTCCCCAAGTTAAGTCTCTGTCCATCACCATTTATCCCCCTTCTGCCCTCCTCCACCTCGCTCACTCTACCTCTTCCTAGCAATCACCATACTGTTGTCTGTGTCTCTGTTTTTTTCTCTCTTTTTTTGTGCCCTTCTTTTCTCAATCCTTCCATGTCCCCTAATCAGCTTCTAACTCCCTACTCCACAGCTGTTAGCCCATTCTCTATCTATGAGTCTGTCTCTATTTTGCTTGTTAGTTCATTTTGTTCATTATATAATCCTTTAACACTTATAGCTTCAGAACGGAAGACTAGAAAACATTTTAGATTAAACTATTAAACAGCAGTGGGAAAAATTTGGTGGAAATATGTATCTGACTAAGTTGCTAATTTTGTAAGTGAAAAGTAAGTTAAATTAAAAAGTAAGTAAAACCTTTGTGTAGGCAAATTGATTACATTTTGCAACTCCTTTTATGTTATAGTATAATATGTTAACATATTATAACATTAACAACAGTATAATAGCTTGGACTAGATGAAGGACCTTGGAACATAGGCGTGATGAGAAGATCCAAAGTCTAGTCCTGCTTTTGCCATTAATTAGAATTCTTGAAAAGAGTGAAAGGAATGGCCTTCACTGAGAATTTACTCTGAGTCAGGCTGCCGGAACCTTTGTTCACACACCTCATTTGGTTCTCACAATCATCCTGTGAGCTAGGTGTCTTTGTCTTCATGTTACAACTCTCTGCAGGATCCAGGCTTCCCAAAGCATGCAGGAGCCAGGAAGGATAAATGTGGAATTAAAACTCAGATTTAATGTATTCTAAAGTCTATGCTCTTCCCACCAGGTTAAGTTCTATTCCCTCTCAAACAATCCCAAAATGCAATGGGTTCCCTTTTTCTATCACTTTCAAATGTAAATCCAGAGTTTCTCTTTTGGCATTGAAGCAACTCCTAAATCTCTCATGCTCTTTCCAGGGCATCATGCTGTCCCCAATATTTTATGATCTCCATCACGCTATTCTGTATTTTTATTTATTTATTTATTTATTTATTTATTTATTTTTATTTTTAAAATATATTTTATTGATTTTTTTTACAGAGAGAAAGGGAGAGGGACAGAGAGCTAGAAACATCGATGAGAGAGAGACATTGATCAGCTGCCTCCTGCACGCCCCACACTGGAGATGTGACCAAAACCAAGGTACATGCCCTTGACCGGAATCAAACCTGGGACCTTTCAGTCCGAAGGCTGACGCTCTATCCACTGAGCCAAACCGATTTCGGCTGTATTTTTATTTTTAACCCCAAGTTTAAAAAGGTATGTTAATATCTGTTTCTGACTAGTAATAGAAAGGTCACTTAAAATAATCAGCACTTAAATGCTTTGAAAATGTAAAGCTAGTAGACAAACTGAGGTCATGACTGTGCTTCTATTATCAAAAGCTGCTTTCTAAACTGAAAAATACTTCAGAAGAATGTGCAGCCATATTTAAAAAAAACAAACCTTTATTGATTAAAGTATTACATGAGTCTCCTTCTCCCCCTATTGACCTCTCCCCCACCATCCCTCCTCCAAGCACAAGCCCTCACACTCCTACTCTCTATATCCATTGGTTTTGCTCATATGCACGCATAGAAGTCTTTTGGTTGATTTTTTACCCCTCAACCCCCCACCCCTGCTTTCATTCATAGGTTGAACAGTCTGTTCAATGCTTCTATGTCTCTGATTCTATTTTTGTTCATCAGTTTATGTTGTTCATTATATTCCACAAACGAGTGAGATCATGTGATATTTATCTTTCTCTGACTGGCTTATTTCACTTAGTATAATGTTCTCTACTTCCATCCATGCTAGTGAAAATGGTAAGAATTTCTTTTTTACAGCAGTGTAAAATTCTATTTTTTTTGTGTGTGTGTGTGTGTGTGTGTGTGTGCATCAGTTTTCTAATCCACTCATCTGCTGATGGGCACTTAGGTTGTTTCCAAATGTTAGCTATTGTAAATTGTGTGCAGCCATATTCTTTATATAACACCAAGAAAAAACTATAAAAAAAGACCATATATAGGACTACAAAGATTATCCACTGAGTGTATAAAAGCAAATACAAATTTACAGTAAGAGGCTTAATTCTTCCTTTTGAAAATATAGGAAAGGACTCCCCCTTTCTCTTAAAGCATTTTCTTTAGAAAACCTGTAATTATGAGCTCTTTCTCTGTCCCTTTGAAATGAATATAAATATTTATTTCAGTTTTATTGACAAATAATTAGCATCATCATTGTGCAAGTTTAATGTGTACAGCATTATGGTTAGATTTACATATATTGTGAAATGATTACCACATTAGGCTTGGTTAATTTCCATCATTTCAATAGAAAAAGAACAAATTCTCCTTGTGATGAGAGCTCTAAGGTCTACTTTCTCAACAACATTCTTATCATACAGCTGTGTTAACTATAGTCATCATATTGTACTTTTGTACATAAAACTTTTTAAAGATAAAAAGCCTCTTGTCAGCTCTATGACCCAGAAGCCTCTTTCTTAGGGATCTAGAAAACTTCTCTTTAAAATCTAATCAAGGGGGGAGGAAAAATGGCGGTGGAATAGACAGATGTGTCTGGAGCTTTGTCACCGGGCAAAGGGAGAGAAAGCAGCTGAGAGTCGCACTGGGAGTGTTTGTTGGCAAGTTATGAGTCAGTTATCTGCCAGGAGAAGGTGGGGGACTGCTGGACGGGGCTCTCCTGACCAGGCAGCCCCACTGCCACAGGGTTTTTGTCTGCCAGAGCCACCAGCGCGAACGCGGAGACCACGCCATCTTGCAGAGGGAGGTGGATGTCTGTGGCGGTCTGAAAGCTGCAGCTGAAGCACTCACTGAATAGCCGGGAGACCCAGAACACCACTCTCCAATCTGCGTAGACATACGGACTCAGAGGAGATCCACACGGCACACAGAAAGATCAGATTTCGCCTGGTGAGGACTCCTGTCCCACAGAACAGAGATGTGCATACTGTGGGAACCGCACACACTGTGGGAACAGGGCTGCAGGAAAGCTGCTTCTGGAGAGGTCCACGGAGGTGGGGCAGGGCATGATCCCTAAGTGTGGAAGCAAACGCTTGGAGCTGTTGACAGAGGGGAGCTCTAGAAAACAACTCATCTTGATCTGAGGCAGAAGGACAGCCTAAAAGTTATTACAGTGTCCTGGCTGCAAAATCCCCACAAACCG
The DNA here is from genome assembly GCA_011751065.1 of Lasiurus cinereus. Taxonomy (NCBI): domain Eukaryota; kingdom Metazoa; phylum Chordata; class Mammalia; order Chiroptera; family Vespertilionidae; genus Lasiurus; species Lasiurus cinereus. The sequence continues at coordinate 1,476,728 of JAAGEH010000014.1, read as the reverse complement.
GTGTTGAGAACTACAGAGTAGCAGGATCTGAGCACAGCCTAGAGAGATCCTGTGCTTAGTCTCAGAGGTCAATCCCGAGACACTGCCACCCAGTGGATGACACACAAATTGACTCTCGCATAACCACAAAAGAATAAAGAGGTTAAGATCTAAGCAGTGGAACACAGAGAACTGCAATACCCTCCCTACTGGGAAACAGGAGTGCCAAGCAGAAAAATAGTGGAAGTGAATGACCATTCTATTTTTTTTCTTTTTTTTTAATTTTTAATTTTATTGTTTTCATTTTTGCATATTTTAATTAAAAACTATTTTTTTCTTTCCTCCTCAATTGATTTTACCTTATTAATTATTACACTTTTGTTTTCAACTAGTATTACTACTACTACTATTTTACTTTTTGGAAAAAAAAAGTCATTTGTTTTCCCTTTATTTTACTTCAGGATTAGAGTTCTACATTCTATTTTCATCTTTCCTTTAGCATAATTTTACTCTATCTCAACTCTGCTTTTATGCCAACACTTTCCTCCAAACTTGTTTCTCTTTCCCTTTTCCAACTTTAGATTCTCCCTATTCTTTCTCTTTACCTGGTTAAAATTTCACCTCACTTATATATCTAATTTCAAATCCCCTACTCCAAGTCCATACAATCCTCTCTCTTCTTGTCTTCACTATCCAAAAAGTTGTTTTTCGCTATGTCCTTTTGTTGCTGTTTGCCTGAACGGTGATTATATCAATTTTTTGTACTTTTTTGTGAGATTGTTTAGCTTATTCTACTTGTTTCATTTCGATTTTTGTTTGCTTTGTTTTGCTTTGTTTTTACCTATTTTTTCCCTCGCCTCTCTTGATACCAGTTGTTATTTGTAATTTGTATTAATCTCCAGGTACTGGTTGCTGGCATTTGTTGGGATTAGTGACTGTTCTATTGGTGTTTTCTCCTGACATCTATATTTTGTTCCCCCTTTCTCTCTTATCCGGTTTCTTTTCCCTCTGACTTGTTTTCTCTTTCTCTTTTCTTCTTCTTCTTCTCCTTTTTATTTTTTATTTTATTTTATTTTTTTGTTCATTTATTTATTTTTTTTTCTCCCTCTCCCAATTTGATTTTGGCACTTCTTTCTTTTCTTTTTTCCTCATTTTCCTCTTCTTCTTTCTCTACTTACCCCTAATTTGTATTTCATTGGTGGTCACCTTATTTGTGACTATTAACATCATGAATACATTTCTGTTCAGTGCCTTGTGTGTTGTACCTGGTCGTGTTGTAATTTGTGCCTTTGAATCAACATAGGAGAGAGAACTACATAACCAGACACCCGGAGAAGAAAGACCATAGGCAGAAGAAGAAACAGCCCACATACGACACAAAGGCAGGTATCACCAGAAAAGGATGTAAAGAAAATGGAAGCAGAAATAAGCCTGCCAGAGAAAGAGTTCAGAGAAATGATCATAAGGTGGATGAAAAGAATGGAAGACAAAATCGACAATGTGAGTAAGAGCCAAGAGAAAATGAAGAAGACCAAAGAGGAAATGAAGAAGAAGCAAGAAGAAATGCAGAAGAACATAGAAGAAATGCAGAATAATCAAGAAGAAATGAAAAATGACATCACTGCTATAAAGAACTCAATAGAAAGCATCAAAAATAGACTTGAAGAAGCATAGGACCGCATCAGTGAGCTAGAAGACACGATAGAAAAAAATACCCAAGTACAGCAGCTTCTAGAAAAAAAAAATTAAAAAGCAAGAGGAGAGTCTAAGGAAACTTTGGGATAACATGAAAGAAAACAACATCTGCATAATTGGGGTTCCAGAAAGAGTGGAATCTGAGCAAGGATTACAGAACCTGTTTGAAGGAATAATGACAAAAAATTTCCCCAATATAGGAAAGAAAAAATCCACACAAATCCAAGAAGCTCACAGAGTCTCAAGCAAAATGAACCCCAACAAACCAACACCAAGGCACATTATCATTAAATTGGCAAACATCAACGATAAAGTAAGAATCTTAAAAGCGGCCAGAGAGAAACAGAAAGTTACCTACAAAGGAACCCCCATAAGACAAACTACTGATTTCTCAACAGAAACTCATCAGGCCAGAAGGGAATGGAATGAAATATACAAAGTCATGCAAAGGAAGGGTCTGAATCCAAGAATACTGTACCCTGCAAGGCTTTCAATCAAAATTGAAGGTGAAATCAGAAGCTTCACAGACAAAAAAGGACTAAGGGAATATATTACCACCAAACCAGCAATGCAAGAATTGTTAAAGGATCTGCTGTAATAAAAAGAAATAGGAAGCAATGAATGAACTCTGGGGTAAAGACTAAAAATGGTGACAGATAAGTACCTATCAATAATAACTTTAAATGTAAATGGATTAAATGCTCCAATCAAAAGACATAGGGTAACCAATTGGATAAGAAAACATGATCCAAATATTAGCTGTCTACAAGAAACCCACCTTAGGAAAAGAGATGCACACAGATTGAGGATGAAGGGATGGAAGATGGTATTTCAGGCAAATGGAAATGAAAAAAAAAGCTGGGGTTGCAATACTTTTATTTGACAAATTAGATCTCAAAGTGAAGGACATAACAAGAGATAAAGAAGGTCACTTCATAATACTAAAGGGAACAATCCAACAAGAAGAAATAACTCTGGTAAATATATATGCACCCAATATAGGAGCACCAAAATACATAAAAAAATTTCTGGAAGATATCAAGGGAGAGATTGACAGCAATACAATCGTAGTAGGAGACTTTAATACCCCACTGTCACCACTGGACAAATCCTCTAAACAAAAAATTAGCAAAGAAACATCAATCCTAAATGACTCACTAGACCAGATGGAATTAATTGACATCTTCAGAACATTTCACACCAAAGCCACAGAATATACATTCTTCTCTAGTGCACATGCGTCATTTTCAAAGATAGATCATATGTTGGGTCATAAGAAAAGTCTCTTCAAATTCAAGAAGATAGAAATCATATCAAGCATTTTCTCAGACCACAGTGGCATAAAACTGGAAATCAACTATAATAAAAACAATAGAAAGAAATCAAACACATGGAGACTAAACAGCATGCTATTAAACAACGACTGGGTAATCAAAGAGATCAAGGAAGAAATAAAAAACATCATGGCAACAAATGACAATGACAACAAAGCAATACAAAATTTATGGGACACAGTGAAAGCAGTCTTGAGAGGGAAGTTCATAGCCCTACAAGCCTACTGCAAAAAACAGGAAACAATGGTAATAAATTACCTAACCCTACAACTCAAAGAGCTAGAATGAGAGCAACAAGAAAAGCCCAGTGTAAGCAGAAGTAAGGAAATAGTAAAGATCAGAGTGGAGATAAACAACATGGAGACCAAAGAAACAATTCAAAAGATCAACAAAACCAAGAGCTGGTTCTTTGAAAGGATAAACAAGATTGATGGACCTCTCTAGCCAGGCTCACCAAGAAGCAAAGAGAAAAGTCCCAAATAAACAAAATCAGAAATGAAAGAGGAGAAATAACAACAGACTCCGCCGAAATACAAAGGATTGTTAAAAAATACTATAAACAACTCTATTCCAACAAATTGGAAAACCTGCAAGACATGGACATATTCCTAGAAAAATATGACCTTCCAAAACTCAATCAGGAAGAATCTAAACATCTCAATAGTCCAATAACTATGGAAGAAATTGAAGCAGTCATCAAAAAGCTTCTAGGAAATAAAAGCCCGGGACCAGATGGCTACACAGGAGAGCTTTACCAAACATTTAAGGAAGAATTAAAACCTATCCTCCTCAGATTATTTAAAAATATTCAAGAAGAAGGAACACTTCCAAACACCTTCTATGAAGCCAGCATCACCCTAATAACAAAACCAGATAAAGACAACACAATGAAAGAGAATTATAGGCCAATATCTGTCCTGAACATAGATGCCAAAATCCTCAACAACATTCTAGCAAATCAGATCCAGCAGTACTTCAGAAAGATCATACACCATGACCAAGTAGGATTCATCCCAGGAATGCAGGGATGGTACAATATCTGCAAATCAATAAACGTGATACATTACATAAACAAATTGAGAGATAAAAATCACATAGTCATATAAATTGATGCAGAAAAACATTTGATAAAAACTCTCAGCAGAGAAATAATAGGGGGAATCCAAGATGGCGGCATAGGTAAACACCTACACTGCTGCCTCGCACAACAATTTCAAAACTACAACTAAAAGACAGAACGGACATCATCCAGAACCACAGGAAAGCTGGCGGAGTGGAAGTTCTACAACTAGAAGGAAAGAGAGAGGCTAACAGTGACCCAGAGGAGCTGCAAAAAGCCGAGGTACTGAGACGTGCGCGCGCTGAGAGAGCGGGTGCCTGAAAACCTGGCTGGTTTTCTCTGGCGGGAGGGAAATGGAGACTCCCAACGGCATTGAACCCCTTATTTTATGACACTAAACCCCAGATCCAGCGAAACTCATACGGGGGGAGTTTGGACTGTGAAAAGGGAGAGGTGCACAGAAATTTAGGGGAGTCGCAGAAGATCAGGTCGGGTCTCACACACGGACGGTGATGCGCGCAGGACAGACTGCTGATTGTGCCGCTGGCTTTCGCGAGTGGGCGGGAGGCAGACCCTCCGAACTGTGCCACTTCTGAGTCGACTGGGCCCCTGTTTCGGGCAAAACCCTGGGGACCTAGACTCGTGTGGTCCTGGTGCGCAGGGGAGCTGGAAAGGCATCGGTTAGAGGCACTGCGGGTGCGCGCGCACAAGGACCATTCCAGCCATTACCCAGTCACGTGAGACTCAGGGGCCGTGGAGGGGGGGCAGACTGGAAGGCAAGGCGGTCCCTTAAGCCCTGAGACTCCACCCTCCCAAGCTCAACAGAGGCTTCTTCGGTTTTGCATCTGGTATCATAACGCTGAATCCAACACAGAAGTTTCCCCGGCATAGTGAAATGCCGAGACAAGGGAAGGGATCACAAACAAAAGAAATGGAGAAAAAAAAAAACGACTGGATATAGAGTTCAAAACCACGCTTGTAAGGCTTTTCAAGAATATGCTAGAAAAATTCGATAAATTTAGTGAGACCCAAGAGGAGATGAAAAAGGACCAACTAGCGATACAAAAGAGCCAACTAGAGATGGAAAAGGTCCTACTAAAGATGATAATGGACCAAATAGAAATTAAACATACACTGACTGAAATAAAAAATATTATACAGAGTCCTAACAGCAGACTAGAGAAAGGCAAGAATCAAGTAAAAAATTTGAAATATAAAGAAGCAGACAACATTCAACTGGAAAAGCAAGAAGAGAAAAGAATCCAAAAATGTGAACATAATGTAAGGAGACTCTGGGACATTTTCAAGCGTACCAACATCAGAATTGTGGGGG
>JAAGEH010000014.1:1404575-1470927 GCA_011751065.1 Lasiurus cinereus | reverse complement strand
AACAAGTGAATCTAAAAATTAAGTGAGTTAAAAATTTGATCAACAGAATAAACTGGTGAATATAATAGAATCAGGAGCACAGAAAGGGAGTGGACTGATAATTCTCAGGGGGGAAGGGGTGAGGGGTCTACAGGGAGAGACTGGACAAAAATCATACACCTATGGATGGGGAGGGAGCTAAGGGCAGAGGGAGGGGTGGGAGCTGGGTGGAGGGGTGCTATGGAGGGGAAAAAAGAGAAACAAATGTAATAATCTGAATAATAAAGATTTAATTAAAAAAAACTCTCAGCAAAGTGGGAATAGAAGGATCATACCTCAACACCATAAAGTCCATATATGATAAACCCACAGCTAACATCATATTCAATGGGCAAAAACTAAAGCCATTTTCCCTAAGAACAGAAACAAGACAAGGATGCCCATTCTCACTCTCCTGTTCGACATAGTACTGGAAGGATTAGCCATTGCAATTAGCCATTGCAAAAAAGGAGAAGAAATAAAAGGCATCCAAATTGGAAAAGAAGAGGTAAAACTGTCCTTATTTGCAGATGACATGATACTGTACATAAAAAACCTGAAGGACTCCATCCCACAACTAATTGACTTAATAAATGATTTCGGCAATGTAGCAGGATACAAAATTAATGCCAAGAAATCTGTGGCATTTCTATACACTAATAGTGAAATTACATAAAGAGAGACTAAAACAGCAACCCCATTTACCATCACACCAAAAAAATTAAGATACCTAAGAATAAACCTAAATAAAGAGGTAAAAGACCTATATGTAGAAGAGTACAGGACACTGAAAAAAGAGGTAGAGAAAGATGTTAATAGATGGAAGAGCATACCATGCTCATGTATTGGGAGAATCAACATCATTAAAATGTCCATACTACCCAAAGCAATCTACAGATTCAATGCACTACCCATTAAAATACCAATGACATATTTCACAGACCTAGAAAGAATTCTTCATAGATTCATCTGGAACAAAAAAAGACCACGAACAGCCACAGCAATTCTGATAAAGAAGAATAAAGTAGGTGGGATCTCAATACCAGATTTCAAGCTATATTACAAAGCAACTGTTCTCAAAACAGCCTGGCACTGGCACAAGAACAGACATATAGACCAATGGAATAGAATAGAGAACCCAGATATCCACCCAAACCACTATCCTCAACTAATATTTGACAAAGGAGGCATGAACATACAATGGAGCCAAGATAGCCTCTTCAATAAATGGTGTTGGGAAAATTGGACAGATACATGTAAAAAAAATGAAACTGGGCCACCAACTTACACCAAATACAAAAATAAACTCAAAATGTATACAGGACTTAAACATTACAAGGGAAACCATAAAAATATTAAAGAACTTCACAGTCAGCACAATCTCAGACATATGCTGAAAGAACTTCTTCACTGATACTGCTCCAAAGGCAATGGAAGCTAAAGAAAAAATAAACAAATGGAACTACATCAAAATAAAAAGCTTTAGCACAGCCAAAGAAACCATCAACAGAACAACAAGAAAGCCCACTGTATGGGAGAACATATTTGCAAATGTTATCACTGATAAAGGTTTAATCTCCAACATCTACAGCCAACTTATACAACTTAATAAAAGGAAGATAAACGATCCAATAAAAAAAAAAGGCAATGGACCTAAATAGAACCTTTTCGAAAGATGACAGAAGGAAGGCCAAGAGACACATGAAAACATGTTCAAAGTCTCTAATCATCCAAGAGATGCAAATCAAAACGACAATGGAATACCATCTTACACCTGTCAGTATGGCAATCACCAACAAATCAACAAAGTACAAGTGTTGGCGAGGATGAGGAGAAAAAGGAACCCTTGTGCACTGTTGGTGGGAATGCAGACTGGTGCAGCCACTGTGGAGAACAGTATGGAGTTTCCTCAGAAAACTAAAAATGGATCTCCCATTTGACCCAGCAATCCCACTCTTAGGAGTTTATCCTAAGAAGTTGCAAACACCAATCAGAAAGGATTTATGCACCTCTATGTTCATAGCAGCACAATTTACATTAGCTACAATTTGGAAACAGCCTAGGTCCCCGTCAGCAGATGAGTGGATCAGAAAACTGTGGTACATCTACATAATGGAATTCTATGCTGCCATTAAAAAGAAGGAATTCTTACCTTGCAGCAACCTGCATGGAACTGGAGAGCCTTATGCTTAGTGAAATAAGCCAGTCAATGAAGAAGAAGCACCACATGATTTCACTCATTTGTGGATAATAAAGAACATTGTAAACTGTTGAACAAAAGGATAGATATAGAGGCAGTAAAGCATCAAAGAGACTGTAAAATTATAGCAAGAAGATTAAGGAGAGGTGGGTTAGATAAGAGATCAATCAAAGGACTTGTATGCATGCATATAAGCATAACCAATGAACATAGACTCTGGGAGGTTGGGGTATGCCTAGGAGGGAGGGGGGGTTTTACTCTGGGAGGTTGGGGTATGCCTAGGAGGTATATATACATGTAACACAATAAAAAATTAATAAAATGTAATCAAGGGAAAGAGAGCCCTTCTCGCCCTCCTCCTACCCCCAGCCTGACCCCTTCCCTCATTTCTATGGGAGGGAAGAAGCCTCATTTCAGTGGGCTCTTTGCTCCCAGTTGCACAACTACTTCCTGTCATAACCACGATTTGAGAAAGCCAATTAGCTGACACAGATGGTCCCCTCAGTTACCATGTGAATTTAAGGTAAACTATGTGAGACAAATGGTGCTATCAAATCTTCTTTCTTGAAGACTAGTTATTGTTTGGGAATATGAATGCAACGGGTTGCATCTGCTCTGCTGAATAAAAGGGTGACATTTCTTTCTATCTTTGTGGTCCTTTAACTGATTGTAATATGTGTCATATTCTAGTTTAATGTTTATTCACGAATAAAGTTGTTTTTCTTCTCTTCTACCTTTATTATGCAAAGGTTTTCTGAATTGAGAGGAGATCTTGGTTTTAATTATATTTCCCCACAAGAGAAAATGTCTCAGAAGATCAGAAGTCCTTGTAAAACTTGAGTCTTGAGCAAAGTCAGATAATAAGTAATGAATATTTCATTAGTGGACATTTGAATAGATGCATGTGACTGACTGATAAGAGAAATATGTACCGGATTATTCCATTTGGTATTAAAGAGATGTGCTTTGTGCCCTTTCAGAAAAATACTGGTTAATCTAATTTTTAATCTAAGATTTGAACTGAATTAATGGATGTATTGGGAATACAAGGGGTTACATATTCCAGTTCAAAACAGGGTAGAAAAGTAGTGGTTGGCAAGCATATTAAACTAAGCTACCATGTTCATTCTCTTAAATCTCAACCAATATAGGATGTTCTATTTAAAAAAGTGGGGAGGGAGGCAAAAGTAATGGAGATTGTATACTATATTCTATTTTAAAAATTCACAATAATATATACTAAATAATAATTCTATGCTAAATATTAATAATAATAAATGCAAAAGATAATATAACAGTAGCATATTAAAATGTCTGAGTTATCTTGCAGTTAAGAAATTTGTCTCAGTTTACTTGACCTAATTTCCTCTGAATTTATTTGAACTTTGAGAACATTTTACCAACTACTTGTTAATATCTCTAATGATGCTAATGTTTCACAGAACAGAACTCCCAACTGTGAAAAGTCACTGAAGATTTTTGAAAAATGACTACAGTAGTGAAACATATTTTGGGAAGTGCTGATTTAAGTCCCAAGCACTGAAAATTTGCACTTTCTCATTTCTATTAATCATTTGAGCAGAGAAAAGAGACACATGAAAACAGTTTGCTTTAGTTTAGCATATGGAAATTCAAGGTTTTTGGTTAACAGGGGTTAACAAACACAGCTGGAATCCTCTATTAATGGTTCTGGAAAAGTAATCTATAGAAGCTCTAAAAGTGATTTTTAAAAAAATTTTGCATTGTTCGTACTCTAATGGAAATGGATTTTCATATTAATCCTTAGGGAGCAAAATGGATATAAACTTGTTCTAGGTATATGATAAATCATTGCGGGGGTGGGAGGGAGAGGGAGGGGCTAATGCCTGGCCCATAATATAATGTTGAATGAATAAATAAATTAAATTTTATCCTAACTTTTGAAAAGCATATACTAATTATTTACCCTTTCTTGACATATTTATATTTCTGAATACAATCTTGAGAAAATTCTAATGAGACCTACTCTAATAAAATTATTAATCTTGAAGTGAATTGCTCTCCTAAGTCTGGTACAGTTATATAATCACAAAATCAACAATAAGATCTTTTTTTTAGTTTTTATTCCTTGACAATATAATAATCATCTGGTGATAAGAGGGCTACTGATCCTTAATGAGAGAGAGAAAGAAAGAGAGAGAGAAAAGAAAAAATAGAGAAAAATCAGGTTGGGCAATTTTTAAAGTAAGCATATTAAACATTTCCAAGGAAATACTGACTTGGTGAAAGTTAGAAATTAAAATTCACAGCCAATTTCCAAAGAGCTTATTCCAGCTCTTCAATTCAGTTTAAGCAATGAAGCTGGCAAACTAAATATCAAACTTTGCTACTGAGTTCAAAATTAGTATACGGTATGTGTGTAGACACCATAGCAATATGTCTAGACACAAAATAGTCTTAACCTCAAATTTCATTGAAGGTGGATCTGGCCTAATTCAGAAGAATATTGAATTAGCATAACTGCCTGTTTTATACTAAGGAACTAAATTTATCTTTTAAGTGGAAAGGTCAGCTAGAAGTTAATGAAGGCTTCTGTTTAAAATTTAGAAAAGAAGGATCCATAAAGTAAATATAAACAGGTAAGAAAAAGGATGCATCAGACTGATTGACTAAACAAATTTTAGTGAAAGAAGGGGAAAATACATTTTCTGAGACAGGTATATCCAGTATAGAAGTGGAAAAGTTTAAGTTTAAACCTATCCTATTTAATAAAAGCCTAATATGCAAATTGTCCCCTCAAGCAGATGTTTGACTGGGAGTTTGACTGCTCGCTATGATGTGTGCTGATCACCAGAGGGCGGCGTGGAACGTAGCAGGCATCAGTGCCAGGGTGCTGGCAGTAGGTGGCAGTGGAGGCCCTGCCAGTCCCAATGGACCCCAAGGAGAGTGGGACCAGAGCAGGATGATGGAGCAGGTGAGTGGGCGGCACCAGGCCAAGGCAGATATGAATGGGGGCCCTATTGCCCCACAGAAGGTCACCAGCCCTGACCGATTGCCTCACAGGCAGGCTGGTGGAGCAAATGAGGGGGTAGTGCCAGGTCACGACAGGGTGCCACGTGGGGCTGCAGAGCTGCGAGACTGGGGGCGCAAGCTGAGCCCAATCTCTGCAGGCCACCATAAGGGACCCCACCTGTGCACAAATTCATGCACCAGACCTCTAGTTTTGGATATAAAATAGACCAATTGCTGGGATCCAAAAGAAGGGTAGTTTTGAATTTGGCCATTGGTTCTTGTACTTTTCCATTCACAGCAGCCAGGAAGTAGCAAATTATCCATCAAGAAGACACAAGGATAGAGAAGTAAATTAAAACATTTATGGTCCTTGATTAGTCACAAGCAAGACAGATCATTTTACTCCATCAGTCTTAGCAATGGCCTACACATATGGACACTTTCCAAAAAGTTTTCCATTTTTCATCTTGATGAATGGGCTACTGTAAATTTTAACAAATCTTGTTTAAGAATGGTATTTTTAAATAAATATATTTTATTGATTTCAGAGAAGAAGGAAGAGGGAGAGAAAGAAACATCAATGATGAGAGAGAATCATTGATCAGCTACCTCCTGCATGATCCTTATGGGTAATTGAACCCATAACTGTGGCATGTGCCCTGACTGGGAATCGAACCATGACTTTTTGGTTCATAGGTCAACACTCAACCCCCAAGCCACACTGGCCAGGTAAGAATAGTGTTTTAAAAATTATTCTTTTTGAAATTTTTTTGTTTCTAACATCAATCAATTAATAAATACAAATTAATAGTTGATATTGATATCAACTCAATTAATAACCTAATATTATCAATTAATAGTTAATCTGATAACTACTTTTAAATGAATATAATATAATAAAATAAAACAGCTGTTGATCACTGGTCATTTCATTCTAAATTAAATTATTTAAAGAATGAAGCCTGAATAACAAAGCTTGGAGAACTAATTTAATATTAATAGTCAATGTTAAACTTTTGATATTTAATTGTTTTGTTGCCTTTTTTTTTATTAAATACAATATTATTGTTTTTCTTTTCCTTCTTTTTAATAAAAGAAGAAGTTAGTGGAAAGGAGATGATAAAAATCTAACTAGTCTTACAGATGATAAAAATCTATTAAGAACTGAAATATTTAAAGTAGTTTAATATTTATAATAGTTTAATATTAAATTTAGGAAAGAAATTAAAAAAAATTTCTTTAAACTGAAACCACATTAGAGCATAGGTTTTAAAATCAAATAGACATAGATTGGAATACGTTTCCAGTACTTAATCTTCGGCAAATTTATATGACTTATTTTCACTTAGTTACATTTACAAAATAGGATGCTACTACCTTATTGTGTTGTTGGGTGGATTAATATAGAATATTTAATATCATCATTATAAAGCTAGTTTCTGTCACAAAAAATTACTATGGTTTTATATTTTAATAGAGTTAAAGTTTCAGTTATTTTTAAAACAACTATGTTCCAGCAAACTTATAAAACTAACCAAAAGAGGGAAAGATATTTTATACTTACCATTATAAAATTACTTAGAGACTTTTTGTGCAAATTCTTTTTTTAAGTGTGCTAATAGCCTTCTGTGAAATGTTAATGGGTGTATCTTAAAAGAAATTCCCCATTTAAAAAACAACATTCAGTAGGTTATGGAACTTTAGAACATCAAGGAAAACGGTTTAGGAAAAGCTAGTATGTAATATTTGGAATTCTACTTGTCAAGTATTACAATAATGTTCAATCATTTTAATAGTTATTTAAATTATATAACTATTGCATTATTGAATCTGTCAGATTCCTGGAGGGAAAAAGATGGTGCATTAGCACAAGAGCAAGAAGATATTTCAATAGTTTTTTGTTTTTGTTTTTTATAAAGACATGAATAAGATTTAGAGAAATCAGTTAGGGATAATGCAGTGTTGCTATAGGAATGATCGCTATCACATCCAGGCTTGAAGGTGCATGGACAGGGAACAGAAAAGTGAGGTATGTTGTGAGCAGCACAACCTAAGTGGAGCCTTTAGTGGAGGAACACTACCAACCTGCAGCATTCCTAAAGAAAGAGCCCCACAAGAATCACCCAGATTTTAATTGTCCTAATGTCTACTTCCCAAGATGGATGTCAAACTCTCAGCCTGCAGGCCGCATGTGGCCCACAACGATTATTTTTGTGGCCCAACCAGTATAATGGTATGTAAGAAACTTTTTAATAAAAATTTCATAACTTAATTTTTACAATATTCTATTACACATAATTATTAATAATGAATTACAATGTTCCCTAATGACTGATTACTATAATCTTGTTGCATTCATTTCCTTTATGCGATTTACACGCAGGCGCACATTTCTCTCCCTAATACTGCAGTGAATATTTTAGCAGCCGATTGCCATGTCACTAGTCTTGCACTGACTTGTTTAGTCAGGAAATATTTTGCTTTCAGAGAACAAAGAAAAATAGGTTTATTTGCATTATGCTTATTAATTTATACAGTTATTCAATGTCTGATAAGTTAATATTCAAGAAAAAATATTAATTTTTATTAAAATGTTCTATTATTTTATGTTAACAATTACTCATTTATTTTAGCTCTTTGTATCCAACAAACCTACCTTTCTATGAAGATTGAAGCTTTTGTTTTTTTGTGGCCCACATAAACTTAAACCTGTTTATTTGGCCTGTGTTAGCCTTTGAGTTTGATATGCTTGCCGTACAGTGAGTGATGAACAACCATGAAGAAAGCACCATACAGCTCTGTGCTACATATACTGTCATGCTGGAAGAAGTTAAGCAATGCAATTTTGGGATTTAGATTCACAAAATATTTGAATTGCATGAAATGAAAATTATGGCATGCAAAAAAATGAGTTTAATAACTACTCATACAGAATGGTGAAAATTCTTAAGCCTGTAACATAATATAAGGTATGACAGAAAAATGCTCAGAGTTTTTTATGCAAAAGAAATCAGATACCAAATTATCTGTCTAAAAAATTCTTAGAAGAAATAAGGGATAGAGAGAATCTATGACACCTTTTCTTCAGTACATGACGGCTAAATGGAGTAAGAGAAGAGAGTGGAGTTGACTTCAAAGCTAGATTCTGGCTCTTTTTGGCTGTATAAACATGAGCCAGTCAGAACCTCACTACATCATAGTTTTCTCATCTATAAAAAATGAGATTGGGAAATCGGTTTGGCTCAGTGGATAGAGCATCGGCCTGCGAACTGAAAGGTCCCAGGTTCGATTCCGGTCAAGGGCATGTACCTTGGTTGCTAGCACATCTCCAGTCGGGGGCGTGCAGGAGGCAGGTGATCAATGTCTCTCTCTCATTGATATTTCTAACTCTCTATTCCTCTCCCTTCCTCTCTGTAAAAAATCAATAAAATATATTTAAAAAATTTAAAAAATGGGATTAGTAATACCTAACTCAGTGGTTGGCAAACCGCGGCTCTCGAGCCACATGCAGCTCACGCACCACGGTTTGTCACTCTGTTGACTAATGAGTTTGCCAACCACTGACCTAACTTAAAATTTGTTGTGAATATATATCTTTATGTATATAGAGGTTCTGTTTAACATTAGGTACAAAACATATGTTGTTGAAATAATACTGGTTCAACTTTTTACCCTGTAATGTCAATATGTGTTATTATTTTTATACTAGAGGCCTGGTGCATGAATTAATGCATGGGTGGGGTCCCTCAGCCTGGCCAGCAATTGGGGCTGATTGGGGGTGCTCTGGAAGGGGCTAGCTGGCTAGCCAGGAGGAAGGGACCGAGGGAGGTTGGCCAGCTGCAAGAGATTAGCTATAGGAGCACACTGACCACCAGGGGGAAGCTCCTGTATTGAGTGTCTGCGCCCCTGGTGGTCATTGCGTGTCATGGCAACTGGTCCACCAGTCATTCAGTTGTTCGGTCTCTTAGGCATATATATATGAATTTAATTTTTCTGACTATATGTATTTAAAGATAATTCATTCTTGGCTCTGCTACAGTAGCCAAAATAAACTTAAATCTCTCCCAGCCAGCATGGTTCAGTAGTTGAGCATTGACTTATGAACCAGGAGGTCATGGTTCAATTCCTGGTCAGGGCACATGCCCAGGTTGAAGCTTGATTCCAAATGTGTGTGTCTGGTTGGGGAGGGAGTGTGTACAGGAGGCATCTGATCAATGCTTCTCTCTCATCATCGATGTTTCTATCTCTCCTCCATCCTCTCTGAAATAAAAAAATATTTAAAAAAAATCTTAAATGTCAGCAGCTTTAAACAACCAATGGTCTTATTTCAATCTTATGCAGTGAGTTTGAGGAATCTAGTATCTTTCCATCTTGTGATGACTCTAGGATCTTAACACATGTCATCTGGGGTCTCCCTGCCAAAGAAGAGAAAATCTAAAAGTAGAAACCTACATTTAAAGGTTCAGCTTGAAAATAATTCACTTTAGTTTTTCTCACATCTCACTGGCCAGAATTAGTGATATGCCCTAACTAGTGAAAGAGACTGGAAAAATGGTTTTCTCTCATGTGCTAGAGAAGGAAAGAACAGGATATTGCTGAGCACTAACAGTCTTTATCATACTGTACACTAGACTTATGGTTAGATACCTGGACTGCCGTTTTTATTACTTAGGACAATGCTTAATGTTTTGGGGCATGAGCCATAACGTACATGTCTTATATCCACTAGCACTTAAAAAATCAATTGACAGTTAAAAAGAAAATTCTAACATGATTAAAAGTATCTAGTAAGCTAACAAACAAAATAGAAACAACTCATAGATACAGAGAACAGACTGATAGCCATCAAAGAAGAGGGGAACTGGGGGACTGGGTGAAAAAAGTAAAAGGAATAGGCAATTAAAAAAACCTTTGTAGACACATAAAATGGATCGTGATTGCCAGAGTGAAAGGGGATGAGAAGAGGTAGAAAAGAATAAAGGGGGAATAAATGGTAATGAAAAGAGACTTGACTTGGGATGGCAAACACACAATACAATATGCAAATGGTGTATTATTTCTATTACTAGAGGCCCAATGCAGGAAAATAGTGCAAGAATAGGCCTTCCTTCCCCTGGCTCTGGCACCCAGGACCTGGGCTTCTCTCATAGCTCTGGCTGTGTCCAGAAGGTCGTGAGGAAAGAGGTCTGGTCTAATTAGCATATTATGCTTTTATTATTATAGATATACACCTGAAGCCTATATACTTTTATTAACCAATAAATTGAATAAAAATATAAAATACATTTAATAAATAATAAAATATAAATTTGAAATAATCTGTTTCTTGGCTATCATAAAAGAAGACAAGAGATAACTAGTGTTAATGAGGATGTGGAGAAAAGGAAACCCTTGTGTTCTATAGTGGGAATGTAAATTGGTGCTGCCACTATGAAAAACAGTATAAAGTTTTCTGAATAAATTAAAACTAGAACTACTATATAATCTAGCAATTCCACTTCTGGGTAGTTATCCAAAGAAAACAAAAGTACTAACTCATGTTCATTTGCACTCCCATGTTCATTACAGAATTATTTGCAATAGTCAAGATATGGAAACAACTTAAATCTCCATCAATGGATGAATGAATAAAGAAAATGCAGCACACTCACACGCATACAAAGAAATATTATTCAGCTATGAAATAAATAAATAAAGAAAGAAAGAAAGAAAGAAAGAAAGAAAGAAAGAAATCTTTCTTTTCTCAACAATGTGGAAGGATCTTGAGGGCATTATGATAAGTAGAATAAGTCAGAAAGATAAATACCTTATGATTTCACTTATATATATGAAATCTAAAAGTAAATAAATTAAGTCTAGGGGATCATGTACAGAATAATGGTTATAGTTAACTAGTGGCCTGGTGCATATAATTCATGTGGGGGTGGGGGTGTCCCTCATTTTGCCAGCATCCTCTCCAATCTGGGACCTTTTGAAGGATATCCTACTGCAGGTTTTCAGGCTGGCCACACCCCCCAGTGACCCAGGCTTCAAGCCCCTCCTTCAGCGGTGGCAAGGGCAGGCAGAAAGCTTGGCTTCCTCCATCACTATGACAACCCAAGACTCCTACTCACTCCAGCTCCATGGCCACTGCCATCTTTGTTGGGTTAATTTGTAGACTCACTCCTGATTGGCTGGTGGACATAGTGGAGTAACTGTCAATTTGCATGTTTCTCTTTTATTAGTGTAGATAATACTGTATCACATGTTTGAAAGTTGCTAAGGGATTAAATCTTAAAAGACCTCATTATAAGAAAAAGATTTCTGAAACTATTATGGTGACAGATGTAACTTATTTTTTTGTCACCTTTCTAGGCTATAAGCTTCCTGGGATCAGGTACTGTGTCTTATTCATTGTTACACAACATTTAGCTAAATACTTAGACATGGTGGTGATCAAATTGAATTATTTTATATGTAACAGAATATACATAACAAAACTGCACTTTACATGCCATTAGCAAGGGTGACTTCAACAACGTAAAGTCTAATTTTTTTCTTTTATTACACATCTCAGTTATCTTTTCTTTCTTTAAACAATTTCTGATGAATATTTTCTACTTTTTCAGAGAGGAAGAGAGACAGAGAGAGAGAGAGAGAGAGAGAGAGAGAGAGAGAGAGAGAGAGAGAGGGAGGGAGGTTACCTTCTGCACTGTCCCCAACTGACAGAGGGCTGGGGAATGAACCTGTAACCCAGATATGTGCCCTTGACCAGGAATCCAACCTGTGACCCTTCTATGCACAAGCCAATGCTCTAACCATAGAGCAACACTTACCAGGGTTATAATTTATTTTTAATTGGCTTTTTGTGGTTTAGACTTCTTGGTAGACTGTTTCTTCAGAATTAGGAATCTTATTTTGTTTTGTGCTTATTTGTAGCCCATAAAATATCTACTTCTAATATATATTATACTTATCAGGTTCTCAATAAATGTCATATAGTTGCTAGGTTGAGTGGATACTAAACATGCAAAATCACTTTAAAATAATATATAGTCTCAGACAGAGTTTAGAGAGTAGCAAAAAAGCAAAGTGACAAACTATCAGAGCTTTTATATGAAACTTCACCTGAAAATAGAAAACCAAGGCCATTTTCTGTGACATTCAAGGTTCAAGCTCCATAGCCATTGAATTAGCTAGAAAATTTTGTCCTAAATGAATTCATATTTTTCTTTGATATATCAATTTATTTTGCTTCTCTATATAAATTTACCCAAGTAAAAAAGGATGGAGATCTTTTATGTGAGTTTTCACCAAACATAAGTGTAAACAGTAAAAATGACTGACCCACTACTTATTGCATATAATTGCAACATCATTCACTGACAACAGTACCAACACTGCAGAAAAGGGGTTAAAATCAGGAGAGCATTCATTTTCTAAAAATGAACATGAAAATGAAAAACAAATTATTCCCTATATAAATTATATTTTTGAAGTACATATTTTGTCCTATGAAAAGCTGATTTATTTCCATTGCCATGGTGACCTTAGAGAACATGAAATTGCCATGGGTTAATGGTTTCACTTAGGTTCAATTTTCAAACAATAGACATATGTTCCTTTTGCCCCTTATATTCTTATCAACATTTACCATTGGTAGTACATCAAGTCTTAAGATACAGTGTCTCAGTTTTTTATCAGGAGGTGATATGTCCAGAAACTGAAGCACAGCAAATTGTATGCCTCTGACAAATATCCCAAAAGTAACCATTGAATGCAGGAACCATTTCAACTAAATGTTTGCTTTGCCATTTTAAAATGTGGCAAAGGCTGCTAGAGGTTCATTAAAATCCATTGTCATTTTCTTTCTTGGCATAGAATTAAACTCAATTTCCCTATAGTCAGGTATGTCTGTATAAGTTGGTTTCTTCCCAATGGTATATACACTGAGTGGCCAGATTATTAAGATCTCTGAATGCATAATAATCTGGTCATTTAGTGTATATCCTATATAATAAAGGCTAACATGCAAATTGTTCCCTTGACCAGGAGTTCAACCAGCAGGCAGGCTGGCCAACCACCCATGTACCCTCTCCCTGGCCAGGCTGGCCAGACCCCACCCATGCATTAATTCATGCACTGGGCCTCTAAATATACATACACACACACACACACACACACACACGCACACACACACACACACACACACACACACACACACACACACATACTGAGTGGTCAGATTATTACATGTTCAGAGATCATAACAATTTGGCCCCTCAGAGTAATTGGAGGTCACATTCAAAGGTAACTAATTAACTCTCCTTCAGCTTGTTTCCCCATGCTTCTTTCCCCTTCTGAATGATTAGGATGGCAATGCCCAAACTGATCTTGCATGTAACCTATCAAAAATGGCAGGAGCTGTTAGCCTGGTTAACCAGTAAATACATGAAGGAATGCCACTATGTTGACTTTAATACCTACTTTGAGCTGTTATAAAATGAAGAAATCACTTCTTGTTTAAATCACTGAGTTTTATGGGTCTATTTGTTACTGCAGCTTTGCCTAGACCAGTGGTCGGCAAACTGTGGCTCGTGAGCCACATGCGACCCCTGAGCCTCGGTTTGCTGCTCTGTTGACTAATGAGTTTGCCGACCACTGCCCTAGACTAATTTTGACCTCAGACTTGGTATGAGATAAATGCGTGCGTGTGTGTCTCACACAGTCATAATCATAAATTGAGATAAAATTAGAAGCTTAAATTGTAAGATACAAAAAAAGGAAAGGATGCCTCTTCATAAATTACTTGGTCTTACATAAAAATTAGAGATAACAAAAAGTGTGTTTTATACTTGTGTCTTTTGCTTAGCACAAACTAATTTGACAAACGTCTAAATTAAGGGCTTTAGGGATTTAGTCATTGATTATTTAAATTGTATCCACACGTTTTCTTGAAATGTAGGGATGTTGCCATTATTTGGAGTTCTTGTTTTTCTTTTTAATAAATCTTTATTGTTCAGTTTATTACAGATGTTCCTATCCCCCCCCCATAGCTCCACTTCCCCTGATTCCCCACCTTCTACCCCATGCTCTTACTCCCTATCACTGTCCGCATCCATAGGTGTAAGATTTTTGTCTAATCTCTTCCTCTACCCCTCAAACCCACTTTCCCCTGAGAATTGTTAGTCCATTCTCTTTCTATGCCCCTAATTCTATTATATTCACCAGTTTATTCTGTTCATTGGATTTTTTATTCACTTGATTTTTATATTCAATTGTTGATAGGTATGTATTTGTTATCACTTCTTTGTTCATAATTTTTATCTTTACCTTTTTCTTCTTCCTCCTCTTCTTAAAGAATACCCTTCAGCATTTCATATAATCCTGGTTTGGTGGTAATGAATTCCTTTATCTTTTTCTTGTCTGTGAAGTTCTTTATCTGACCTTCAATTCTGAATGATAGCTTTGCTGGGTAGAGCACTCTTAGTTGTAGGTTCTTGTTATTCATCACTTTGAATATTTCCTGCCAGTCCCTTCTGCCTGCATGGTTTCTGTTGAGAAATCACCTGACAGTCATATGGATACTCCCTTGTAGGTAACTAACTGTTGTTCTCTTGTTGCTTTTAATATTCTCTTTTTGTCTTTTGTTCTTGGCATTTTAATTATGATGTGTCTTGGTGTGGTCCTCTTTGGATTCCTTTTGTTTGGGGTTCTCTGCACTTACTGGACTTGTAAGCCTATTTCTTTCACCAGATGTGGGAAGTTTTCAGTCATTATTTCTTCAAATATGGTTTCAGTATCTTGCTGTCTCTCTTCTTCTTGCACCCCTATAATTCTGATGTTGGTATGCTTGAAATTATCCCAGAGGCTCCTTACACTATCTTCACATTTTTGGACTATTTTTTCTTTTTGTTTTTTTCTGGTTGGGTGTTCTTTGCTTTATCATATTTCAGATCTTTGATTTGATTCCTGGGATCTTCTAGTCTGATGCTGAATTTCAGTATATTATTCTTTATTTCAGACACTATATGCTTAATTTCTGACTGGTCCCTTTCCATTTTTTTTTTTTTTTGGCATTCTCATTAAGATCCTTGAAAGTCTCACTAAGTTTCTCGGCAGTTTGTAGAAGATTCTTGAGTAACCTTATAAATGTGGTTTTGAACTTTATGTCCAGTTGTTTGCTTTCCTCCATTTCTTTCATTCATGACATGTTTCTTCATCTCCGTATTTTGACTGCTTCCCTGTGTTGATGGAGTGGCTTTGTGTGCTAGTTGTCCTTTAGGGCCCAGTAGCTCCACCTCCCCAATCACCTGAGATGACACTCTTGGTGCACCCCTTTGTGGGCTGGGTTCACAGTCTTGTTGTATTTAAGCTTTGATTGCTATTGGTACATTGGGAGGAACTGACCTCCAGGCCAATTGACTGTGAGGATTAGCTGTGTCTATTAATGGAAGAACTGCTGTTCTGGAAACACCCTTATTGGGCAGAACTTACTTCAGTGGGGCTTTGGTGCTCACTGAGTCTGCCTCTTGAGTGTGTCACTTATGTATGTGAGTTGAAATCTGGTGTCATCTCACACTGACCTCTTAGGTACACTGGTTCCTGGATCTCCAAGGAGGTGCAAGTCAGAGAGTGTCTGAGGCCACCCAGTAGGAGCTCTGCCTTTCTGAGCCTCTGCATATCCTACCAGGTCTCAATGCAGTTTTTCTTTCCTTCTAGTTGCAGAACTTCCACTCTGCCAGCTTTCCCTTGGTTCTGGGAGATAGTTGTTTTGTCTTTTAGTTGTAGTTTTGGTGTGGTTGGAGAGACAGCACATATAGGTGTATACCTTATGCCACCATTTTGGTTCTCCTATTTGGGGTTCTTTATTTTCTTAACATGAATCAGTCAAAATATGGCAATGGGCATCCAGATGGTGTTGCTCAGTGGTTGAGCATTGACCTATGAACCAGGAAGTCAGGGTTCCATTCCTGTCAGGGCACATGCCTGGATTGCGGCTGGATCCCCAGGGGAAGATGTGCAGGAGGCAGCCAATCAATGATTCTCTCTCATCATTGATGTTTCTATCTCTCTCCCTCTTCCTTTTTCTCTGAAATTAAAAAATATATATATATATATATTTTTTAATGTGGCAAGTGGCCTATATTTGATGACCTTGATTGTATTTTATAATGCTCATTTAACACCATTACTCCCAATTCCAAATGAGCAAATTTGTCACTTGGCAATAATAGTGATAATGATCATGTTAAGACAATTGTCATAATACTAATTTCTTACCACAATATAAAATTAATCTTCATACCAGCTTTGAGGTTGATGTTATTATCCACCTGTTACAATGAAAGCTAAGGCTCACAGGGAGTGAAATAACTTATTCAGAGCTTTAAACACTTAAGTTGCTGGAGTCAGGATTTGGACTCAGTCTTTGTTTGACTTCAATGTTTGTGCTTTTAGTTCCCCACTATTACCAGCACACAGAGAAAAATACTCAACACAATTATTTTGCCAGGTATTTGTGTGTTATTGCTCCAGAGACAACTTTATGTCCTAAAAGGGTACTGAAAGAATTTTATATTGCCATGTCAAACTGGACCCTTAAGTCCTTAGCTTTGTAAAACATCTCTTTCAAATCCAACATAGAAGGAAATATATATTTTTTTAAACAAGGGAAAGATTGTCTTCAAAACCAAAAAATGGTATCTTTCAAAATGTTAAAAATTGTAAAGTGATATCTTTAGCTCTTCTATATCCTCCATGGAAATCGCATCTACTATCACATCCATTTTTTGTTTTTATAGTTTGAAACTTTATCTTTAACCTCTAGCTCTAACCTGGGTTTTATAACCTAATTTCAAGTGTTTAAAGGACAATTCTACTGGACTTTATGTTGAAACTTTTAGTACAACAGCACTTTAAACCAAATACAATTCTCCTTAGAACTTGATTGCTCGTTCTAACATTCTCATTTATTTTCTCAGTGAAAAACTTTAGTTTCTCACTCCTTTTGCCCTTGTGTTATTTAGTTTGTACTATATGTTTATCACTCATCACATTTTAGAGTTCCAACTGTATTTATACACTACCTACCTCCCCTATTTTCTTATAAAATGTATTTTATACATGTGTCTTTTTTAGAAAAAATTAACAATTTAAAGTTCAGTGATATTTATTTTAATCACATATTTACTCTGAGAAATTGTATCCTTTTATATCCTAAACTAATATAATACTGTATGTATGTCAACTGCAATACAAAGTATAGAGAGAGTGTCCTTTGAAGTAAATAGGAAACATAGCTCTATATTCATCCTTATGCTTCCAAGATCGGATGCATTGCTTCAATTTTAACTGGATCATGACAAACACTGGTTAGTAATAAATTACACATAATACATCAATAAAGTTCTTTATTATTAATAGAGCAGATACATTTTGAGACAAGAAAGAGCAATTACATAAAACTAAAGTTCACACGAATCAGTGCCCAATGGGCAGGTAATAAGTGAATCATCTTACATTATGATTTGGAGAGATTTTTACTTAGAACAGTAAAATGATGAATAAACATCCACCAAAATATGGTTACTGTACAAAATGCTGTAGTCTTGGAAACTGTAACATTTCATAAATAGGATATTTTGTAATGACTTTTTTTGGTTAACAAGAAATAGTGAAAATGAGAAGAATGTTTATTTGAGAAATATGCAGGTAACAGACACTCTTATTGAACAGACATGAATAGTCAATCATTTTTATAAAAATATTCTCCAAGGAGGAGCAAGAACAACTTTCCAGACTTAATCAGGTAGGATTATTTATATCATTTTGCTCAAATATCTCATATTTTATTTCATGTAACAGATAGTACTGCTAAAAATTGAGTATTATAGATATTGGATTAGAGTATTGAGGTTGCTAGAAGCATTACAGTTATCATCTTCTATTGTAATAAATTTATTAGTATGCAAAAAGTCAGCTCTTTACAGCATGTGTAATCCTGATTTTATCATGAAGAAACTATGCAATCTGGAGAAAGTTCAGTCTTTCTGGTTTTCTCCTTCATCCTCAAGATGAAAAATAGGGGACTAACATTTTTTACCAGTTAAAAAAAATTGTATTGCGGAGACCAGTTTGGCTCAGTGGATAGAACATTTGCCTGCGGACTGAAAGGTCCCAGGTTCGATTCTAGTCAAGGGCATGTACCTTGGTTGTGGGCATATCCCCTGAAGGGGCCTGCAGAAGGCAGTTGATCGATGTGTTTCTCTCATCGACATTTCTAACTCTCTATCCCTATCCCTTCCTCTCTGTAAAAAATCAATAAAAAATAAAAATAAAAAATAAAAAATTGTGTTATTAAGTAGGACTATTTTCCCACTAATGAAGTTCTTTTCTGGCAGACTACATCTTTATTGTGATGAGAATATTAAAGGGAAAACTAAGAATTTCTTCAGAGGAATTTGTTTCTAAAATATTTGAGCCATTTATCTCTGGGAACATCTTTCCTCAAAATATTAAACTCTTAAGTGGTTATTAGATGGATACTGCTTCTAATAACACAGCAAATGTCAATCTGATTTTAAAATCAAATGGCACAAAGAGCTCTGACCAATGACAAAACTGTGGTCTTATATTCATTCCAGATTCATCTCTTAAAAACAAAATGGAATGGTCAATAGTTGAGTGTTGACCCATAAATCAGAAGGCCACAGAGTTCAATTCCCAGTCAGGGCATATGCCTGGGTTGTGGGCTTGGATTGTCCAGTATGGGGCAGCTGATCAATTATTTTATTTCATCACTGATGCTCTATCTCTCTCTCCCTCTTCCTTCCTCTCTGAAATCAATAAAAATATTTTTTAAAAACACAAGCCCATTCACTTTGAATAGAGTAGAGAAATCTGGTTCTGAATTTGACTTAGTGTAAACTATTCTAGCATTTTTCTTGAGGTTAGGTGCATTGTAGAGTCAATGTTAGTGGATTTGAATCTATTGTACACTAGTATAAATCTGAATTTATAGGGATTCCTAAACTAGAAATAGGATAAAATGGAATTATATAAATTGTCAACGTAAAATAAGGAACTGAAAGAGGCAGCAAGATTAACTATAATAAAAGCAAAGCACAGAGAATCTAAAAACAACCTCCCAAAAATTCCCCTAAACAGGAGACTTCATAATCAAATGGTTTATGTCTGGTGAGCAAAGGTAACTTGACTATATTCATAACTATTATAACTGGCAAACAGATTTCTATCTTCATCTATGTTTGGCTGAGGAGAACATTATCTTTTATGTATGTTTACCCCCCAAAGCTAGTAACAACATTATGAAACCATCAAGTTTTAGACCTAAAGTCATGAACTAAATATATCTCAACATAACTGAAACGCAAAGCCTGTTAGCTATATGTAGCTGGATTTTTATGAAATAGTGTAGATGAAAGTGATGTATGTGAGTAACCGAAGAAAGCCATCCAACAGAGATGATTAAGAATTGGTACCATTGTCAGTGGAGACTCTTTCGGGCTGTTGGGGGAGGGGAGAGGCATTTAATTTAGAAATTCCTGTAGTAAATCATAATGAGTATTTGAACAAAAATGTCTGTGTTTGAAAATGTATTAATCACAATTTAAGAAATATTTTATGAATAAATATTATATAACTATCCTGTACATTTTATATTTTAAATAAGGATAATAAATGCTCTTAGAGAACATTTCATCAAAATTAACATAGAACTTTTGTTTCTCTTCCTTCAGTTATAAAATTATATACTCTTAGTACTCTGCTTTCCATTCTTCCTCAGAAAGGGAAGAGATGTAAAGATACATATGATTTTTTTCCTTTAAAGTCAGACCATTTTCCAGCTCACAGAGAAGAAAAATGTACTAAACACCCCACTGTTTTGTTACTCATTCATTTACTTGGGTCTAATCTCTGGTGTGAGGGGGAGAGTAGAACCTGTTCCAGGTGACCACAAGGGGTCCGGATCTGGTCTTCATACTCCCATTTTTCAAAACTATTTTAAGTGACTACTCAAATCTTCTGAATCACAATACTATGTTCAGATCTTCTGACCACAGCATGACTTAAATTTATTTATTTCAAATGGAGAAGAAGCTAATATTATCCTAGTCTAATAATGAGTCAATTTTCTGAAAAGACTAGTTTTTCCCCTGGTGAATCTGTAGAGTAAGTTTTATAGAAAAATATTGCCCATTGACCTTATTATTATAACCTATAAAACGAGGTGCTGCTAAGGCATATTTGACAACCTTTGGTACTTTCATAAATTGATTTTCTCTATTTTCCAGTTAGAATAAGTCTAGAATCAGGGCACCTCTCCCTGGTCACACGCCAATATCCACTTTCCACACTGCCTTTTTGAAATTTCTTATCAGTTAATAACATATGTGTCAGTATAACAGTATCTCACGAACAGGTTAGGGTTTCTAAGATGATACTTGATCTTCTTTAGTTTTCAGGATATATGGCTTCTTGGCTTGTTAATTTAATTAGTGTCCTATCTCACAAGCATGATACATGATGAGCTATTACTGTAAAGTTTCCAAGAAATAATTAAATCTATCTGCAGTTTGTTGGCTCTGGTGCATTTTACTGAGAGTATGACTTTGCATGTGTTTATATTTTATTCTTTCCTACCTACCACCAATTTAAAATATCATGAAAATCTTTAATAGAAATAATATACAAAATACAACAAAAGAAGAAAAATATTTAACATAAAATACTGATTTTCTCTTTACTTTCTATGTATACTAGAGGCCTGGTGCATGGATTTATGCACTGGTGGGGTCCCTTGGCCTGGCCTGTGGGAAATGGGCCGAAACCAGCTCTCTGACACCCCTTAAGAGGTCCTGGATTACTAGAGGGTGTAGGCTAGGCTGAGGGATCCCACTGATGCATAATCAGGGCCAGGCAGGGCTTCAGGGCATGTCCAAGCCATCTCGCCCAGTCTTGATCAGCCAGACTCCAGCAGCAAGCTAGCTTACTAGTTTGAGTGTGTGCCCCTGGTGGTCAGTGTGCATCATAGTGACTGGTCAAATGGTCAAATGAACAGTGAGACACTTAGCAGATTAGGCTTTTATTATATAGGATTATATACACTAAAATGCACCTATTGGCTCTCTATTGTCTAATATAGCTTTTACATTGCATAATATCAAGATGAGGAAACATAGCATGGATGAAATATCAGAGACTTTGAAATAAGATTTTACTGGTTTGCAATAATAACATCTGTCTTTCCTGGAGTAGGCTTGCACAAATCATTGGTTTTTGGCTGCTGTATCTATAAACAGTAGCAGCCCTGATAAGTTGTTTGGGGATTTTAGGTGAAGCATATAAAATGGTGAAGTAATTTTCATTTTTTTTGAAGCTTTATGGAATTAAATTGTAATAATATCTAGCCTATTAGAGGCATTTAATTAGCAGTATTGCTCATTACTATTGAGAGAAGTTTATCCTAAAAGTCTATAGACATATTGACTTACTGTTGGTCTACAGTCAACAATAAGAACTATGCTTTTAGAAAGATAACTGAAAGCTAACAAGTCACTGCATAAAATCTTATTGGATAAAGAGAAAGGAGAACCAAAATCTAGAAATTATATTGACATATGTTCATGTCATGTTTCTAAATTTTCAAATAATTTGCATATCTATTTCCAAAAGGAATTTAATCAGTAATAACTAAACTTTTATTTTATGGTCAGCATTAAAGTTGGGTAAAAAAAAGACTTACAAACATAATTCTTGCCATTAAGTTATGCACTGGAAATAATGGAAACTTTTTAAAAATATATATTTTATTGATTTTTTTACAGAGAGGAAAGGAGAGGGATAGAGAGTTAGAAACATTGATCAGCTGCCTCCTGCACACCCTCTATTGGGGATGGGCCCACAACCAAAGTACATGCCCTTGACCGGAATCTTACCTGGGACCCTTGAGTCTGCAGGCCAATGCTCTATCCACTGAGCCAAACTGGTTAGGGTGAAACTTTTTTAAATGGAGATATTTTAAACTATCATTAAGTACTAAAATGATGGTGAAGGTTGTAGATGTGAAAGGGATTCAGGAGAGCAAGAGATGGGCCATGGGAGAGGGGGAATCCAAGATGGAGGCATAGGTAAACACCTACACTGCTGCCTCGCACAACAATTTCAAAACTACAACTAAAAGACAGAACGGACATCATCCAGAACCACAGGAAAGCTGGCTGAGTGGAAGTTCTACAACTAGAAGGAAAGAGAGGGGCTCACGGAGACCCAGAGGAGCTGCAAAAAGCTGAGGTACGGAGACACATGCGTGGTGCTGGAGTACCTGGCTGACTTTCTCTGGCGGGAGGGAAATGGAGACTCTCAAAGGCATTGAACCCCTTATCCTACCACACTAAACCCCAGATCCAGCCAAAACTCATACGGGGGGAGTTTGGACTGTGAAAAGGGAGAAGTGCACGGAAATTTAGGGGAGTCGCAAAAGATCAAAGACCTGGTGCCGCGCACGGCACTATGCTCAGGACAGATTGCTGATTGTGCTGCTGGCTTTCGAAAGTGGGTGGGGGATAGACCCTCCGAAATGTGCCACTTCTGACTCCACTAAGCCCCTGTTTCGCACGAAACCCTAGAGACCTAGACTCGTGAGGTCCTGCTGCGCAGGGGAGCTGGAAAGGCAGCGGTTAGAGGCACAAAGACGGCTCCAGCCATTACCCAGTCACGTGAGACTCAGGGGCCGTGGAGGGCAGGGCCGACTGGAAGGCAAGGCGGTCCCTTAAACCCTGAGACTCCACCCATCCCAAGCTCAATAGAGGCTTCTTCGGTTTTGTGTCTGGTATCATAAGGCGGAATTCAACACAGAAGTTTCCCCGGCATAGTGAAAATGCCGAGACAAGGGAAGGGATCACAAACAAAAGAAATGGAGGAAAAAAAACGACTAGATATAGAGTTCAAAACCACACTTATAAGGTTTTTCAAGAATATGCTAGAAAAGATGGATAAATTTAGTGAGACCCAAGAGGAGATGAAAAAGGTCCAACTAAAGATGATAAAGGACCAAACAGAAATTAAACATACACTGACTGAAATAAAAAAATATTATACAGAGTCCTAACAGCAGACTAGAGAAAGGCAAGGATCAAGTCAAAAATTTGAAATATAAAGAAGCAGAAAACATTCAACTGGAAAAGCAAGAAGAGAAAAGAATCCAAAAATGTGAAGATAATGTAAGGAGCCTCTGGGACAGCTTCAAGCGTACCAACATCAGAATTGTGGGGGTGCCAGAAGAAGAGAGAGAGCAAGATACTGAAAACCTATTTAAAGAAATAATGACTGAAAACTTCCCACATCTGGTAAAAGAAATGGACTTACAGGTCCAGGAAGCACACAGAACCCCAAATAAAAGGAATCCAAAGAGGACCACACCAAGACACATCATAATTAAAATACCAAGAGCAAAAGACAAAGAGAGAATATTAAAAGCAGCAAGAGAAAAACAGTTCATTACCTACAAGGGAGCACCCCTACGACTGTCAGCTGATTTCTCAACAGAAACGATGCAGGCCAGACGGGAGTGGCAAAAAATATCCAACGTGATGAACAGCAAGAACCTACAACCAAGAATAATCTATCCAGCAAAGCTATCATTCAGAATTGAAGGGCAGATAAAGAGCTTCACAGAGAAGAAAAAGCTAAAGGAGTTCATCAACTCCAAACCAGCATTATATGAAATGCTGAAAGGTACTCTTTTAGAAGAGGAAGAAGAAAAAGGTAAAAGCCAAAACATTATGAACAACAAATACATATCTGTCAACAAGTGAATCTAAAAATTAAGTGAATTAAAAATTTGATCAACAGAATAAACTGATGAATATAATAGAATCAGGAGCACAGAAAGGGAGTAGACTGATAATTCTCAGGATGACAAAAATCATAAAGCATCAAACACTGTGAAATTACAGCAGAAAGATTAAAGTTAGGTGAGGTAGATAAGTGATCAATCAAAGGACTTGTATGCATGCATATAAGCATAACCAATGATCACAGACACTGGGGGGTTGGGGTATGCCTGGGAGGGAGGAGGGGCAATGGGGAGATATGTATAAAAATTAATAAAAATTAATTTAAGAAAAAAAGAGATGGGCCATGAAGGCAGATGAGATGGAGATGAGGATGTAGATAAAGAGATGAAGACAGGAAAACCATGAGAAAACTTACTGTGTTAGCAAAGAGCTCTGTAGTTGTACAAAGTGAGAAGACTGAAGGGAACAGTGAGAGAATCAGTGGAGACAATTAGAATCGGAATTAATAGTCACGGTGGGACCAGTTGATGAAGTACTTTAGTGCTAAAATGACATGGATGGTTTAGAGCTGATATGCAGTTAAAAACAATTATTTTGAATCAAATCTGAGTTCAGATGCTTGCTCTAACATTTCTTGGCAATGTGACTTCCAGAATGCAAACAGACTTCTTTGACCCTGTTATTTCATCTGTCAAATGTGGTAAAGGATTAAGTCAGAGGATTGCTGGATATACAGTGCCAGGAGAGCATCCAGAAAACTATCATTTAGAAAAGAAGTTCTTAAGAGGAAACCAAAGACCAAAAAGATTACATGATGTGCCTCATTTCAAAGAACAGACTCAAAATCAAGAAAGCAAATTATTTTGAAGAAGTTATTAAAGTTGAGTGCTTGCCACTGACTTTCTTGACTCTCTGACTTGTGTTCCTTCCATTAAATTTTCCCTCCTTTTTTTTGCCAGTTATGCAGAATCTCAAAAACACATGGAACAATTTTGGAATTATTAAAGTAGTAAGAAAATTATAGAAAAATATTTAAAACCTTGTATTAGATATTATTTTATTTACTACAGTCATATCCTTTTTTAAAAAATTAAGTCTTTATTGTTTAGATTATTACATTTGTTTCTCTTTTTTTTCCTTCATAGCCCCTAACTCTACCCTTACCTCCCCCTGCATTGACCTCATCCATAGGTTATAATTCTTGTCCAGTCTCTCCCTGCACCCCCTCATCTCTTTCCCCCTGAGAATTGTCAGTCCACTCCCTTTCTGTGACCCTGATTCTATTATATTTATCAGATTATTTTTTTCATCAGATTTTTAATTCACTTAATTTTTAGATTCACTTGTTGATAGATATGTATTTGTTGTTCATAATTTTTTATATTTATCTTTTTCTTCTTCTTCTTAAAGAGTACCTTTCAGCATTTCATATAATACTGGTTTGGAGTTGATGAACTCCTTTAGCTTGTTTGTAGGTTCTTGGGATCCATTACTGAATATTTCTTCCCATTCCCTTCTGGCCTGCATAGTTTCTATTGAGAAATCAGCTGACAGGCATATGGGTGTTCCCTTGTAGGTAATTAACTGTTTTTCTCTTGCTGCTTTTAATATTCTCTCTTTGTCTTTTGCTCTTGGTATTTTAATTACGATGTGTCTTGGTGTGGTCCTCTTTGGATTCCTTTTATTTGGGGTTCTGTGTGCTTCCTGGACTTATAAGTCTATTTCTTTCAGCAGATGTGGGAAGTTTTCAGTCATTATTTCTTCAAATAGGTTTTTAGTATCTTGCTCTCTCTCTTCTTCTGGCACCCCCATAACTCTGATGGTATGTCTGAAGTTGTCCCAGAGGCTCCTTATACTATCTTCACATTTTTGGATTCTTTTTTCTTCTTGCTTTTCCAGTTGAGTGTTTTCTGCTTCTTTATATTTCAAATTTTTGACTTGATTCTTGCCTTCCTCTAGTCTGCTGTTAGGTCTCTGTATAATATTTTTTATTTCAGCCAGTGTATGTTTAATTTCTAGTTGCTCCTTTTTCATCTCTAGTTGGTCCTTTTTCATCTTCTCTTGGGTGTCACCAAATTTATCCATCTTTTCTAGGAAATTCTTGAAAAACCTTATAACCGTGGTTTTGAACTCTATATCCAGTTGTTTGTTTTCCTCCATTTCTTTTGTTTGTGATGTCTTTTTTTGTCTCTGCATTTTCACTATGCCAGGAGAACTTCTGTGTTGGATTCAGCCTTATGATACAAGACTTGCAAAACTGCAAAAGTCTCTCTGTTGAGCTTGGATAGGGTGGAATCTCAGGGCTTAGCAGACCGCCTTGGCTTCCAGTCAGCTCTGCCCTATGCGGCCCCTGGGCCTCATGTGTCTCTAGGTAATTGCTGGAGCCATCCCTGTGGACACTTGCATGGTGCCTGTAGAATGCTGCCTTTCCGGCTCCCCTGCGCTCCAGGACCCATATGATTCTAGGTCCCTGGGGTGTCACTCAAAACTAGAGTTCAGTGGAGTTAGAAGTGGCACAGTTGGGTGGCTTTGTCTCCCGCCCACTAGAAAAAGCCCGCAGCACAATCAGCAGTCTGTCTTCTGCGTGCAGTGGTGTGCGTGCCCCCAGACTTCTGCCCTTTCATGGCTCCCCTAAATTTCTGTGCATTTCTCCCTTTTCACAGTCCAAACTCCCCCCATATGAGTTGCGCTGGACCTGAGGTTCAGTGCTGTAAGATAAGGCGGTCAGTGCAGTTGGGAGTCTCCACCTCCCTCCTGCCAAAGAAAGCCAGCCAGGCACTCCAGCACCTGCTCTCTCCACGGGCGTGTCCCTGTACCTCAGCTTTTTGCAGCTCCTCTGAGTCTCTGTGAGCCCCTCTCTTTCCTTCTAGTTGTAGAATTTCCACTCAGCCAGCTTTCCTGTGGTTCTCAATGATGTCCATTCTGTCTTTTAGTTGTTGTGCAAGGCAGCAGTTTAGTTTTTCACCTATGCCGCCATCTTGGTTTCTTGATGTGTTTTTTCCTACAGTCACATCCTATCTAATAAAAAAATAATATGCAAATTGACTGTACTTCCGCTATGTCCACAAACCGGGCCCACCAGCCAATCAGGAGTGAGTATTCAAATTAATACAACCAAGATGGCTGCAGCTATGAAGTGAACAGGAAGCTTGGTTACCCCTGGCAATGGAGGAAGTCAAGCTTTCTACCTGCCCTGATGGGCCCAGGCTTCTGCTCTAGGCTACAAAGTTTCAATTATAGAAGATAAATAAATCCCAACAAAAATGGCTGCAGCCACAGAGTGAGCAGGAGGTTTGGCTCCACTCAAGGCTACAAAGTTTCAATTATAGGAGATAAATAAATCCCAGATACCTGGACTTTGGGTTAAGTCACTGGGGTTGTGTGGCCGGCCTGCAAACCACCATAGGGCCCTCCCTCAGGCTGCCCCATACCTAAGGCAACCCCCACACTGATCTGGGATACCCTTCAGGGCAAACCAGCTGGCCCTCACCTATGCACCAGGTCTCTGTCCTATCTAATCCTATCTAATAAAAGGATAATATGCTAATTGACCATCACTCCAATACACAAGATGGCTGCCCCCATGTGGTTAAAGATGACTGCCCCCAGTTGGATACTCCTCGAGGGGTCCCAAATTGGAGAGGGTGCAGACTGGGCTGAGGGACACACACCCCCATGCACAAATTTCTTGCACCAGGCCTCTAGTGTGTATATGTGTGTGTGTGTGTTAATAACATATATAAAGAATCACAAACCAAAATAAAGATTTAAGCATATGGATGAAAAATTAAATAGTATTATGTCAATATTAACTTTATTGAAGTTGGAAATTGTCCTGTGGTTGTGTATGAAAATATCTTATTTGTAGCAAATCACACTGAAACATTTTGAGGTAAAGAAAGGCAATGATATCTGCAAATTAACCTAAAATAGTCTGAGAAATGTGTATATATATATACACTAGAGGCCCCATGCATGAAATTTGTGCAAGAGTAGGCCTTCCTTCCCCTAGTTGCTGGCACATACTCTCCCTCTGGCACCCGGGGCCCGGGCTTCCCTTTCAGCCTGGCTTTATCCAGAAGGTTGTCTGGAAGGATGTCCTGTCTAATTAGCATATTATGCTTTTATTATTATAGGTATATATATTATTACATATATATATAAACACACACACACAAATATAAAAATTTGTGTGTGTGTGTATTTAAATAGTGTTCCTTGCACTATCCTTGCAAGTTTTATGTAATTTAAATTATGTCCAAATAAAAAATTTAGGAAAAAAGCTGGAGAATGGAAAACACAAAATCTTTAATCTGAACAAAAGGCAAAAAAGTCAAGTAGGGAAGGAGTACACAGATGAATGTGAGATGTTAATGCTCTGTGACAGATTTACAGCTGTTCCTCTAATAAGTATGTTTTAAAACTACATATCCTTTACAGATAGCCTTATGGGTGAAATAGTACATTAGAAGGGAAAATAAAGTAAAATGCAACTGTAAAAATGATTTGAGTAAGAAAAAATTACAAAACAATTATGTTTACAATGTTGTCAAATGATTTAATGATATATAAGCAATTTATGTAAGATAATTGATATTAGAAAAGGTGAAGCAATTTATGTAAGATAATTGATATTTGAGAGAGAACATTTAAGACACTTGAGCTGTAATAAGACCTCAAGGTTAAGGATTGTAGTTATGTGAAAGTCTGTCAAATCTAAGGGCACTGAGGAACTGATTTGCGTCATGATGACAAATTGCAGGACCTTGAAAAATATGCTTTCCTGAGCGGAGACTTGCACTGTTCAGAGAAAAGTATCTTTCAGAAGTGAAAGGCTCTTCCTGTTTATTTGAGTCTCAAATTTGAAAAAAAAACAAAATATAGATGCATCAGCATTCACAAAATAATTATTTTATGGAAAGAACTGTGCTTTGGAATATAGGGGAAATAAATACAAAGCTACCATGATTTTCACCTTAAGAAATTAACATCATAAATAGAAGTGACTGTGTTACTGAGGGAAAACATGAGATGCCATGAAGAATGGGGCATCAAGGACTTCTTGGAATGAACATTATTTGGCAGTCCTATAAAAAGTTAGTGGAGTAGGAAAGGATTTTGAAGAAAGCTGCTTCTGAGAAGACCTTGATGTTTGGATAGGACTACAACAGGACATATTCCTGGAAGAACCATAGGAAGAAATTCATACCAAGCAGCAGGGCCAATATGAGAAAGATGAAGTTGGCATACAGATAGTGCATTATCCAGACTGATGATGAATTATTCATCTGAATGAAGATTTAGGAGAGCATGTGCATTTGGAGACCAGGCCAGAAAAGGGACGTAAAGCTGGATTGTATCAGGCATTGCTGGAGAGCTGAGTGAGGAATATTTCCCAAAAGCAGCAAGCACATACTCCAGCAGTATAGGCAAACATATCAACATGGCGGTGGTAGGTGCTCTCCTTCTGCCTGACTCGAATCACACCTGCTCTGCATGGAAGAAATACATGCCAAGCAGAGATTCTCTATGTTGCCTATGACTGAGACACACCTTCCGCACAAACACCTTCAAATTTGCCTATAGTGGGGTCTTCCTAAACTCTCCCATTTCTAGCATGTCACTTTAAACTCAAAATTAAGGATGTGTGCCTTATCTCAGAGTTGTTCTTCAAATTGGGCCTAATTGTTTTGTATGAGGCAGGCATTATTTAGAGTGTCTAAATTAAATTCAAACAGGGTTTTTATGATAGATTGCCTAATTAGTCCAGGAAGGGATTATTTCAACAGTTACAAAAATCAGTCCAGCAGCCTTAAATCATCCAGTTCTCACCCACATCACAATTTTGACTAGTCTCCATGGCCTTTATAGTTTTTAACTCTTATATTTTGTTTTGGATTGCAAGGATATAACTTGCTTGTCATTATAAAATATTAAAAAAATTATCTAACAAAAATTGTAAATAATTAAACCACAACATGTCCAAAATGAATATAATGAATAGAATGCAATATAATATGTACATTCTATGTGCTAAGTCAAATGTAAGCTCCTAGACAACAATTGCTATATCATATATCTATAGAAATCTCATTGCTAATAAATATTAAAATTAATCAGCACAATATGTCAAAATTTGAATACACACAGAAGAATTTCCACGTGTCTCTAAATACCTTAGTGTCTAATGTTCAGGAGAATGAGAATCTCATAATATAGATTTATGATAAAGTGTCCATAATTAGTTTATTTTACTTTTCATTTAGTAGCTGAATGATAGAAAAAAGTAAATGCAGTTAAAGAACTGTAGAGTAATAGCAATTTGCTGGCTTTATATTGATGTCTCTCTTTCTCTCTTTCTTACACACACACACACACACACACACACTGACAAGTCACAAATCTTCTTTCTGCTGAGTGTAACAGGGGTTCTTAACCCACAATCCAAGATCATGGGGGGAAATAAAAAATTACATTTTTTGCTTTAAGTTCTAATTAAAGGTTAGCATTTGTTCCTATTATTAGTGTGTAGAAAATTAAATAAAAAGACAACAACACACTATTAGTAGTACAATAAAAATCATAGATATTTTTATATCACAATGTTGTAAATATTGTTTATTCTTTACTACCTTGAAATTATAGTTATTAGCCATTGCAAGTTTTATTTAACACAATAATTTAAAAATTACCCATATTACTAAAGAGCATGCATTTTAAATATTTTGATTATTGTAACTTAATGATTTTTTCCATTGTATACATATGTATTTTATTTCTATGCATTTAAAAACATTTTTCTGACAAGTAAACAGCAGACATCACCACACTGCGGAAGGGTCTATGTGTAGGAAACAGAAAAATGGCCCCTCAAGATGTCCATGTCCTAATCTACAGAACCTGTGAATATGTTACTTTACAGGACAAACAGTATTTTGCAGGTGTGATTAAGTTAATGATATTGAGATGGGGAAATTATCCTGGATCAATTATTTAAGGAAGCCAAGCATAATCACAGGGTCCTTTTAAGAGAGAAGCAAGTGTGTGAAATTCAGTAATAAAAGGAGCTATGATGTTGGGAGCAGAGACTGAAATGATGTGCTTTAAAGATAGAGGAAGAGGCTGTAAGCCAAGGAATTCAGGTGGCCTCTGGGAGCTGGAAGAGCCAAAGAAAACCAGTTTTCCACCAGAGCCTTCAGAAGGAATGCAGCCTAATGACAACTTCATTTTGGCTCAGTGAGACTCATCTGGGACTTCTTAACTATTGCAAACACAGTTTGTTTTGTTTTAAGCCATCAGGTTCACGGGAATTTGTTACAGTAGCAGGAGGGAACTAATACAAAGAGTCAGGGACACCTGAGAGGGTGATGATGACTACCTGTCCCCATAGTTACACCAATTTCCCTGGGTCTCAGGATATGTGATTTCAATGTGTCAAATATGGAACAGGTCTTCATTAAAAAGACTGTTACTAAGAACAAGTAATTCATTTTTCTGGAAATATTTCAGTATTGAAGTACTTTTAGGGTTTAGCACATTTATATTGGCTTTACACCAAAAATAATAGAAATATTTTCTGTTATTTGGGGAACAATAATCACTTTGCAAATCTCAGCCTGAATATATCTAAGACCTAGTATTTACACAAATGACATTCTTTACTCAAAGGCAGTTTTTTTTTTTTTTTTACACAATGAAAATTTAAAGCACTTGAAAGTCATCTCTATAATATAAGCGACCATTATGGCAGAACGAGCAGAATGACTGGTTGCTATGATGTACACTGACCACCAGGGGCAGATGCTCAACCAGAAGCCGGGCTTATGGCTGGCAAGTGCAGCAGCAGTGGCAGGAGCCTCTCTCACCTCCACAGCAGCGCTAAGTAGCAGCAAGCTGAGTGATAAGGAGCAGCGAGCAGGCAGGTGGTATGGAAGCAGGGATTTCAGACTGCAAGAGGGTGGAGGTTAGGCTGAGGGATTCACGCCCAGTTCACCAATTTTGTGCACTGGATCTCTAGTTTTAAGATAATAACAGCATTTTTTTTAAGCTGTAAAAATTCCAGTGTTTTGATGCTTTATTCATGTTCATACTGAATTGCAATAACAACTTATTAAAGGTTAAAACAATGACCTAAACTGCCCTGTCTTTGACCAATAAATTTACCATTATGTAAGACTATATAATTAATATAAGCCTGCAGACACCACCTATAATGACATATTCCTCACTGCCCTGATGCAGACATTATAAATCAGTAATGGTTGATAGAATTGAAAATTATTTGTATTTTCAAATTATTTTACATAAAAACAGACTGTTGTCTTATCCACCTAATTGTATAAAAAATCACTTATCTTTTTATAAAAGCAGTTTGAGAAAATGATATAATTTTGATAATGAAAATGTCCTTGTTTTACTTATTAGTATAGTTCTTTGTAGAAACAATTTAAAGGCATCAATCATTTGTAAGCATCATTTTTATAATGCTAGAGCTACTGTTGGTATTTAGTTCATTTGAAATCACATTATTATGAGAACTGGTTCCTAGCAGCCAAAGATTTTTTTAATACAAAATATGGAAAGGGAATTATTCTTTAATGACACAGGTTCTTTGTACGTGTATAAGCTTTAAAATCTTTCCACTAAAACACAGGTTCCCATTTGCCTACTGATGTAAACATTTTTCAATTCAAGGTAATTCAATAGACCTCAATGTCATTGTCTGAATTCTACTTAGATGAAAGCTTGGTAAATTATACTCCTGTTTGTTTTTAAGTCAGTTGAGAGATACAGTAGTCTTGGGAAATGTTCAAGTATTCTTAGCCAGATTTCTTAGTTAGCCCTTAATACTTGAGCAAAAGGCCGTATTATCAAGGAACACTTTGATCTTCTATGCCTAGAAATGCATCACTTCTCTTTACACAAATTATGAAAACTCAGCTAAAAAGGTCACACATGTGGGGCATCAGTCTGAATCACTGAGTTACAGATACTGAAAGTGATGTTAAAGATCAACCAATGCCTTCATGTTTACACTTTAAAAAAAAACATTAATGTACAGTGGGTAAGAGACTTGTACGAATAAATGTAGTTAGCCTAGGCAAAGCTAGAAAACTGGGTTTTCTGCCTTCTGATCCCATATTCATTCCATTACATCACATTAGTTTATCTTCAAATTAATTCAGTCCAATTTAATTTACTCAGTATAATCAAACACCATTATGTGTCAGATGTGCTGAGTGATAGAGATAAAAAATAAAATATATAATGTAATCTTAAGGAGAAAAAAAATGTAAATAAGTCCAGGGTAGGAATTTGAGATCTGTGTCATAATAAAATAGTGTGGTTTCAAAGACGGAAGGTGCCAGCTCAATTCAGGAGGCAGTGAAGTCTTCACCGAAGAGCTAATTCTAGAATTGAGTTTGAGGGGAAGTCAGTTACTTGTCAAACGCAATAGGAGTATATTCAATCAGATAGGAGGAAAAAGCATGGGTAAAAGCAAGAAATAATACCTTTACTCTGATCTTTCCCTGGCCACCACACCTCTAAACAGTATAAATTACAGAGGGCAGATAGGCACTTTCTATCCTGCATGTAAGAGTGCCCTCCCCCGGCCTCTATGACTCAAATGGCAGGAAGTGAATATCAGAGAATGTCTCATGTCCAGAGATATTCAGAGAGAGACACACAAGTACAGATGCC
Source organism: Lasiurus cinereus (assembly GCA_011751065.1). Classification (NCBI taxonomy): domain Eukaryota; kingdom Metazoa; phylum Chordata; class Mammalia; order Chiroptera; family Vespertilionidae; genus Lasiurus; species Lasiurus cinereus. The sequence goes on along the minus strand of JAAGEH010000014.1, from coordinate 1,437,216 downwards.
CCCTGGATGATTGCCCCTCCCCTGACCTCTACGGGGCCATACTCTGCATGCTCCTGGCAAAAGATGCCTCAAGCCAGATCTCACAGCCTCACTGCCACATTCCGCTTGAGACAATTAGGGTTGATCATGCCATAAATATCACATATTTTATCTCTGATTACCTCAGCCACTTCATGAAATTTAAGACTTCCCAATTTTCATCCTCATAAAATTCTGTACCCATGGTAAGTTCACAGCAAAATTTTAACCTCAAGAGGACCATAGTTGTCACACTGTGCCACCATGCAAGTTTCCAAAGGTCTTCCACTCTCCCGGTATGAGAGCTCCAAGTCAGGGCACACGGGTCGAGGAGTGGGGCCCAGTTTTGAGCCTCTCCTGTTCCCTATGCATAACACTCTTTGGGGGAACACAACCTACACAACTATCAGTGGCAACTTGGATCCCAAGTCATTTTTCTGGCTGTTCCCTTCGTGTTCTCACTGTAAGTGAAATCTAACTACCCTGGAGATATTGTTTCTCTTACATCCCTGTTAAGAGAATCTGTTTTCGCCCTAACTGGTTTGGCTCAGTGGATAGAGCATCAGCCTGCAGACTGAAAGATCCCAGGTTCGATTCTGGTCAAGGACATGTACCTCGGTTGTAAGCATATCCCTACTAGGAGATGTGCAGAAGGCAGCTGATCGATGTTTCTCTCTCATCCATGTTTCTAACTCTCTATCCCTCTCACTTCCTCTCTGTAAAAAATCAATAAAATATATTTAAAAAAAAGACTGTTTTCCTTTCTTTTATTCTTTGAGTAACATTTAATATTTGCAATAAAATAGTGTAGATGCCAAAAACCAAGGACCACAAGAAACACCACAATCAAAGTTGGGTTTATTACTTGTTGCCAACGAAATCATACCCCATGGGAGAACAATGGGGTATCTGAGAAAGGTATTATGAGGGGGTTGTTGTGGGAGGGGGGCTCATGTTAGGTAATTTTGAAGAGGAACCAAAGAAGTGTGTTTTGCTCTGAAGTGGGCAATTCTATGATCGTGTATTTTCTTTTTTACCTAGCAGGTAGTTGGAATGGAGTTGGGCTAACGGTGTAATTAATATAAGAAGCAGCAGTTGCTCATGTAGCATGCAGAGGGACTATGCTTTGTTATTTTTGTGATTTGCATGGTGTGCTTATATTTTGAAGTCCTCAGAATAACTAAGGAATATAGCCTTGGTTTCGCTCACTCTATTACAGCCATTCACAGAGTGACCTTGGCTGATGTGGATGTTCTATGACTTTGTTTATGTTAAGGAAGGAACAGCATAGCCTTGCCACAGGCGCCAAGGCAGCAATCAGCTGGTAGCAGCCAGGACTGCCTCTTTTCTTTTTCAATAGGTATCCTTGACAGAGGTTTTGTTTTTTTTTTCTCCCATAATGGAAATAAGTTAACACTTCATCACTAAGTATGATATTTGTTGTAATTTTTCATAGATATTTTTAAGAAAGTTAAGAAAATTGATTTTTATTCTGAGAATTTTTATCATAAATGAATACTAAGCTAACTCATTATAGAACAATGATTGAGTCATGAGTCTTGCATGAAGGCCTGGATGACTATCAATAATTTAACCAAGTTCCTAGGCCTCCCTATCTTTAGGCTCTTTGTTCTCTACACTACACTCCATGTTAACATTTTAATCATATTTGTAAAGTATAATTCATCACGTTGCTTTAAAGCTTATCCTATTTAATAAAAGGGTAATATGCAAATTAACCATCACTGCATCACAAAGATGGCGGCACCCATAGCCACATGATGGCAGTCCTGGGGGGCAGCTGCTGAGAGCAGGCAGTGTGAGAAGCCAGGTGGAATGCTTGCTTCATCGCCATGGCAATGAGGCAAGCCTTCTTTGGATGGGTCTCTGAAGAGCCTCTGGGCAGTGGGCCTGCAGTGGCCAGGTCACACAGAGAGCTACTGGTGCACAGACTCATGAACAGGGCTACTAGTTTAGTAATAAAACATAATAAATTACTATAATAAATTTTAAAATCCTTTGCATAAAAATGCCTTCAAGTTAGGGTCCCTTATTTGTATCTTTAACTGCATCCTCTTGTAATTCTCTCATACACCTTCCAATTTATTTCTATCTAAATACTAGAGGCCCAGTGCATAAAATTCATGCACAGGGGGTATCCCTTATCCCAGCCTGCACCCTCTCTAATCTGGGACCCCCTCAAGGGATGTTGGACATCCCTCTCATAATCCAGAACTGCTGGCTCCCAACTGCTTGCCTGCCTGCATTCCTGATTGCCCTTAACCACTTCTGCCTGCCAGCTTGATCACCCCTGAACCACTCCCTGGCCAGCCTGATTGATGCCTAACTGCCCTTCCCTACATGCCTGGTCACCCCCAACTGCCTTCCCTTGAAGGCCTGGTCCCTTCCAACTGCCCTCTCCTGCTGGCCATCTTGTGGCAGCCATCTTGTGTGTTGGAGTGATGGAAAATTTGCATATTACTCTTTTATTAGATAGGATTAATTAAGTCAACAAACATTTGATTGATTGCCAAGTTGGATATAATAAGTAAGATCATTTGCCCTCACAGACCTTATGACCTCCAGAGAGGAAGAGGCAATAAAAATAACTCCTATCATATCTCTTTAATGTTACTTTTAGACAATGTAAAAAACTGGTTTACTATTAGAGAATGGCAGTGTATCATAATAAGCTTAATCTGAAAGTCATATTCCAATTGCTGCTGCTATCTACACTGGGGAATAACATCAGAGTTCATCACAGATTTTACAAATGATTTTTTTTTTCTCTTAAGCAGCAGAGACCTCTGGAAGCAATTTACTTTAATCTGGAAGAAACAACAGGACATTTAGCATTTTATGTCAGAACTATGTCAATCCTGACTCTTTGCTGTCATTTAATAAGCAGGAATTGGATCATCTCACCATCCCACAGGACCTCTTATGATACTGAAGACACCATGCTAATTGGAACTGAACAGAAAAAAAAAAGTAAATATTCTAAATGCTATAGTGAGATACAGAGGATGAAAGATGAATCTCTGGAAAATACAGGGATTTGTTACCTCATTGAAGTTTCAGGGGAGAAGAGGTACAGTGGTCTTTAACATATTATAACTTTATCTATCAAATAAAGTACATATTTCTGCAACCTTGTAATCTTTACTAAAAGACCACAATGCTTAGTATTTGGAAACAACATACATCATATTGACTGGATGATCTAAAGACTTTTTAGCTTTTAGTGGAACCTAGAAAAGACTTCCCTGATGATACAGGCTAATGTTTAAGCAGTTCTGCAATTTTTTGCCTCCATAATCCAAGAGATGTGATGATGATTAAGTGCTCCGTAAATATGCTTGGTGAATATTGTGGCTCACTTTGATGGGAAAAATCATAACAATGTCTTAGAATTCTGAACAAATTCAAACCACTTTTGGAAAGTAAGTTTCCTTTGGAGATACAATTCTTGGCTTGAACATCTATCTGGTCATTGGACATTGGGAGACATGGAAAATTGACATACTCATTGAGAGCTAAGCATCATGAGATTAAAAATGTAGCTTGTAGCCTGGCCAATATGGCTCAGTATTTGAGCATTGACCTATGAACTAGGAGGTCATGGTTTGATTCACGGTCAGAGCACATGCCCTGGTTGCAGGCTCAAACCCCAGTATGGGCTGTGCAGAAGGCAGCTGATCAATGATTCTCTCTCATCATTGATGTTTCTATCTCCCTCTCCCTCTCCCTTCCTCTCTGAAATCAATAAAAATATATATTTAAAAATGTAGCTTGTACATAGAGCATTCTAAGTAGGATACTTATTTGGAGTATCTCCTGAAAGCCCAAGGAATCTTCACACTTGCTGGTTCTGCTCTTTCCTCATCTAAGTCTTCATGAGAAGTTGCTATGGCCAGTTTTTATTGGAGAGGAAAGAATTAGGTCTAGTTTACAAATTATTCTGTATAGTGGCATTAACTGTTAGTGGCCTATTGTGACAGTGAAGTTATTGAAGATATGAATAGCACTATCAACAAATGTGAACTAATTGACATTTATAGAATGCTATACCCAATGATAGAAAATGCATTCTTTTCAAGTGCACATGCAACATTCATGTGGCTAAATCATATGGTGAGTTCATCACAATATCTCAATAAAGATAATAAAAATAAAGAATTAAAATCAAACCTGGCATATTTTTACTAATATTGTATTAAATTAAAATATATATAACAGGCACATCTGGAAAATAAAAAAATATTTAGAAATTTTATAACACATGATATCAACATCTACAGTAAATAGGTAAAATAATCTTCCAAAAAAGCAAATAAACATAGAGCTCTTACACTACTCAATTTGAAGGCTAACCCTAGTGTTCCAGTATAGTACTAGCATACATAGACATAGGCTCAAGTGAACAGAACAGAGTCTAGAAATAGACCCACTAATATATAGCCAATTGACTTGCAACCAAAGGGCTAAGTTCACAGAGTAAACAAGGAAAAGTAACAAATGTTACTATATCACAGTTAGATATCTGTATTGGGAGGCGGGGGCCAAGGAAGTCATCCCTGGGTGTTTTCATTCTTGGAAAAGAAATGGTGTGTGTGTGTGTGTGTGTGTGTGTGTGTGTGTGTGTTTATGTGTTGGCACCAAAACTGGTAGCATATAAACCTGGTACAACTGATGATCATTACAGTCATCACACTAGCAGAGTCTTTATGAAAAGAAAGTTAGCATTTTATATGATAAAATTATCCATCTTTTTCTTGAAAAAAGAAAAGAAAAGAAAGTTATCATAGAATTACATGTAGCCAAGAGATGGAAAGACAGGTCATTTGGCACTAACCCCATGAGTTTTTTCTACTCCTGGAGTTGTAACTTAGAAAAGGCAATAAGTTCTCCTTTTCCTCAGTTTCATTCTATTTTTTGTTTGGAACTTTAAAAAAAAATGTTGATTAAAACAGAAATATAACAGATTCCATTTTTTCTTTGGCAGAAGAGAAAATCAATCTAGAATGTATGTTAGAATCCATCTAGGTAGTATATTCTTTTTGATGCAAGATTTAGGGTGGTACTAATTTTTTCTGCTTTATAAGTAAACCGTTTTAAAAAAGCTTCTTCTAAAATGATAGACTATACTTTGCTATACCAATTTTAAATGGAGACTTTTACTTCTAGGGTAAAAAAAAAAATCAGTGCTAATGTTAATGTGCCCACCTGATTAAGTTACAAAGGAAGCAGCAATGCTAAGAAATGAAAACCTATTATCTAAAGTGGTTGGGATGGAGAATGAACAGGAATATGGTGGTGGGCATTACTTTCAAACAGAAGAATAACCAAGTTATTCTCCCCAGTGGCCAAGTGAAATTCCTAGGTTTAGAAAAATCCAATTCTATAAAAGTCTGAGAATGTCAGTAGATGGCAAACTGATACAGGGATTACTCAGTAATTTAACGGAGGAGAGTGGGTGAAAAAGGTGAGAGGAGTAAGATGTACAAATTGGTAGTTACAAAATAGTCATGGGGATGTAAAGTACAAGATAGGAAATATGGTCAATAGTAGGGTGTCAGATGGGTACTTGAATTAACAGGGGGATGGAAACACTATGCTATACTCCTGAAACTAATATAAAATAATATAAATGTCAACTCTAATTAAAAAATAAAATTTAAAGAAAGAAATGGAAATGGATATAATCACTAAGAAAATATTTATTTAAAAGCATGTAATAATTGTCCCAACCATCTATCTTAAACACATTTTCAAAATAAAAAGAATGTAGGACACACAGCATATCAAATTGCTCAAACTGACCACAGTCAAAATTCACAACTTTTAGAACTAAAATATGATAAATCCCAACAGGATCTGGCAGTATGGTGAGTAAAATGTTGTGACAACTGAATGAGTCACACCAGTGGCTCCAGGGGCCTTGCAATTCTTCACTGTGGGTGGGCCTTTGCCAACTGCCAAGCATTAAGATTTGAAAATTGTGGCACATTGTGTCAGCTCACATCCTGCTGACTTCAGTATGAGGCTTCCTCAGGGAAGAAGAGAGTTTTGCTATCCTTAAGGAAAAACAGAAGATGGGGTAAAGAGATAAAATTGGTGGAGCAAACTTGTGTAGAGTTAGGGCAGGAGATGATGTAATCAGACATTTCTGAGCAGAGAGCCAAGAAAAGGAGAGGTACAGATTTGTTTCAGGAATGCAAGTTACCAAGTTATGATGAGGGCTCCTCTCTTTCAATCCTTCAACGATAAAAACGTACATTGACTAGTACTTACTTTTTGCCAGACACTGGTCTGAAAGCCTTATACATTTAACTAATTTAATATTCTAATAACCTTATGACATTGGTCCTATTGTTATCTTCATTTTACAAGGAATGAAGTAACTGAGGAACAGAAAAGTTGATAGTCTAAGATCTTACAGCAAGTCAGTGATGGAATGAAATTTAAACTCAGTATGGCTACTTAAATTAAAATCTCTCAACAAAAGGCTTCTTATAGTTCCTGGAATATGCCATGTTACACAGTACTTCAAGCCTAAGAGGTTTTCGGTTTGTATGGAATATATGCTTCTTATCCAATATTCTCATTTTCTTTTCCTATTTTTTTTTGCTGCCTAACACACAACACCTGTCATTTTTCATAATACCTTAAGCAGTACTTTCATAATCTGTATCAGCATATTATAGTATTAGGTTAAATCATGTGAAACTGCCAATCTTCATCATAGTCTCTAAAAACTGGAATGAAATCTTCTTTTGTCATGAGCTTTATTTTTTTAAATATATTTTTATTGATTTTTTTACAGAGTGGAAGGGAGAGGGATAGAGAGTTAGAAACATTGATGAGAGAGAGACATATCGATCAGCTGCCTCCTGCACGCCCCCTACTGGGGATGTGCCCGCAACCAAGGTATATGCCCTTGACCGGAATCAAACCTGGGACCTTTCAGTCCACAGGCCAATGCTCTATCCACTGAGCCAAACCGGTTTTGGCTGTCATGAGCTTTATATTTATTAAGTTCCTTAACTTCTTCTCCCCTATACAAAACCAGTTTTCCTGGGTGGATTTTGTAGACATTGGCCTTAGAAGTATATCAGTATCTGTTCCTTGAAATGGCTTGTCAAACCTGATTTGATGACCACTATTCTCAGATAAAACTCTCCAGGTACAGCTTTAGTTTTACAATGTAACCAATTAAAACTTGGTAAAAAGATCTCATTCATTTATGGAATATAATGAATACCATAAACTGATGAACAAAAACATTTCCAGAGACAGAGAAACATTGATGAGGCCATCACACATCAGAGGGAAGGTAGGGGAGGATAGGGTAAGGGAGAGAGATCAACCAAAGGACTTGTATGCATGCATATAAGCATAACCAATGGACACAGACAACAGGGAGTGAGGCCCTGAGTGGGGATGAATGGGGGGGGTGGATATAGTGGGAGGATAAGACACATACGTAACACCTTAATCAATAAAGAAATTAAAAAAAAAAACTTTGTAAGAAAAAGGACAGTTTCTTAGTGAAATAACTACCATAATGTTCCTTTGTTTTGCACTCCAAAGATTTCACAACTAGCCATGAATGATGACAGTAAGGATGGGTGAAATGTATGGCTTTGTTCTGAAAAGAAGGGCAATTGCAATTATGAAAGAGGATATTGGAAAAAAAAACACAGGGTTATTCTCAGGCATATCAATTTTAGTAACAAACATGCAGATTTAAAGATCTGGAAATAGATTCCATTAAAAATAGTCTATGCCTACATATGACTTGAAAAGTCTTCAGGACCTTCTTCCAAGAGCTGCTCAAACACCCCAAAAGTACATTTATCTCAGTGTAAAGACTGTGAACCTAACTTTTAAAATTACTTTAATGATATCACTTTAGTTTAAGTTGCTAAGGCATTTTTAATAATGTGATCTCTTTAAATGGAATGTTAAAAGGGAATATAAACCAGATGTAATTAGCATCAAGACACAATTGAATATTTGTTGAAATTGACAGCCAATTTCTAAAATTTATATGGAAATCCAAAGGACCAAGAATAGGTAAAGCGATTGAAAACAAAAGGATATGGAGGATGTGAAAGACTAAAATACTGTTATCACCCATGAGAAAGCAGTGATAATTAAGATACTGTAGCATGGGCACAACAATAAAGAAGTAGACCAATGGAACAGAAACAATTCCATACATGTATAGTCAGTCATCTGATATATGAAAAAGATAACATTCTGTTATGGTGAGGCAAAGGAAATTTTAAGGGTGCTATAAAATTGTGTGAAAAATTGTATTGACTCCCCAAATCTCACATCACACATATTTCCAGGTGAATTGCATATCTGTATGTGAAAGATAAAAATATCAAGTTTGCAGAAGGAAGTACAAGGGAATAACTTCAATAACCTTGGTGAAGGCAAAAGATTTTTTAAACATGACACGAAAGTGCTAACAAAGAGAAAAAAATGATAATTAGGATTACATTTAAGTGAACACTTCTGTTCATCAGAAGGAACTCTTTTTAATAAATCTTTATTGTTCAGATTATTACAGTTGTTCCTCTTTTTTCCAACCATAACTTTCTTCCACCCAGTTCCCACCCCATCCTCTGTCCATATCCCTCCCTCCCCCACTGTTCTCATCCATAGGTGTATGATTTTTGTCCAGTCTCTTCCCACACCCCCTGAACACCCTTTTCTCTGAGAATTGCCAGTCCACTCCCTTTCTTTGCCCCTGATTCTATTATATTCACCAGTTTATTCTGTTCATCAGATTTTTTATTCACTTGATTTTTAGATTCACTTGTTGATAGATATGTATTTGTTGTTCATAATTTTTATCTTTACTTTTTTCTTCTTCTTCCTCTTCTTAAGGAATACCTTTCAGTATTTCATATAATACTGGTTTGGCAGTGATGAACTCCTTTAGCTTTTTCTTATCTGTGAAGCTCTTTATCTGACTTTCAATTTTGAATGATAGCTTTGTTGGGTAGAGTAATCTTGGTTGTAGGTTCTTGCTATTCATCACGTTGAATATTTCTTGCCATTCCTGTCTGGCCTGCATAGTTTCTGTTGAGAAATTGGCTGACAATTGTATGGGTGCTCCCTTGTTTTTCTCTTGCTGCTTTTAAGATTCTCTCTTTGTCTTTTGCTCTTGGCATTTTAATTATGATGTGTCTTGGTGTGGTCCTCTTTGGATTCCTTTTGTTCAGGGTTCTCTGTACTTTCTGGACTTGTAATTCTATTTCTTTCACCAAGTAGGGGAAGTTTTCTGTATTTCTTTAGATAGTTTTTCAATATATTGCTCTCTCTCTTCTTCTGACACCCCCATAAAAATTCTGATGTTGGTATGCTTGAAGTTGTCCCAGAGGCTGCTTATACTATCTTCATATTTTTGGATTCTGTTTTATTTTTGCTTTTCCAGTTGAGTGTTTTCTGCTTCTTTGTATTTCAAATATTTGACTTGATTCTTGGGATCCTCTAGTCTGCTGTTGGATCTCTTTATAATATTTTTATTTCAGTCAGTGTATGTTTAATTGGTCCTTTTTCATATCCTTGAGGGACTCACTAACTTTATTAGTCGTTTCTAGAAAATTCTTGAAAAACCTTATAACTGTGGTTTTGAACTCTGTATCTAGTAGTTTGCTTTCCTCCATTTCTGTCATTTGTGACCTGTTTCCTTGTCTCTGCATTTTGACTGCTTCCCTATGTTGACAGAATGGTTTTGGGTGCTAGGTGTCCTATAGGGCCAGTGGCTCAGCCTCCCCAATTATATAAGGTGGACACTCTTGGTATACTCCTTTGTGGACTGTGTGCACAGTCCTGTTGTAGTTAAGCCTTGATTGTTGTTGACATCACTGGGAGGAATTGACTTCCAGGCCAATTGGCTGTGAGGATCAGCTGTGTCTAAGATGGGAAGAACTTCTGTGCACCCTTATGGGGCAAGACTTGCTTCAGTGGGGCTTTGGTGCTCACTGAGTCTGCCCCTTCAGTGTGTCCCTTATGAATCTGAGGAGCTGTAATCTGGATGGTCCCACTCTGACCACTGGGTACACTGGCTCTTGAATCTCCAAGGAGGTGCTAATTTAGTTTTTGCCTGAGTCCACCCAGCAGGAGCCTACAGAAAGATCTTTAGATTCCTCTTCTTTGTTTGAGGTTTGGGGGTGCCCAGATGAGGCCCAGCTGTGAAGCAATGCAAGCTGCTGTGGGCCTTTGGTTTTCTTTTGGAAATTCTGGGGCCCTTTGACTCAGCTGCAGTTTGTTAGGTAATTTTAGATAGCAAAGGACCAGGTCATTCATATGCAAAAGCTCTGTGCACAGCTTGTGGTGGGGTCTCAAGTTATCACCATGGTGGAGCCATCAGCTATGGCTGATCCTCAGCCCTGCCCTAAGAGGTCCTCGGGTCTCAGTGTCCCACCATAATTGCTGCAAGCACTTCTAAGAAAAAGCTGCCCTCAAGTTCTTCCCGAAGCCAGTTGGTCCAGTTTCTCCCTATTTGAATCTGGGTTGCCACCCAGAGTCTCATCTGGAACTGAAATTCAGAGCAGATGGGAGCTTGTGTCTCCCTCCTGGCTGAAAAAGACAACCACATTCTCAATTGCCAGCCCTTTACGTGTGCGCACGCCTCTGCACCTCTGCACTTTACCTCCACACCTCTTCTGAGTCTCAGTATGTTTTTCTTTTTCCTTCTACTTGTAGAATTTCCACTCAGCCAGCCTTCCTGTGGTTCTGGATGATGTCTGTTTTGTCTTTTAGTTGTAGTTTTGAAGTGGTTGTATAAGCAATTTCAGGTGTTTGCCTATGCCACCATCTTGGTTTCTCTGTCTGTAGTAGATTCTTAGCTTTTCTATCTCCAGCTTTCCCCCTCTCAGTCCTTTCAACATATTTAGGTTAGAATGAGTTGGAGGGGCTCATCCTTCCTTGGCTCTTTTTCAATTTTTAAAATATATATTTTTATTGATTTCAGAGAGGGAGAGGGAGAGAAAGAAACATCAACGATGAATCATTGATTGGCTGCCTCCTGCATGCCCCACGCTCCAGAAAAAACTCTTGAGGGATTTAAGGTTAGATAATATTATAAAAACACCAGAGGCCTGGTGCATGAAAATTCATGCACTAGAGGGGATAGTCCCTCAGCCCAGCCTGCCTCCTTTCACAGTCCAGGAGCCCTGAGGGTTGGGAGGCCAACCAGGTGATCAGAGGATGGCGACACCCCCATCACTTATGCTGCTGCCACTGCTGGCAGCGCAAGCCTCGGTCAGCCCTGTTACCTGAGCCTTGGGCAACCCTGAGTGGCTGAGGGGCTGGAGGGACTGGAGGACTCTGGAGGCAGGCATGCAGAGCAGCCAGACCTGCCTAGGGGCAGGCTCAGCTGTGCTACACACCTGCTGCCCTGGCAGGGCTGAGGGGACTGGGCACTGCCATCTTGTGGCTGTGGGTGGCGCCATCTTTGTGAGGGTGTGATGGTCAATTAGCATATTCTTTCTTTATTAGACAGGATTGGATTGATTCCACCTTACTTGAAAAACTGTAGACACAAGATAATTCCCACTTCTTATTTCTTCTCTCTGGGCTGATAGCCACTGATTGATAACTCATGAAATGGAACCTTTACAGGATTCCTAACAGCTTTCCCATCTTCCTACAAAAAATATTTTTGATTGTCTCTGAGATTGCATTAATTATTAAAACATTCCTGATCTACTGTCATTAGTGTCTTTATGCATGTTTATCAGCAAATGGATCGTTTTTAACCCTACAGACATGTTATAATAAAAGCATAATATGCTAATTAGACCAGATGTTCTTCCAGACATCCTTCTGGACAAAACCAGGACTGCGAGGGAAGTCCAGTTCCTGGGTGCCAGAGGGAAGCTAGTGCTGGCAGCTGGGGAAAGGAAGGTCTAGTCTTGCAAGAATTTCCTACATTGGACTTCTAGTCTATAATAATAAAAGTGTAATATGCTAATTAGACCAGATGATCTTCCAGATGAAGCCACAGTGGTGGGGGCTGAGGCAGAGACTGTGCTGTGGCAGTGGGGGCCGAGTCCCTTGCACGAATTTCATGCATTGAGCCTCTAGTAAGCTATAAAAGCTGGAAAGTGCTTTCCCAGTATGCATACTCAAATTATAATTTTGTGCTAGCATTTTATCTATCTTATGCTGTGTCTGAATCAATGTTATCTCTAATGTTTGCACAATAAGGATGGAGATTTGTTATTCAATAGCACCATATTCATGGATATATATAATATTTGTTTGCTGTTATTTGATTGGGATGACTATATTGGAAGATCTACAGTTATAGATTATGTGCTAGCAAATATAGATTTTTTTTCCCATGTGTGTGTATAAATAAGTACTTTTTCTTCACTTATTTAAATTTTCCAAATTTGTACAATGATCCTATGAGGATCCTAGAGGCCTGGTGCACTTAACAAGGGCACTTAAGAGCAGTAAAATATGAAACTAATGACATAATATACCAGATTCAGACTAATTTTAAATATAGTTTTGAACCTCGGTCCATCTTTAACTTTACCTGACGTAAGTACTCTTTTATTGTATTCTAGCCATATAATTTGTTTTTTCACCTAAAATCAGCATCTGCTTGAGATGGCTTTTCAGTTCACACGATGTTCTCTGATAACTTATCTGCAGCTCAAACCTTTTCCTAGGATTACTGTTAAGAGACATGTCTCTTTCTGCTTCTGGTTTAGAAAGAAGTTTCTTCCTTACCAAGAAGACAAATCACACATACACGGCCCAAACTAAGTAAAGGTAAAGTTTTAAAATTCTTTATTCACTTTAGTAATCTTAGTAGATGAATATAAGCTAGTTAGCAAACTGCTTTGGTCACTGAAAAAATGAAACATTTTTGAAACCTCATGTAACTGTGTAGTATGCAAACTAGAACTAGTTATGCTTTCATCTCTTTAAGAAAGCAGTAGGATTTATCCTAAGAACCTTCACTTCTGCTCTATGGCCTTTAACTATAGAGGAGAGATGAATCCAAACTTTGGAGGAAATCCTAAGACAACTGCAGTCAAAACAGTATCTGGAGAGTTGCAGGTAGAATGCAATACATAAAAGCTCAAATTTGCTTCAAAACCTGGCCTACTTAAGTCTACAATTAAATTCACATTTTCTTACAAGGAAATTACAAACATTTAAGAAACCATTATCTCTATTTTGATTCCCAACACGGTTATTTATAGCTTTCTCAGAAAATTTTGTATTAGGCGTAGCTGTTTTGTTTGCTGTTCTGTTATGAAGTTATAAACGACTTTAATTATTCAAAAATGAAAGTAGCATTTGTGTACTTCAATTACCCAAAAATGAAAGTAGCATTTGTGTACATAGTCACAGTTTAACAGAAAGGTAGTTAACTCGAATTTCTGAATTAGGAATAAAGAAAGGTGTTAGACATTTTAAAATGTATAATAGAAACGATGGTTTGATAACATCTAGCACTAATGCAATAATAAAGATTAACTATTTTAAGACTAAACTCAACAGACTGACTTTTACAGAACACAGCTATCTTAATTCATTAAAGTGTGTTTCACAGCTGCTATAATGTGTCTGGCACTGATTCCAAACATATCCAGCAATTCGCAAGGTTTCCCACTTCGAGGGACTCCTGACACTGCCAGCTGATGAACAAGGATGTCAGGCTCCCCAGAGACAGCTGCACACACTGCTTCTCCAATGCCACCTTCCCGGTAGTGATCTTCCACTGTGATAACCCGGCCACCTGTAGCTTTTGCATTGGAGATGATGGTGGCAGCATCCAGGGGTTTAATGGTAAATGGGTCAATGACACGGATAGAAATACCTTGTTCAGAAAGATGGTCAGCAGCTGCTAAGGCTTCGTGCAGAGTAACTCCGGCTCCAATTACTGTGACTTTGTCATCGACACTGTGGCGGATGACCTTGGCCTGTCCAATCTCAAAATTTTCTTCAGGAGCATAAATGACTGCAATTTCTGGTGGGCCAGTCCGAATGAAGCACATCCCTTTGGCATTGGCAGCCAGATAAATAGCATGCTCTGTTGAGATGGCATCGCTTGGATAGAAAACAGTGCAATTGGGAATGCTCCGGAACATGGCTAGGTCCTCTAGGGCCATCTGGGAGGGTCCATCTTCACCAATGGATAGCCCGCAGTAGGAACCAATCAGATTGATATTGGTTTGAGATATGGCTCCCATCCGGATATGATCGAATGCCCGGGTCAAATAGGCAGCAAAGGTACTGACAAAAGCAATGGTGCGATCGCGTGTGGCGCAGCCCAGTGCCACACTTACCATGTTTTGCTCTGCCATGAAACACTCAATAAAACGCTCAGGGTGTTCTTTCTTGAATATCTCAGAAAAGGTGGAGTTCTTTGTGTCGCCATCCAGGACAATAACCCTTTTGTTTGCATGGCCCAGTTTAGCCAGAGCCAAACCGTATGCTTTATCGGTGGCCATCTTGTCGCCAACTTTGTATTCGGGCAGAGAGGTCATTTTTATATCCTTGATGCTGATTGGAGGCGAGTCTTCCACGGGAGGTTTCGGTGTGAGATTCCTGTTGGTCTGTATCTGACTCTCAATTAACTTGATGATTGCCTCGGCTCTCTCTTTCGGCATGGGCTTCCCGTGCCAGTTCTCGGCGTCCTCCACGTTGGGAATGCCCCGTCCCTTGAAGGTCTTGGAAACGATGGCCGTGGGCTTGTTCTTCACCTGCGCTGCCTGCCAGAAGGCGTGGCACAAGGCCTCCACGTCGTGGCCATCCACCGAGAACGTGGTCCACCCGAAGGCTTCGCAGCGTTTCTGGTAGGTGTCCGTGCAGTGCTCCAGGGGCGTGGGCCCGCTCTGCCCCAAGCGGTTCACGTCGAAGACTGCCACGAGGTTGTCCAAACTGTAGTGGGAGGCGAAGGCCAGCGCCTCCCAGATGGAGCCCTCGGAGGACTCGCCGTCGCCCAGGAGGCAGAAGACGCGGTAGCTGGCCTTGTCGAAGTACTTGCCGGTGTACGCCATCCCACACGCCGCCCCGAGCCCCTGCCCCAGCGAGCCGGTCGCCACGTCCACGAACGCCAGTCTCGGTGTGGGATGCCCCTCCAGGTCGCTGTGGATCTTCCGCAGGCTCAGCAGGTCGGCCTCGCTGATGTCGCCCACCTCCGCCCAGGCGGCATAGAGGATCGGCGCGGCGTGGCCCTTGGAGAGGACGAAGCGGTCGTTGTCGGGGTGCTCGGGGTCCGCCTGCTTATACCGCATCGTGTGGAAGAAGAGCACGGACATGATCTCGGCGGCGCTGCAGCACGACGTGGGGTGGCCGGAGCTGGACGCGCACGTGGCCCGGATGGAGTGGATCCGCAGGCGGTTGGCCAGGTCCCGCAGCACCTGCACCGTGTCCGCGTCGGGCTTGGGGTCCTCGGCCACACGGGCCACCGTGGCGGCGCTGTCCATGTTTCCCGCAGAGCAGACGTTGGCCGCAGCTCTTTGGCCGTTAAGACGGTCACGTAAGGTCACGTTAAGATGGTCACGTTAGGTCACGTTAAGACCGCACGTAAGGTCACGTTAAGACGGTCACGTTAGGTCACGTTAGGTCACGTTAAGACAGTCTCGTAAGGTCACGTTAAGATGGTCACATTAGGTCACGTTAGGTCACGTTAAGACAGTCACGTAAGGTCACGTTAAGACGGTCACGTTAGGTCACGTTAGGTCACGTTAAGACAGTCACGTCCTTGCCCCGCCTCCCCGAGGTCAGGAGGTCAGCACCTGGCGGGCCAGGGCTCACGTGCCTGCGAGCGGTGCCAGACTTGCTCGCGAGACCGACCGCCCGGACGCACCGGCTGCCTCCGAATTCTCCCGCCGCGCGGCTGCGACTCCGCTGCTGTTTTTCTGCATGCGATCACCTCCTTCCAAGCCCAATGGAGTGGGTTTTAAATATTTGCTTTGTTACTTGCACGTTCAGCATTATTGACAATGGCTACGTTTTTGGGTCCTTGTCCTCAGGTTATACACCATTCAACAGGGCGTTACTCTTCGCTCCCTGTGTTACAGGAAATTGCTCGTGAGGGTGGGGTTCTTTTATATGCATTGCTTCTGTCATGGAAACATCACTCTTTACAGCCGAGCATTGATGGAAATGACCTAAAGTCGCTTTCAATCTAGCCAATTATGGAAATTCTATGTCAGCATAGACTTTCGTAGAGCACTAGAAGATTCCAACTTAGAGACGGAACTACAATAACAAATTTGACCCCAAATTACAAGATCAAATCCGAAACTGCTCAATGGCAGGGTATGTAGAACTGCCATTCCCCCCAGTATATCCTAACATACTATTACTGTTACAACAAACATTACATTTAAAAACAAAATTAATTTACTTTGGTTATAAAACTGAATTTATGCCACTGAGTTCTTCTACTGGGCAAGGGTTATAGCTTGTCATAAACACCCCCCCCACACACACAGACAGACATGCTTTGATATTAAACATCTTGATTCTTGAGTAATAATTCTTAACATTGACTTCACATTAAAATCACAACACTAAAAAACAAACAAACAAACAACA
Organism: Lasiurus cinereus; assembly: GCA_011751065.1. Taxonomy (NCBI): domain Eukaryota; kingdom Metazoa; phylum Chordata; class Mammalia; order Chiroptera; family Vespertilionidae; genus Lasiurus; species Lasiurus cinereus. The sequence continues at coordinate 1,420,602 of JAAGEH010000014.1, read as the reverse complement.
AACCCACCCCCAAAAAAACCCCACAATAACCATTCAAACAAAAAAAAAAAAACAATTCTGGGTTCCACCCCAGACAAACTGAATTTGAATTTCTAGAAGTAGAGTTGGGAAGTTATATTCTTTTAAATGCATGCATTGATTCTAATGTGTAGTTGAAGTTGCAAATAGCCATCTGTAGATGGACTAGTGGTTCCTAACAGTTTTTGTATTTTAGAGCTATCTGGGGAGTTTTAAAAGATCTCATGTCTGGAATGCACTCTGAGCCAGACGTTTCTGGGTGATGTGTCTTGGCAGCAATGATATTAAAAACTCTCCAGACAATTTCAGTGTTCAATCAGGTTGCAAACAACTAACTTGGGGTTTTGCGATTCTTTGTGTGTCTCTTACATTATAACTCAGGAAAAAAAAAACATTTTAAATGTCATTTGCTATTTAAACTAGTTTTATTTTCAATGATACAATGCAAATAAATCCTAATGGTATGGCATTAACAAGATTTTAATACTTGCTGAAGGAATGTGGAAAGAAAAGTCCTTAAGAGGTCATCTTGTATTCATCACTCCCAGTACCCTTTGCAAATTAATGTTCACTTATACTTTTAGAAAAAGGAAAAGAAAAGAAAAACAAAGTAGAGTTGGACTAGGTGTAAAGATAGGAATTAGAGGGATAAAAACACCCATTCATAGCAAACAACTAGGGAGTGACTGGGAAGCAGTTAATATTTACAAAGGTAGATCATTATTATTTTGGCTGAGAATTCTAATAAATTCAATGAGTAAACATGATAATTTAAAAATGATCTATGATATAGTGTTCATATGAAAAAAGACCAGAGAAATAGGATCTGCTTTACATTTCTTTTCTAGTTCCCAAATTCTTCCATTCATTTAAAATATTGCAATTTCCCAAAGTATTAAATAGAAAGTCTTTAACATTACAAAAGGTCAGTTTTGTTAAGAAAAGAATGTAGTTTTGGAGATTTAATAACTTAGGTAGTGAATATGAATTCCCTGTTTTCATTCTATAAGACTGTGGATTTTTATACTATAAATAAAATAATATTTTGCAAATTACATGTAAAGTATTTTAAAGTGATATTTTTAAAAGAAAGTCTGGAAAGTTATGTGTTAATTTTTAATAATATTTCCTTTAAGCATTTTCATCTTTTAGTTTTTATTTACAAGTACTAGTATACAATTGAAAATAACCATGTAAGCATAGAGTATGCATAATTTGATCATGTAAAATTACATAATGTGACTGTGAACACAACTTAGCCAAATAAATCAAAGACATGATACCACATTCTATTTTTCCTATTAAGAAGAGGTTATCACTTACAAAAGGCAAGCCAAATATTTTTAAGTCAACATGCCAAAAATTTAGTTGTCTTGGAGAAATGTCCATTGCCCATTTTAAAAGTCATTTTGGAAGACAGTCAAAAGTTTTCTGCAAATAGGAAGAAACCATTTATTATTTTTGGTTTATCCACATGTAGTAGGGATTAGCAAACTCAAGTACTTACTGGACTAGAAAGGTACCATGAGTTTATGACTGGAAGATATTATATGAGAAAGCTCCTGTGACAAACTAGAGAATATAAACCCATCTAAAGGCATTTAAAAATTTCTGAACACTTGGTGGGAAAAAACCCCCCACAAAACACAAGACATATCTTCAAGGTGCCAGTTTTGATCCTTGATTTAAAATCTATGTAAACTAAATGTTTTATCTTACCTTTGTGTAATTTATTTGCTAATTTTTTTCAAATGTATGGAAAAGTATTTATTGTAGTGTATACTTCAAATAGAAATAAAACCTATCAGCATCACTAATAAAAATAGCTTTGGAGAGAAAATATAAGTTGCAGAATTGATAAGTTCACTTTCTACTTGGCTTTAGTAGAGGACACAACACACATATTGATTACTCTAGAGGTCTACAATGATTTGTGGAAAATATATACAGTATATACACATATTCACTTTGTGAGGTGAGTTGTATTTAGAGGTTAGGAACACTTAAGTTTACTTATATTTTATCTGAATTGTTTAGTTTTGTTAAAATAAAATTTTGTAAAAGAAATATATAAATGCTGAGTTCATTTTTTTTCCTTCCATGTTTTGAATTAGTTTAGTAGGCCAAGTATGGAACAAGTGAGGATAAGATTCTTGTGTAAGACAATAGGTTTGGGGTGGGTAATGTATTCTTGAAAGAACTGGAAATAGTATTCTAAATAGACCTGTTAGGTCAAGTTGTGTTGTGGTTGTTTTCTAAAGCATTTTTAATATTTTACTAGGTTTTTCTCCATTAATTACTGAAAAAGGCAATTTGCCAGCAATGCAGTTGGTTTCTTTTTCTTAAAAATTTATAAGTTTTTTCCATTATATATTTGGAGTTATATTATTAAGCACACATATATTTAAAATTGAAACGTTTTATCTTTATGACGTAATCTTCCTAACCACCATAATACTTGACTTTGTCTTTTTTGTTTAACGTTAATATATCTATACTAACATTCTTTTCATTAGTATTTGCTTAGCATACCTGTTCCATCTTTGATTTTTAAATTTTGTTTCCTTATATTTTAGATATCTCTTACGAAAAGGACATAGTTGTGTGTTTTAAATCCAAAGTAATATGTTAATATTTTAATTAGGGCACTTAATCCACAACCATATGGATTTGAATCTACTACCCTATTTTTTTCTTCTATTCCCCTTACATTCCTGTTTCTCTCTCTCCCCCACCCCCCTGCTTTGAATGTTTTTAAAAAATTATTCCATTTACTTTCTGTGTCCTATTCAGTTAGGTACACTGTTTCTATTTTTTTAATGATTACCCTAGAAATTGAAGCATGCATTCCCATTGCATCTCTCTATATATCTATATCTAATAAATACTTAACCAGTCTACACAAACACACACACATATCTTTGTGCTTGTTAAAACACAGGGAAATATCTCAAAAGATGTCTGCACACTACACTGAGTGGCCAGATTATGCGTTCAGAGATCATAATAATCTGGCCACTCAGTGTATCTTACAGTAGTTATTGGGTGAGGGAGTGTTGGATTGGAGAGGAGGACCAGAGGGATTCATTTTGTCATTCCTGAGCATCCCTCCTGGGAAGAGGCTGGTGCCTCTGCAAGACAGGTGCCCCATGAGAAGAGCCTCGTCCGGCCTTAGAGTTGTGCACCAGGGCCTGGGACGCCCCGAGCCTGGAGCGTCAGGCGTCAGCGAGCCCGAGGTCACCCTCCTGCCCAAGCTCCCGGCCAACGCGCTTCGCGACGATCTCGCCGCGGGGAGACTGCCGCCGGCCTCGGGCTTCAAAGCCAACGCGGGCGGAAAAGGGACTAGGTCGCGGTTCCCCCGGACGTTTTAGAGCAACGTACTCATCCCGCCCCTTCCGGTCGGGTCCGCCCCGGCTGCTCCCGGCCCCACGTGTGTTCTGCCTGGATTCTCTGTGGGAGGCGACGCGCCGCCGTCGGCGAGGCTGCCCGACCTTGGAGTGCAGAGGCCCCCAGGACGCGAGGACGTCACCATGGTGGGCCCTTCCCGCTCCTTTGAACCCATTTGGCTCCCGAGATGGCTCCCGGTGGGGGAGGAAAGGGGCGCGCGAAGTGACTGTCCCCGGCGGTGCCTAGAGATTGGAGGCCGGGAGGAGGGTCCCAGCAGCCAGGCGTCCGGAGCTTTAAGCTCCGCTTCTGAGCTCCCAAGCCCTCGCCGGGCGCCCGGCCGCTTCTCGCCTCCCTCGTGCTTAAGTTCTTCCCCGTCGCGGAAGATCCGCAGTTGCACGTTTTCTCGCTCTTCGGCAGAAACTGGCTTCCCCGGTGCCGCCCTTCCCGCCGGGGTCGACCGCGTGGGCCCCACCGCCTGTGCCTTCGCTGCCCTCCGGGGACCCGTTCTCGCCCCAAGTCCTGCCTCCACGCCCCCCGCTCCCGGCACTGAACCTTGTTTTCCTTAAAAACTGAGATGTGAAAGACTATCTAAGTAAAGCACACTTAAAGTGTAAAGATGAGCGGTATGAGGAACGCTTGTTTACCCATTATCTAGTTTAACAACATAGCTTGGGAAAGCCTCTGTGTTCCCCCCTTCTTGATTAAGGTCAACAGTATCCGAATTCTGTATTTGTAACTCCCTTGCTTCCCTTTATGGTGACCACTTAGGTTCGCAACCCAAAACTGTTCCTTGTTTCTTGCTTTTTTCACTTATAATTATGTCCTTGAGAATAATTCTTAAATGGGAACGTGTTTTGTAATAGCTAGTGTTTAATAAAAACAGTATCATAAAAACTTGGGATACTCTGGCTACAACGTACGTCTTTTTCCTCTTTCACCGACCCTTTGCTCTTGTTGTGGGGCGCTTTTTATCTCTCATGTCTACAGTCTTTTGGCTTTCGATTAGATTCATGTTTGTGTAAATTCAGTTTTTTGTTGATCACTACGCTTGTGCTTTTTCCAGCCTCTTATAATTTTCTTTTATACCCTTTCCTTTTCAGAATGGAACGTTAAAACATTAATAATGGGACTGTATGTGCGTGATTCAGGTTGATTGGCATTTGCCTGCAGTCCTGCCTATCAGAACTCCACTTTTTTTTTTTGGTCAGGCTGGACAGGAGTGTATTGCCTTGTAAGAGTCTAAAGAGTGGCATATAAATCTGTTCTCTTTGGCACATTTCCTGCACTTTCATTTTTCTGGTATATCTCCTGTGGCTCTGCTACGCCCTCTCTTGTACTTAACCTCAGCTTGGAACCGGGAGTTTTCCATCTACACCTTTTAATCAGTTACTCTAAACTTCTTTCAGTGCAGCTCAGAATGTGAGCTATGGCATCCCAGAGGACTGAGTTTGGCACCTGTTATCTTTACTAAATTATGATCTTGGTGAACTTACTACATCCCTCTTAGTTGTCATGCCTATTAAGTTGGGGAAACCATAGTAGCTACCTCAGAGAATTGTGTAAACCAATTATCCCGATGTCTAGTGCTTATTAAATGTTAGTTGTAATTAACTTCCGTAATACTAGTCAATAGTAACAATACAGTTTTATTCATTTATTTTTGTTTATTGTGAATCTTTCCTAGAGCTTCACAAGTTCAAATCTTTTCCTCATGTCAAAATTTAACTAACATGAATCTTCAAATTCATCCCATGCAACACTTTTTATTCTGTATTTAGAAAAACGTTCTAGTGCTCTTAAGTTTCGTGTGTGCTAGGCTACTAGGCAGGCACAGGTTATATATATATACATACATATATATAATTTATTTATTTTTTTTTGTATAAGCCCATTGTTAGAGTTTAAATGTGCTTCTCTACTTGGCTAGATTATAAACCATTAAAACATATGCCATTGTCCTCCCTTGATTACTGTGGGCATTAACTATAATTGACTACCTATATATTCCTTAATGAAAAGGATTGTGTGCTGTGGGTTTCACACCTATAAAGGTGAGCTGTAAGAGCAAATCAGCTTAAACATCTTTAATTTAATACATAGGCACCCAGCGCCTGGGTCCTAGGAACATGCTGGCACTCAGGTCACTCTGAGGTAGGCCCCCCGTGGACTCTGAGCAGCCTGTGCAAGGCCTGAGCCAGGGGGATCCGGGGCAGGGCCAAGCCTGTGATCAGAGCCAAGGGGGCAGGGGCAGAGCTGGTGATTGGAGGGAGCTGGGGGTCCCCTGCCCAGAGGTTTTTGGCCTGGGCAGGGAGGAGCTGGTGATGGGAGAAAGCGGGGGTCCACTGCCCAAGCTGAAAGCCCAGAGGCTTCGGCCTGGACAGGCCTGGGCAGGGGCAGATCCGTCTCTTATTGGAAGGAGCTGGGGGTCCTTTGCCCAGGCCGAAAGACTCTGCCAGAGGCTTTCGGCCTGGGTAGGGGCATAGCCCGTGATCTGAGGGAGCTAGGGTCCCCTGCCCAGGGCTAAGGCATCAGCCAGAGGCTTGAGGCCTGGGCAGGGGCGGGGTCAGAGATCGGAGGCTATTGACAATCAGTGTGAACTATAGAGGAAACACCTTTTTTGACTGCTCATTGGCTAAGCTCCCTGTATGCCACTGCTAATATTCTTAGTAACTTGGATAATAAGAATCCAAAAAGGTGATCTAGGATTTTTCCACCATACTTCTGGAGAAAAAAACGAAGGTCTGCTGCTGGAGGGCTAAGAAATGTCATATCCTGCCCTAGGAAGTTTGATTCAGTGGATAATGCCTCGGCCTGCTGACTGCAGGGTCTGGGTTTAATTCTGATCAAGGGCATGTATCTAGGTTGCAGACTCCTCCCTGGCCGTTGGCCAGGTCAGGGCTCATGCAGGAGGCAACCGATCAAAGTGTTCCTCTCACTTTGATGTTTCTGTCTTTCCTTCTCCCACATTCTCTAAAAATCAATGGAAACATATCCTCAGGTGAGGATAAAAAAGAATTAAAGACAGAAATGTCATATCCTATGAAAGACACATCTTCAAAATGCCTAAAGAAAGTTGTCATTTTTTTCATAGTGAAGGGACTGGAGTCCGTGTTGATGAAACCATCTTGGTGGCTGTGATAATTGGCAGTGGCTACAGCAGCGGAGTGATGCCTTCCCCTGATCAGCCCCATCGTCTCCCATAAAGGGAGGCCAGGCTGGGGCTTAGGCCCACTCCCGGGGGGGACGGGAGGAGGACCTGGCCTAAGCCATCAGTAGGACATCCCCTGAGGGCTCCCAGTATGTGAGGGGGGCAGGTTGGGCCAAGGGATCCTCCACCCCAGTGTATGAATTTTGTGCACCACGCCTCTAGTGTACTATAACATTTTTAACTGTAGTCACCATGCTGTGCCTTAAGTCCCAGAACATAATCATCTTATAACTGGAAGTTTATATCTATTGCCACCTATCCATTTCTCATCCCTGACAACCACTGTTCTACACCCAGTTTCTCTTTGTTGTTTTTTATTTTAATAGGAATATATGGAGAGGCAAGACAGAAGCCAAAGTCCTTTCTTTCAAAACCTAACCTCGAGGTTGAAATCTCATGGCTTATGCCCTGGAAATAACTCTTTGTTGCTGTTTTTTTTAGAAAACTATATTTTCTTCTATAACTCAATTCTGAATTCAAAGAATAGTTTAGAATTTTCTGAAGTAATCATTAAAGATTATGGGGAAAAGATACTTTCAGTACAAGTTTTCTGATTAGAATACTTCTGGGTCAGAAACTTTTTGAAGTACAATGTAGTCAGTTATTCAGAACAATTTATTAGTTATGCCTATGAAAAGTTTTATTTTTGCTATCTCTTTGAAAGTTAAATTTGGTACTTTTTAAAATATAAAATGTTAATCTTCCATTGAAAATGCACTTTTAACTCCCCTAGTTTTGTTACATATTTATGTTCTGTATTATTCATGAATCATTAGATGCGCTACAAAATTCATTTGGAGAACCCCTCTCCAATAGAGACTAATTGCTTTTTACTTAAAGAGATATTGAATAGACTGCTTAGTAGATTAACATCTTATTGACAGCATTTTACTTCAGTTTTCCAGTTGAAACGTTTTTTGTGTTTTTTTTTACTTTTTGTGATATACTGAAAAATAGGAAAATGTTTGAAATTTAGTGTTATTTCTTTGCCTTATTAAATATACATACCCTGCCTTGAGGCAACCTCTTTATGAATAAGTTATTATAAGGAATCCTAAAGCACAGTTGAGTCAGAATACATGTTCAGTTTCTTTGTACTAAGTCTTGAAGGTTCTTTACCTGAGATCTAAAGCTCTGAGGACATTTTCATACTCTTAAGGGTATCAAAGTATTTTTTGTCCTAAATAAATTTTTTATATCTTTAAAGAAAAATTTGTACGGACCTAACTGTAGTTGCTAAGTTTTAGCAGTGTCAGAGAGCATCTTTTTTTCTTTTTATGACTTTCATTTTATTTGTTAGGATATGAAACAAAGGTATCTTTTTAAAGGGCACGTCTTTGTTTTGTTGTTTTGGTTTTTGGTCTTGAATTAGTTTATCTCTCTGGGTAACACCTTATTCCAAACTTTAATGGCTTAATGCAATAGCATTTATTATCTCACAGTTTCTGTGGGTCAGGGGTTGGGCATGGTTTACTATGTCTTTGCCCCTAGGTTTCTTACAAAGTTGTATTCAGGGTACAATCTGAGGCTTTAGTTTAACTGGGGTGGGAGCTGTCTGGCCCAAGGGCCGTGTAAGGCCTGTGAAATCATTTGGTCTGGCCCTGCCAAGGCATTAGCGGTGAGTTAATGAAATGTTTGACCAAATATAGGAAGCTAATTTTTAAGGTGATGGTTCTGTATGGCCTACAAATGATGTTAAATATCCAAATGGCCTTTGGCAGGAAAAGGTTCCCCATCTCTGGTTAACCCCAAGAAACACCTGAGGATGATCCACTTCCCAGCTCATTTACGTGGTTCTTGGTACATTCAGCTAGCTCCTCTTGGACTTCTGACTGAGGGCCTTAGTTCTTCACTAGTTAGTGGCTAGAAGCTTCTAGGTAATTGTCACAAAGGCCTTTCCCTAGGACAGCTCACTATGTGATAGCTGGTTTCCATCAGTTAGGTCAAAAGGGTAGGCAAGATAGAAGCCAAAGTTTTTTCTTTCAAAATCTGACCTCGGGGTTGAAATCTCATCGCTTAGCCAAATGTTGTTTACTAAAAGTGAGTTGCTAGGACTACGCTCAGAGGGAGAGGATTAGGCATGAACATGAATATCAGGAGGTGGGATTCATTGGGGACCATCTTAGAGGCAACCTACCATGAGTTCTGAAAGTTTTTACTTGATAAATATTTATTAGGTAAACTTCATGCAAAAAAAAAAAATTTATCACCTTCCTCTCTTCCCTGCCCCTCATCTCCACATGAGCAGAGGCACTTAAAAGAATCCACATACTGTTTTACTCTTCCCTTATACCTGTAACCAATTCCAATGCCATTCTGGGGCAGGGTTATCAATAAGCAAGCAGTAAGTCTACAAATAGTTGTTGTAGGAATGGGTGCATGTGAATGAAGAATTGGTGGTCCTTTTATTAATTCTGTCTGGGAGGTTTACAAAGGAAGTTACTGTGAGCTGTGTCCTATGGAAGGACAAAGCAAAGTATTTTGTAGGCAGAGGTGACACGGACAGTTTCAAGAACTTACAGAATGGTCAGAATATTTAGTAAGAATGAGATGGTGGGCATTTTGAAGGGAGAGAGGCAATATTGGAGAAGTAGGTTGGGAATAGATTGTTTTCCATGTTAAGGACTTGGACCTGTCAGCTAGTAAGAGTGTGGAAAAGTAAGCTCTGTGACTTCCATGGAAAAAGGACTAGCAGTGAGAACCTAAAGGCCATCCTACTCATGAAAGGTCATGAAGTTGAATTAAAGCAATGATAATATTTTGAAGAGGTTATTTGAGAAACATTTGACCTTTTTGAATATTAGGTATGTTAGAGACTGCTAGCTGTTTCCTAATAGACTCTTCTACCGCAATTTATATTTTCTGAGAATAAAGATTATATTTATTACTCTCTCTCATACAACTCATTAAATTTTGGTCAGTGGTATGCAAGCAGAAGACTGCAACTTTCCAGATCTTGCTCTTAAAGGAAAGGGTATGCCTTTTGGGTTTTTTTTTCTACTTCTCACTGGCTGGAGTTTAGAGTTGTTAAGTCATCTTGAACTGCAGGGAGTCCCCAAACAATGTATACACACTTTAACAGCTGATAGCTGTTAAATGAAAAGGAAATGTATTATTTACTTATTTATTTTTAAATTAAATCTGTATTATTCAGATTATTACATTTGTTTCTCTTTTTTCTCCTCCATAGCTCCCCTCCACCCAGCTCCCACCCCTCCCTCTATCTTTACCTTCCCTCCCATTGACCTCATCCTTAGGTGGTTGATTTTTGTCCAGTCTCTCCCTGTACACCCCTCACCCCTTTTCCCCCCGAGAATTATCAGTCCACTACCTTTCTGTGCTCCGGATTCTATTATATTCACTAGTTTATTCTGTTGATCAAAATTTTAATTCACTTAATTTTTAGATTCACTTGTTGATAGATATGTGTTTGTTGTTCATAATTTTTTATCTTTTACCTTTTTCTTCTTTCTCTTCTTAAAGAGTACCTTTCAACATTTCATATATTACTGGTTTGGAGTTGATGAATTCCTTTAGCTTTTTCTTATCTGTGAAGCTCTTTATCTGCCCTTCAATTCTGAATGATAGCTTTGCTGGATAGAATATTCTTGGTTGTAGGTTCTTGCTATTCACGTTGAATATTTCTTGCCACTCCCGTCTGGCCCGCATCGTTTCTATTGAGAAATCAACTGATAATCGTATGGGTGCACCCTTGTAGGTAATGAATTGTTTTTCTCTTGCGGCAGAATCAGCAGTCGGTCTTCTGTGCGCAGTTCTGTGCGTGCCACCAGACTTCTGCCCTTTCGTGGCTCCCCTATATTTCCGTGCACTTCTCTCTTTTCACAGTTCAAACTCCCCCCATATGAGTTTCAGCCGGACTTGGGGATCAGTGCCGTAGGATAAGGGGTTCAATGCCGTTGGGAGTCTCCGTTTCCCTCCCGCCAGAGAAAGCCAGCCAGGTACTCCGGCACCCGCTCTCTCCATGTGCGCGTCTCCGTACCTCAGCTTTTTGCAGCTCCTCTGGGTCTCCATGAGCCCCTCTCTTTCCTTCTAGTTGAAGAATTTCCACTCAGCCAGCTTTCCTGTGGTTCTGGATGATGTCCGATCTGTCTTTTAGTTGTAGTTTTGAAATTGTTGTGTGAGGCAGCAGTGTAGGTGTTTACCTAAGCTGCCATCTTGGATTCCTCCAGGAAATGTATTTTAATAAACACCACCTTTACATTACTCAAAGTGTGTGTATACATTATTTTGGATACCCTGTATAGGTATATATAGGAAGTTATAGCCTAAGGATATTAGATAATAAGATAGAAGTATCCTGGATCTCTGAGGGCTTTGTGGAACAGCCTCCAAGCTTCTACTTTTTACAAGAGAGAACTAAATTTTATCTAGGTTAAGTCTTTTTTTTTTTTTTGGTTTCTATTATAGGAAGTCAAACCTAATTTCTAAATAATAAATAGGTGTAACAGGATACAGAGTTATGTAGGAATAAACTTACTGTAATGTCTAGGTTTAGAGAACTTAATGAATTATGGTACCTGGGATAAGGCTTGAATGGGAAAATAATTTGTTTTTTTGGGGGGGTGTGCTAATTTTGGGATGGCTCCTATTATTTTCCTATGTGCCCAACTTTGATTTTCTGCCCACTCTGTTCCATGTGCATCCTCTCCAGTCAAGCTCCTGTTAATATCCTATGTACTTTCTGTGCCCTTAACTTTCTGAATTGTAACACAAACGTCCAGTTGTAAGTCCCTTCACTCTCAGCATTCTCTGTACTTACTTTGAAGAGGGAACAGTTGAAGAGCTGGTTTTATTGACCCTTTTTGTTTCTTTATTTTTTTACATCATGGAGAATAGTTCTGGATATATTATTTTTGTTGTGACCATGGAAACAGACTGTTTGAATTATTTAATAGATCTGGCTTATCTTCTGAATCCTGGTATAGTGTTTCAGGCTCAAAGTATTTCTGTTACGTTACTAATTTTAACATTTATTTCTGAAGAAAAATTTTTGACATAAGTTAGTTATATATCTGACTTACATGTGTCACATGTTTTCTTACCTTTTAGCCTAAAGCACTAAAGGGAAAAAGTGTAGGCCGAGAAAAAAAAGTCATCCATCCATATAGTAGGAAAGCAGCTCAAATTACAAGGGAGGCCCACAAACAAGAAAAAAAGGAAAAGTAAGTGTCTTTTTATTATTTGTATTGTGCATTGGTAAAAAGCCCATTTATACATTTCTTCTTCATTGGTATTCTTTCTTTAAAAATTATATTAGTCCTGATCAGTGTGCTCAGTGGTTAGTATGTTGGCCTGAGCTCCAAGGACCATGTTTTGATTTCCCATCAACGGCATGTATCTGGTTTGTAGGCTGTATATCTGGCCCCAGTTGGGTGTGTGTGGGAGGCAGTCAATCTATGTCTCTCCCTCACATCAATGTTTCTCTTTTATCCCTTCCTCCCTCCAACTCTCTGTAAAAATATCCTTGGGTGAGGACTTAATAAATAAATAACCAACAAATAAATAAGAGATATGTTAAGTAAGTCCTGTGCACTCATGCACCAAAGATAAAACAGTGAACAAGAATCCAGCACTTAAAGATTTTACCTAAAACAGATATATAGATTTAAATAGGTTGTGATGAGTGCAGTGAAGAAAAAAATAAAAGGATTATGAATTGGAGAGTGAGGACATGAATATGAAGAGGGAAGAATCAGTGGAGACCATTTTAAGATATTACCATCGTTTGTTACTCTCTGCCTACCAAAGACACTTGGTTTTCTAAGGAACAAAAGTAGCCAGTTTGAAATATCCATGGTTTTTTCCACAGAACCCAGGATTCTTTGTACCACTTTCCTAAGATTTCTTTTTAAGAAAAAGTAAAGGGGGCAAGGATCTGGGAGGACATCTGTTAGGGTGCAGTGCCTTTGTCCAGTGGTAGAGAATACAGAACCAGATCTGCTGGGTTGGTCGGATAGACTCTTATTGTTATTGATGAACTTTGATTACTTAAAGATGTTGCAAGAGTGAATAGTAACAGAGTTAAGAGTTCAGACATATTCTCATCTTCAGTATTTGAATGCTCTAATTTGGAACTATGTGAAATATTGCTTCTGTTCATATTAAAAGAAACTGGTATGGTTTGAAGACTAGCACATTTCAAGCAATGCTTAATTTACAATAGTTAGCAAATGGCTATTCTATATAATGATTTTAGTTTTATTTTAGGATTTCCCAGCATAGCAGCATTTCATTATGTACCATCATGTCTTGTTCTACACGGTATGTAGTAAGGAATTCTAGATACCAAATGAAAATGAGTTAGTATGAAAAGTTAACAAAGGGAAACTAAGCATAATGGGTAAGAATCTAGGAAACATCTGTTAGTACTTTTAAGACTTAATCTCATATTTCTCTATTTTTCTTTATCCCCACTCCTCTTCTGGTTCAGGCCCTCATTGAATTAAGTATCTTATATTTTTATTGGTCACTTGTATGCCTTTGATTTGATGAAAAAAACCTGTTGAAATCTTTGCTGCATTTTAATATTGGGTTGTCTCTCTTTAAGTAGGAAGAACTGTTTGCATATTCTGAATGCAAATCCTTTGTTAATTATTTATGTTGTGAATATTTTTCTCCCATTCTATGGCTAAAATTTTTTTTATAAAAGAGGCTTCATTTTGTTTAAAGTAGGAGAGTAAATCTGGTCAGCTTTGTTAGGGCAGGAACAGTATTCTTAGGGGGTGGCATATACTGTGGCAAACACTAGCTATACAAAGCTCTCTTCCGGGTGAATTAGTATTTAGAATATCAACAAAGGAGATACTGTCTAAACTGTTTTCTGAGAATAAATGAGTTCTTTGTTATAATTTTTTTCACATTTATGAACAGGAAACATTCTGTTTTGTTCTTGTGGAAGTTTAAAAGTGACAGTAATGTATTTTGGTCTTGGTGACAGAACTCAAGTCTTCTGGAAGGTATTAATTACATCATCACTATTGTGCTCAATATTCTACAAAATCCATCTCAACTTCATAATCTAGTTAAGCTCTCCTCTCTATTTGTATAAAACATACATATCCTTAGTCATTGAAGAGCTAAGAAAAATTTCCTAATAACATTTCGTTCCAGTGATTTAAAAAAAAAAGCATGATGTTCAGTGCTTCCATATTAACAAAATTAATTTCATGTGTATGAAAGAATGATCTTTGAATTAAGGTTTTGGAAGCAGTTTTTCTTTTTTGTTGTTTTGACAGATTTTTAAAAACATGGCTTGGAAATTCTCTAACATTTATGCACCTTTTTTTCCAAGGTTGAAGAATGAAAAGGCATTGCGTCTCAATCTTATTGGTAAGTGGATTTACTTATTTGACATTTTTGCTAGAGTATAATGAAATTCTGCCCTATACCTATTTTCTATTGACTTTCCTAGTGAAATACCATTTTTATCTAAGTGAATTTTTTAAACCAGGCTTGATTAAAACAGAATAAAGTAAAATCAATTGTTAAATTCTTAGACCATCTAAGCATAATATGTTAATTAAACTGGATGTCCTTCTGGACGAAGCCATGGCATCAAGGGCCGAGCCTCTTGCACGAATTTTGTGCATCGGGCCTCTAGTTGTTAATAATATCTAACTTTATTTTTCAAAAATTGTTTGGTTTATAATCACCTACCTACTTACCTGTCTACCTATTTGCCTTTGTCTGGTTGTCTATCTATCTTTCTATGGCTGAAGTTTAATTCTAGCTCCCTAACCATTAGAATTATGGCCCAAGTATTTTGAAAACAGCAGTCCATATGTAATGTTTCCAAATACTCAGTTTATATCTCAGTATCACAATCTCTTTTTTAAGGGGAGGGGTGTCAAATTTACTGTTAATAATTTTTACTGATAAGCCTGAAATTTCAAAATAGTGACTATTAGCTTTATTACTAAAATTAAAGGTATTTGAACCCTTACCTAACACTTCATAAGGTAATGGAGTAGTATTTCTAAGTGGGTTATCAGTCTCTGGGATAGGGCCATTTCTTCATCTACAATATTGAGAAATCACTGCAAGTGACCCTGATGATCTGATTTACTCATAAAAATGAGGTCCATTAGCTCTTTATATCTGACAGATCTTGTACACTTAATGTATTTACTAACTTTGAGGCCTTAAACAGGTTACTTAACCATTCTCATTTGTAAGTGGAATAATAATAGTACTAATTATAGGGTTATGAAACTCTTTGACTTAGTGCTTGCTGCTTATAAAATGTTCTACAGATACCATTTTCATTATTAATCTAATGTTCTCATTTTAGACAAGTTCTGCCCTTTGCTTTTTATTTTATTTTATTTTTATTTTTATTTATTTATTTTTTTAATATATTTTTTATTGATTTTTTACAGAGAGGAAGGGAGAGGGATAGAAAGTCAGAAACATCGATGAGAGATAGACATCGATCAGCCGCCTCCTGCACGCCCCACACTGGACATGTGCCTGCAAGCAAGGCACACGCCCCCGACCGGAATCAAACCTGGGACCTTTCAGTCCACAGGCTGATGCTCTATCCACTGAGCCAAACCGGTCTCAGCTGCCCTTTGCTTTTTAAATACTTAGAACTTCATGTTCTGTTAAAGTATTCTTTTAAAAAAATTTTGCATCGTTATTGCATAAGAAATATATACAGAGAACCATCCTGTTTCTTCCCCAAATTAAAATGTGACAATTTAATTTTTTACAAACTGGCTTAATTAGCTTTGAGCCCACATGAGGTTTTATATTTAGCATGGAAATAAAATTTGATACTGTTATAAACATGTTGATGTTGAAAATTAAAATGAATACTTCTTTACTTAAATGATGACTGTGGTGTTTATCTTGGTATTGTTTGTTATAGGTGAAAAACTGCAGTGGTTTCAAAATCATCTGGATCTCCAAAAAGGAAGATATTCAAAGAAAGATGCTTGTGAATTAATTGAAAGGTAAACACTGGACATGTTATGAGAAAAGGATCAGAAAAGGGAATTTTTCACTCTGGTTCTTCAAGAGACAGTTGTATTCTGGATTTATAGAAGAGCAAACCGGCTTTATAATAAAAAGGACTTTGGATTTATATCCTAGCTTCTTCACTTTAGCAGGTTGTAACCGTTCTGTACCTCACAGTGGTAGTTAATCCAATTTCTTGGGGTCAGTAAAGGCTTCTTGGGAATATATCATCTGAAGCGACAGCTGAAGGGTAGGGGTCAGCAGGTTGAGGGCAGATTGAAGAGTCTCTGGCAGAGACGAGTATCTGAAAGGCCCACAGGTGACAGTGCCTTATATAGAGATCTGGCAGGAATCTAATATGACTGAAATAACAGGTTCAAGGAGGGAGTTGTGACAGGTATGATGAGTGACAACCTACTCATGAAAGACCTCATA
>JAAGEH010000014.1:1279283-1404175 GCA_011751065.1 Lasiurus cinereus | reverse complement strand
GGTAAAAGGTGGGGAAGGGGAGAGGAATGAAGGAGGTCACTTTTATTCTTATTTGGGCAGTCGAATGAATGGTCATACTGTTTCTTGAGATAGGGAGTTAAAGAGATAGAGCAGGCTTGGTAGGGATCAGTGGGGTCAGGGATGAGGACAAATTCAGTTTTGCTATGTTAAGCCTCTCTAGGCCTTTCAAATAAAGATGTTCAGGAGGTGGTTGAAAATGAGCATCTGTAGTTTAAAAGGTACTTTACTAGTGGGCGGTGATTTGGTTACAAAAATTTCCAGAGTGGTTGAGTTATCCAGGGAAGGTCTGAGGTCTAAGGACTTGAACTCAGAGGAATATATATACTAGTAAAGATTTAGACAGGCGAAGGCTGGGAATTACGTTTTCAGTGAAATGGCATAAGCCAAAAATGCAGACTTTGTAACTAAGATCATTTTCTTATTTCTCAGGTATTTAAATCGATTCAGCAGTGAGCTGGAGCAGATTGAATTACATAACAGCATCAAAGACAGGCAGGGAAGGCGGCACTGTTCCCGGGAGACAGTCATCAAACAGACGGTGGAGCGGGAGCGACAGCAGTATGAAGGCTATGGCCTCGGTATGTTCGCCCTGCTCCTTTTTCTTTCTAGCATACATAGCAATGTCAGATTTGTAGTGTACCTCAAAGGTTTATTATTCTATTTAGTTTAGTTTGATTTTCTTTTTTTGTGAGTATATAGAATCATTTTTAACTCATTCTTTTTTTTTTTTCTACATTCCCCAAAACTGTCCATTGTGATAGTGATGACATCATTTCTTTCTACTGTGAAAGTAAAGTTTTTCCTCGCCTCTGGCACATACCTGTTTGTTTTGTTTCAGAGTTACTGCCTGCCCATCTGCAACTCTTAAGTTTCTTTAGAAGGTGATACTGTGTCCTTGTTATCTTAGTAATTCTTATAGAACTAAGCAGTGATTGTTGTAGTCATTCTGGAGAAATATTGAAATCCAGTATTCATTCTGAGCATTTTAGCACTTATTACCATTCCTAAGGACAAGTATGTCATTAGTTTACCAACACTGTCTGAAGAAAGGCACTTAAAAGGAGAAAGTACTTAAGGCTTACAAAGCCCATAGACAGATGAAAACCCAAAGCCTGATTATAGCCTGCAAATGATTGACTTACTGTTAATATAAAAAAAAAATCTGGTGATTTCTCATGAAAAAATAGATTTCTGACTTGCCTTAAAAATCAGATGGTCTGGCAGCATAATCTGCTAGATATACCGTACTCACATTTTCATTTAAAGGAGCTCTTTATGGCTTCTCTTTGGCATTTCCGAATTTCTAGCATCACAACTTGCGCTTTGAGGCTATTATTAAGTAAAATAAGGGTTACTGGGACATAAGCACTGGGATACCACAACAGTAGATATGATAAGCAAGATGACTACTAACTGGCCAACAGCAATTTGGTTGAGACACTGAACATAGGGATGATCACATCTCAGTTGGCCCAGGGCCGGGGGGCGCATTGTGAGATTTCACCAAGCTGATCAGAATGGCTCGCAATTAAAAACTTAGGAATTGTGTGAACACACTTAATGAAATTTTCCATTTCGTAACTTTAAATTGCAGTTAACCTCAGGTGACTGAAACTTTGGAAAGTGAAATTGCAGATAAGGGAGGATTACTATAGATTTGTTTTCTTTTACAGATTCTATGCAAAAATTTATTATTTAATAGCATTCTCAAGTTACCGTAAGCTAAGCTTTTTAATTTTGCAAAATTTACTTTCATGTAGCATAACAGTGCTTTGGAATTTTGTTTTGCTTTGGATGATCTTGCTGTTTGTCAATGATTTGTGGCATCTGATATAATAAATGAGGAAACTGTAAAATGTGGTAATTTAGAAAACATTACCTAATGGATATAAATTATTTTCTTTCCCAGAAATCCCAGATATTCTAAATGCAAGTAATCTGAAAACTTTTAGGTGAGTCTGTCACTTTTATTGTTCCCTGAAACAGCATGTCAAGTACATGAGACATAAAATTTCTTTTTTTCAGTGTAGACATCAGAGCTGACAGAAAGTCAGGTTGGTTTTTTTAACCTTTTCTCTTTTATCAGACAAAGTAGAATTTTCTAAGTTCTGTGTATTTGCAACACCAGATATACACTGAAATGCTAGTGACATGAGACTTTTATTTCCTTTCAAAATATTTTAAAATGCTTTACTGTAGTACTTAAAAGAACCTGATTTCACTATTCCTCACCAATTCTTATTTTTTAAAAAGAAATAAAAGCAACTGATTTGATGGCTCAAAGTCACATCCCAGACTGTTTTCAGGATTCTCTGTTGGAGAAGTTGATTAATGGAAAATAATACCAGGTGAATGCTGAGTCTTCTGAACCAGGTGGTCTGTGGTCTCTTTAACAGCACTCTGACCAGCAAGACCCCTGAGTAGGATTTCAATTTTTTCCAAGTTGGCTTCTTTGTCTTGAAAAAAAGGATTCCTATTTACTTGTTTGATCTTAACTAGATTATGTTGATGAATCTGAAATTGTATGTTAATTGAAATTAGATAAATTAAGTCCAGTCATATTCTTTGATACCTTTGAGCTCATTTTATAGTTTTAAACTTTTGAATTCATAGAAAAATACTTGGTATTTAGTAATTACAAAATATTGGCTCTAATAAAGTTCACTGATCATTTAAGAAGTAGTTTACGTTTTAGCTCATGTATATGTATTTATAATTTAGATACATAGAGTTTAAGATTCTTTTTATACCTTAACTAGAGGCCCAGTGCATAAAATTTGTGCATGGGGAGAGGGGGCTCAGCCTAGCCTGCACCCTCTCCAGTCTGGGACCCTTGAGGGATGTCCGACTGCCGGTTTAGGCCCAATCCGGCAGTCGGACATCCTTCTCTCAATCCTGGCCCATTGGCTCCTAATCACTCACCTGCCTGCCTGCCTGGTTGTCCCAACTCCCCCTCCCCCCCCCACTAGCCCAGTTGCTCCTCACTGCCCCCCTACCAGCCTAATCACCCCCAACTGCCCCTCCTGCTGGCCTGGTTGCCCCTAACTGCCCCCACCTGCTCTCCCCTCCACACCCCCCTCCCCACTGGCCTGGTCACCCCTCACGGCCTTCCTGCCAGCCTGGTCACCCCACAAAGCCTGCTTGTTCAGTCATGTGATTGTCCCTCACTAACCTCCTTGCTGGCCTGGTCATAGGCAGCTATCTTGTGAGGGCATGAAGGTTAATTTGCATATTACCTCTTTATTATATAGGATTACTTTATTTGCCTGTAATATTAATTAATTAGATATATAAATATGTTCTTTATTTCTAAAACAAGTATATTCTGCCTCTCTTAAAGAAAGCCAGAAGAGCGGGAAGAATTTAGCATAGATGGTTTTTAGTATTGTTGAAGTTCAGTTCTCAAACAGTCTTCATATTGCCCCTCAAGTAAATAAATGTAGGATTGTCACAGCAAATGCTGAGATTGAAAAACTCGGTTTTCTATTATAACCATAAAAGATGTTTGATGACTGAAACTTATCTGTGACTTACCACTATGTGTGAAAAGAAAAACTTTTCTGACTATGCATTTTGGAGAGTTGCCAGGTATGATATAGTTCCTATTTGTGAGATTCTTGATACCATAGAGCCCTATTGACGGAAGTGTTCAGGTTAGGGAGAGGAAAAGCATGGAACAGAGCCTCCTTGTAATTTTTGTGTAACATTTTCCTGTATTGCTTTGGGAATTTTGAATATATGGGATTCTCTCTAATGCATTTATATTATTTATTTCTAGTGCATTTGAATCTGCTGTAAATTTACAAATTTTGTTAAGCTACTTTCAGAGTTTTGAATGTTGACTTTTTCTTGCTTCCCATCTCACAGCCTGCCAACCATCTATACTCTTTCTTTTGCATAGGGAATGGGATTTTGATCTGAAGAAATTGCCAAACATTAAAATGAGGAAAATGTGTGCTAATGATTCAGTTCCAAAGAAGCACAAGAAGAAAACTACTACACCTGTGGATAAAGATTTAGAGGAGCTACAGCTACATGAGGAATCAAGTGACTCAGATGAGGAAATGACTGCAGTGGCCTAATTGTTCTTTACTTGAGTTGAAAATAGGTAATTTGAGAACCTTAAGTTACATTTGAATTGATTATGTTAAAGAATTGTGTAGGTATAAGAATTTGCTATTTAGCTCATCTTACAAAATAGGAATACATACCATTTGTAACTTAAAAAACAATGTTTTGATTTTTATTTAAAAATGAACGTTGCTTTTTATTTACATTAAATTGCTAAAATAGAAACAGTGACATAAAACAAAATAGTGACCTTTAAGATTGATTTTATCTTAATATCTGTGCCAGGAAGGAGCATTATGAATAAGGACAAAAAAATTTTTTGTTCTTTTCCTCATGTTTATTTAGGACAACCTAATCTCACGTTTGGGGGCATGGACAGCAGCCTGTTTTCTAAAAGGTTCCTGTGGGTACTTTTTCAGCAGTGATGATAGCAATATTGCCTTTCACTAATGTTCCTCTTAAATATTAAATCTAAATATAATATGGGATGCTTATACAATAATGGATTGTATATTATTTTTATTTATTATCTTTGAACCAGAGCTAAATGGTAAGAAAAAAAAGTGCAATGACTATTCTTAGATTGATCTCTCACACATAATCTGCTATCATTGAATAAATGATTTCAGGTTAGCTCTTTTTGTTTGTATATTTTCTACTTTCTCATTGTGAAAAGTGGTAGGATTTATTTGTAAAAACAGACTTAAAGATTAGAGAACCGATTTTTTCAATTGTGTTATTTTTTTCTTCTAAGAGGTAGGTTAAATGACAACTAGTATAACTCAGTATTTCAAGTGTCATAAATATCATGGATGTAGTAGAAGGGTGTCAAATATCCTTTAGTCCAGTGGTCGGCAAACCATGGTTCGTGAGCCACATGAGGCTCTTTGGCCTTTTGAGTGTGGCTCTTCCACAAAATACCATGGCCTGGGCGAGTCTAGTTTGAAGAAGTGGCGTTAGAAGAAGTTTAAGTTTAAAAAATTTGGCTCTCAAAAGAAATTTCCATCGTTGTACTGTTGATATTTGGCTCTATTGACTAATGGGTTTGCCGACCACTGCTTTAGTCTATTTCTGAAGGATGCAATGCAAGTGTATTGGATCCTTTTCAAGAAAAAGTAATAAATCATTAATGCCCTATGAGGTTAACCAGGTATCAACTAAGTTATGTTAACAATTTATTAAAAATGTTACCGATTTTTTACTTTTGAAAATTAAAAATAAAATTTATTTTCATAATTTCACTTCTAATTATTTCATTTGCAGTGATGTAACTGATGATGACTTGCCTTTGCTTTAGTGATCTGTGTGAAAGTATGTGTTCTCTATACTAGTAAAAGAGTAATATGCTAATTAGACTGGGAGACCTTCCAAATGTCCTTCCAGACAAAGCCATGGTGGTGGGGCCAAGGCAGAGGTGGTTAGGGGTGGTCAGGCTGGGGGTGGAGGGCGAGCAGGCCAGCAGGGGTGGGCAATTGGAGACAGGCAGGTGGGCAGTTGGGGGCAATCATGCCGGCCGGGGGATAGTTGGGGGTGTTTAGGCCGGCAAGGTAGGACAGGTTGTGGGGAGGGCATTTGGGGGCGAGCTGGCTGGCAGGGGTGGCAGTTGGGGGCAAATAGGCTGGCAAGGGGAGCAGTTGAGGGTGAGCATGTCGGTGAGGAGGACATTTAGGGGTGATCAGGCTAGCAGAGTGTTAGGGGCGATCACGTAGGCAGGCAGGTGAACAGTTAGGAGCCAGCGGTCCTGGATTGTGAGAATGCAGGCTGGATTGTGAGAGGGTGCAGGACAGGCTGAGGAACACCCCCCAGCCCTTTTTCACGAATTTCATGCAACCGGGCCACTAGTGGATACAGAAGAAGGTCTCTCTTTAATCATTGGAAAATTTCCTTTTTTGGGGGATTTATATTTAGTCTCAAACAGCTATAAAAACTGAGTCATAAATTACAGTAAAGAGAATAATAACTGTGCTATGTGGTCTGATATTTAAAAAGCTACACTGTCAGGTGAGTAACTTGTGAAATGACATATTATTCTTCCCCTCAAGCATTTGTTCCTAGTTTCCCCTATCCTATCAAGCAAAAATAAATAAATAAATAAATAGAAAATGTAACAAGATACAGTGCTTGGAACTAGAACAGATAAATATTTGTTGAATGATTGACTTTATCATCTGGAACCACACTTGCCATGTCACTTCTTGCGGGACCAAAGTAGCCTAAGACATACTTTGTCTTTGGAGTAATGCTTTTAAGTGATATACTTAGTCATTATCTATGGAACATGTTTTTTTTCTGCAGTAATAACTCGTGCTTCCTTATCTAGACTTCTTTTAGATCAGTCTGTCTTTGGATGGCTTCTGCAGTCCATGGCCATGGAAAAGAGACAAACTTATTTTGTTAGCACTTCTGTATAAACTAGGGCCTATCAAATATATATATATATTTTTTTTGTAAGAGCCAGATAGTAAATATTTTAGGTATTACAGGCCAGGTGTACTTTCCGTTGTATGATTTTGTGTGTGTGTGTGTGTGTGTGTGTGTGTGTGTTTTGCCACCCTTTAAAAATGTAAAAACCATTCTTAGTTCAATGTCACTTACAAATAGGTTGCAGGATGGATTTGGCCTGCTTGCCATAGTTGCCAACTGCTGCTCTAAATCAGTGAGCTGAACTTCCATGAACATAGGCCAGTGATGCATTTCTAAGTTCAGAGCAACTAACTTTGACATCTGTGGTCTCTTTTCCTAATATACTAGTTACTTCCTCACCTTACCAACTTAGGTGTTTTTCTACTTTTCTAGCCTCAAATACAAGCTTTTTCTACTCCTGTCCCTTGTACTTCAGGGGCAGAGGTTGGATAGGTGTCCTCTTTGCCTTACTGCCACTTTCAGTAATTTTTCCCTTAGTTCCTTGCAGTGCTGTTATTACCCACGCCCCCCACCCCTTCCTTATTTTCTTACCTCCCAGAAGAATCTTTTGCTCATTCCTTGAAGATTTTAGCTCTTGGCTCAGTTTTTTTTTTCTCTCCTATTTCAAGAATTTTAGTGATCCCAGTAGTCTTGTGAATAGCAGATCTAACACTGTGTTCTTGAAGTTTCTCAAGTTTTAATTTGTTTCCCACCAGAGGCCTTTAGGTGGTCATGCCCACCCAGATCCTTAACACCTGAAGTTTCTGTAAAGTTGACTTTGAGTATTTCATTTTCCATTTTCTGTCTCCTATCCTTCTCCATTGCTAAAGTTCCTAGTGGCTTCCGTGCTCTCGATTCCTGCTCGACTACACAGTGTTCCTCTTTCAACACCTAAACCAAGTAAGGCTCATGTAACTGTCCCCTTCTACCTGCTCCCAAGGAGCTCAACAGACCATTTTCCCATTCATGTTACCAAATCTCAAGTGGATTCTCAATACAGTTTAGCAATTCTATTGGGATTCCCCTAAGAAGCTCATTTTTCAACTATGAAATATATTATTTTTTTTACTGCTTTTTCATGCTTTCTAGTTTGGCTTTAATACTACCTTCCCCAATGTTCAGCTGTTAACTTTTTATACATAATTGAGAAATGACATATTATTCTAAAGAAACTTATTTTCTTTAGATTTAATGGGTATAGTAGCTTTTCTCCTTTCAAAGGCCAGCTCCCACTCCTGTTCTGGATCCCATTCCCTATTGCTTTCTCAGGAACCTTGATTCTCCCCAAGTTTTTCACCTAATTTCTCAAGCCAAAAAACATGCATATAAATCATCATTGATTCTTCTCTTTCTTTCCTGCCCTCCCCCCAGCCTAATGTAATTAGTGGGTATTTCTGGTTCCTTATTTCCAAAAAGAATGTCAAATCAGCCCATGTCAGGCCATCTCCACTGATCACCCACCCCTGAACCACCATGCCTTTGGCTTCCTGGTGCCTTCATGCCACCATTCTTGCTCCACTTAACCCATTTTCCAGAGCTGCGCATTTTAAAAACATACACTAAGATAAGCTGCTCCTTTGTTTAGGGTTGTTGCAGTATCATTCCATCACATTGTTAATAGTATGTCTGTTTCTTTGATAAATTATTTTGTTTTTAACCATTTTTAAAAAAGATTTTACTTTTATAGACCAATTTCCGGTTTACATCAAAATGAAGAGAAAAGTAAAAGAGATCTTCCATTTAGCCCCTGCCCTCACACACGCGTAGCCTCCCCCATTATCAACATCTTCCACCAGAATGGTACACTGGTTACAGTGGACAAGCCTACCATGACATCCATCACATTTTGAATGAAATTCAGGTTTGGAGTGCAGCCAAAGAGGCCTGCAATGATTCTTATTGCCTCTCCTACCTCATCTTGTTTCCAATAGCCCTTCAGACACACTGACCTTTTCTGCCCATTCCTAAAATACCCAAGTTGTTTCCTATAGTGGGACAGCTTGGTGCTGGCATCCTGATGACCATGAGCGTGGCCACTTGGGCCAGGTTTGATCACAGCCAACCTGAGCTTTAGAAGAATGCCCCCTGATCCTGAAACATGATATGGGATGTTCCTGAGAAACTGCCAACGGCCACTCCACTTTCGCCTCCCAATCTTACAGGGATGACCTGTGGCCCAGTTTGTCATTGCTTCCTGGGTTGTGATGAGGTAGCAGTGTTTCCACTTGTCATCTCTTCAGGGTGTAGCTGCAGGCTATAAAATCGCTCAGCTGAATATGGAATCAGCATCTCAGTAACAGTAGGCCCCAGCCCATACATCCCATTATCCTGTCAGCTGGCTCTTTTCTTTTTGTGTCTTTCCTTGGGGCAAGACTCAGACAGCTGACTCCATAGTTTGGGTTTCTTTTGCTATCTCTAAGTGATGAACTGTCTGACCCTAACAAGGGCTTGTTGAGGTTTCTCTACTGGCTGAACCTTGCTTGACATTTCCCCATCAGGACTTTGGCGCTTTCTGTTTTCTCTGCTTGTGTTGTCATTTTTAAAGCAGGGTTTGAAAGGTTGTATAATTATATCTGTTGTTTTCCCTCGTTAGTGCATGTTTATCAGTCTCTTCAGTGTCATGTGTTATTCTATGTTGGTCTTAAAATATGTTCACACTCTGATTAAGAACCCAAACCACTGAAAAATCTGAATAATTCCCTCATTTGAATGTTGCAGATACAAGTCAGCAGAAAAACTGGTAAGTTAATAAAAAACTATAGAAACCACAAAAAAGGTACGAGTCACTTGTTTTAATATACAAAGTCTTTCACAGATAATTATATTCTTTTCCTTAATATGTCTTAATACACATTATTCACAAAACAGTAAAGTGTTAATGCAAGAGAATTAGGTAAAACCAAAGTACAAATGCTCAACCTCAAAAATTGCACACAGTCAAAATAATTGTTTCTTGTTTGTTTAAATGAAAATCCAATCTCAAAGCGGGCTTTCATCAGATATGAGGAAACAGCCCAAAATAACAGGATGTCCTTTCAACTGTATTGATATGTAAAATAGCACCTTTGGGCTGATTTAAGGAAAGAAAAAAAGGTTTTCATCTTTCTTAAAGTATGAGTCCTACACCATTATTACATAACAACTACAATAATGATAATAATGAGTTTTAATAGCTCCACTTTGTTCCAAAATATTCATTGGCAAGGCAAGGCTAGGTAAACTTCCAGGCAGATGGGACAAACTTCCCCATCTCACCCCAGTGACAATGATGATAATGTCATTGCTCTGATGAGCTAATTTCCCAACCAAAGCCTCACTGTTTGAGGAGAACCCAAGAACTTTTTGCACAAGATAAATGTAACTATGGGGCCATCTCTCTTGGACTAGAATCACATGTACCAGCAACTCAGAGTGAATATTTAATCCTGGGACATTCAGTATATACACTCATCTTCTTTCAGTTCTCCATTGCTATCTCAGGTTGGTAGGATCATTTCTGTTTTGTTTGCTTTTTCTTTTCTATTTTGGTTTGTGTTTGTACTTAAGCTTCGTGGCCCTTTGCACTTTACTTTTAAAAAGTTACCCGAATCTCAATCCTTTATAATTTTAATCTTTGATCCTATACAATAAAAGTGGCAGTTCTTTTTTAAAAAAATTAACAGCATAAATCTATGATGTATAGGATGGGTAATACCACAGGTTCATAATTATAAAAATCCAGTTTTGAATAGAACTGTCAGCTCATTCTTCAATGTCAGTCCTTTGTTTCAATCCCATTTTGTTTCTTCCATGAGCAGAGAAACGTGCTTCAGAAGAAGTGTCTCCTGGAGAGCAACTCTTCTCTTTGAAGGGTATGTCCAGTCCACATAGGCCCTGTTACAAAGCCAACTCCTTTGAAAGGGCTGATGCACCATTGCCACACAGAACATAGAGGAAAATAATTCACATTAGGTTTCAAGTGTGCATAGCTATTTATTAGTAGATTGAGCCATAAACAGCCATTGCAGAAAATTTTTTTTAAAGATTTAAATTCAGGAGTTCAGGATTCAAAATGGTCAGAAGAATAGCAGAATATTGACTTTTAACCTGCTAGGGAGCTCCATTATTTTCTCATTTCAAAAAAAGTCAAAGCCTGTACAATTTCATGTTGAGAATTTAGGTGTGATTTTAAAATAATTCCCTATCTTTTGTCATTTATACAGTAATGCTCACCTTCACTTTTCATCCCAGAAAGTATTCTTAGTGTTGAGGGAAGCCCTTAATACATGAGGCCTTATTTTAGCCAATCATCTGCCACTGTGAAATGAGCTATGCACTGATCTATCTTGCCTAGGTCTGCATAGTATAGATACAATATTTGTGATGCTAACCATCCTTTTCTTTCTAGAGCAAACAAAAGAAAAATCATTTTTTTGTTTGCTGGCAGCTAGATTTTTCCACCCATGAATATTTGTAAATAGTATGTTGCCATCTCTAAACCATAGGAAACATGGATTAGTAAAAAGCTTAGAGAAATTTACAGTTCAATTGAATCAAGATTAATCCCTTGGGTGGAACAGGGCATGGAGTTTAGTTTGGTTAAGGTCCTTATTTTTTATTAACACCGCTTATGTCTTTATTCGTACAGAAATTTTGGTCCAGGTTAATCACCTCAACTTTGTTTTCTCTTTGCCTTTATTCCACATCCCTACAATACGTCTTAAGAAAGATGAATTTTAAACCTTTTGTTTCCTGCCTGAATGAGAATATTTTTCTCATGTATGTACATGGATACACATACACACACACACACACACACACACACACACACACACACACACACGGTAGACATTGTTTCCCTTTATTTCTAGGAATAAGGACTGTTGGACTCAGTGTCAGCCACTACTAATAGTCATATCATCTTTCTCATTAGAAGGTTATTTCTTTCCCCTTTTTCCCATGATAATCAGTGAAGAACAAGCACATGGATAATTACAAAGTGCGTCAATGTGATACCTGGATTTGTGCAATGCAATACCCATGCTTTGGTTCTTATGGCCATCACGGTTGCCTTTTCACAATAATAAATAGGACAGCTAACAAAAATAAATCACCTCTTTAAAATGTAAGACATCATTGTTTGACAGGCTACTATATCTATAATCATTAGTCTAACTCACTGCAACATCATTCACACTTCAGTTTTACATGAATATGCAAAGAACACAATAATCAACTGAACTGTCAAACCTAAACAACTCAATTTATTACTTATCACAGAATCCGTCGAATGTTTTTGCTTCCCAGCTGAGCAAGGGAAATACTGTCAGCTTTTAAAAATAGAGTCTAAATGCTTAACTGTCAAGTTGACACGTTGTATGGATTTTCTTTTTAAAAAAGCCATATACATTTGACTTAATAAAATATTTAATTATTTCCCCCTTCAGAAGTGCATCATCATAGCACACAAGTTACTTTCATAACCTTGCCCCAGACAGATTGCTTTATCTTTCTATACTTTCGTATTTTTCATCCTTTAGTAACTTCATCTAACCTTTCAACAAGCCTATTTAATTTGATTAATTTAGTGCTTTGTAAAATTATAACATTTGTGAGACTTTGATGAAAGAGTGAATTAAGCTCCGTTTTGAAGTATTCAACTGTTGAATGAATCAGAGGCTCTATCTCCAAGTTTAGGGTTGTGCTAAGCCAATATGGTTAATTCAAATTGAGGTATGCTGTAAGGGTAAAATACATACTGAATTTCAAAGACTTGGTTCATAAAAAGAGATCTAAACTACCTCAATAATTTTTTATTGAGTTTAGAGAGAGAAACATTGATTTGTTGTTCCAATTTATGCATTCATTGGTTGATTCTTGTATATGCCCTGATCAGGGATCAAACCTGCGGGACCATGCTCTAACCAGCTGAGCTACGCAACCAGAGTCAATCATTTTTAATATTGATGACATGTTGAAATAATTGAATATATAGGGTTAAAATAAAAGACAACCTCAAAATTTCACCTATTTCTTTAAAAGCTTCCAATGCTGCTAAAAAATTTTTAATTTACATAAGTAGCCTGCTCTTGTAGCTCACATTACACTTCTGCTAGACTACACTGTTTTAGAGGGTCCAGATAAAATATGGAACCTGAGATTTGATTTCAACTTCTGTGGATATTTAATAGCCAAATAATCTCCCCCCAAATCTCTGAAAAATCTTTTGTTGACCATTTAAATATATTCCCAAGTATTAATATCTTCAAATGTATATTATGTCTTTTAAAATCATGCATCTGTCACAACAACTGGACTGCACTAACGCCATCAAATTCTGTTCTCTGTCAAAGTGTGAATATCAAAGATGCATCCTCCAAGTATGCTTCTGATGTGCCTGAGGGACAATGTGGACAATTTCAAGCTTAAAACCAACTATGATTGCTATTTCCAGATGAGATAGTTAACATTATGAGACCTTAGAAGAAATACACATTGCAATTCAAGTCTTTATTCTTAAATTCTCCCCTGCTACTGTGAAGACTCATGTGCCCACTTGGTCTGATGATGAACCTTGCCTGAAAGTATTCCTTGCTCCGGCGACGTTTAACACTTTCAGGACTACTCTTCAGCAAACTTGTCACGTTTCTGTATCACTTCAGACTCTGTCTCATGGGTTCTTGGTCATTTGGTGTCTTCTCCTTTCCTTTCTAAGCCAAATAAGGGAAACGAGTCAGTGAGAGAAAGGAGAAGATACAGAAAGTGAGTAATTCAGGATCATCTCTGTCATTTGTTGTGGCCAAGCGTTAGAGAGATCTTCTTTGAAGGAACTCCCACCTGTTGCATCAATCACACAGGCATCACATCCGGAGGGCTGTCTTCTGCTGAGGGCAGGGCATTTGGACCCGTTTGGGACACAGGCACCACGACCGCATCCTTGGTGTCCGTGTTTACGTTACACGAGAAGCTCTTCTCCTGCTTTTTGGCAGTGTCTGGGCAGTTCTGCACAAAGATTACACGGTTGTAGGCCTTCAACCTGCGCCACAACTGAATGTAGGCTTTACACTGTACATACATGAAGACAAGACCTCCGGTGAAGCCGATGGCCACCACAACCAGTTTTGTCCAGAATGGCCATTCTAGGACACCTTGAAGCAAAAAGAGAGGGAATATTAACAATGAATTTGGTAATCTTTTTCTCCATGACCTCTTCAAAAGACCAGGCCTGCCTGTGGTTGAGCATGGACTCAGAAACCAGGAAGTCGTAGTTGGTTCCCTCATCCCCAGTAAGGGGCATGTAGGAGACAGCCGATCACTGATTCTCACATCATTGATGTTTCTATCCCTCTCTCTTAATCTCTCTGAAGTCAATAAAAACATATTTTAAAATAATTGTGGGTAAGGAATAGATTGCTATATAAATGGTAAATTTTGTGGATAAGAATTATAATCTAAAGATATTAAAATTGTATGTGAAGAAATTCTCTTTCCTACCACTGTAATGATCTCTCATATTTTTCCACCTATTATCAAGTGGTCAGATACTACATTAGACTTTTGAAATGTACTTTGACATTTATTCCTTGTACCTAAATCTTTAAGGAGGACAGTGAACATACTGAATGAAAGAATCAGAATTTAAAATCCTTTTAACAAGGTAAAGTAATAGGTAGATGTATGAGATTATACACATAAGCCTGCCTCTCTACCCTCATTCCCTTTATAAAAGAGAGAGAGAAGGAAGATACCACATCTCACCAGAGAAAGAGGATTCCTAAGTACAGACATGCATAACATTTAGGATTGCAGTCCCTTTAGTAAAAATTTAATAAAAATTTTGTATTTTGTTACTGAGAACCACCACTTTCTCCCACCCCAATATGGCCAAAATAGTGTCATTTAAACAAGTTTTCAATGTAAAAAATCATTGATATGTTTATTATATAGCAAAAGATAAAGGACGCATCCCTTAAAAATGGAGGTAATACTAGTCTTGACTTCATGGGGTTTTAATGTGGATTAAATGAATTAATAGTTATCAACACATAAGAACTGTTACAATAATGTAAATTGCTTTCATTGCTGAATGATTTAAATGCTACCCATCTTTGGCTGGCTTAATGGGTTGTAGCTTAAGACCAAATTTACACTGTGCCTATTTTCAGACATTTTTACTGCATTGAGCTTCAATCTTTGGATGTCCTACCTTGGATGCTAGGCAATGAAAACCAGGAATCTTGGGAAGGAGAAAGTCCTGATGGCTGCCAGCCAAGCCCTTAGCATTTGTGGGCACTACACTCCCTCACCCTGTACCCCTGGGCAATTCTAATTCCCTTCAGGAGAAAAGCTCAGAAATCTCACTAAGGGTTAGCTAAAGGTCCTGAAATACTTAAGTGACAACTCTGTGTATCATGTTTGATAGGAAACACTTATGCTAAACCTTTAAGCCACAATGACAATAGCTTGAAAACTGGCATGTACCCACTGGCCCCTCTCAGACTCCTTTGTAAGTCCCATTGGGTAAACCACTCCCAGGTGGGTGTTTATGATATAGCTGCAGATGAGGCAAATTACTGATTTCCTCATCTTTGTTTTTTATGAATATATTTTATTGATTTTTTTTTTTTTTTTTTTACAGAGAGGAAGGAAGAGGGATAGAGAGTTAGAAACATCAATGAGAAACATCGATCAGCTGCCTCTTGCACACCTCCTTCTGGGGATGTGCCTGCAACCAAGGTACATGCCCTTGACTGGAATCGAAACCTGGGACCCTTTAGTCCACAGGCCGATGCTCTATCCATTGAGACAAACCAGTTAGGGCTGATTTCCTCATCTTTAAAACAGTGACCTCTAAGGACTCTTCCAACTTTTAAGTTCCAATTCTATCTTACGTAGCAGGTCATGTGACTGGAGGAACCTGGAGTGTGTCTGAAAAGCCTTTCTGAGTCCCCAGTAGCAGAAGAGAACTGTCTCATTGCACAGCCGCAGAACCAATGCATATTTAGAAAAAGCATCACATTGTTAAATTGGGATCTTTTTAGCTGGGTGCTTAGGTTATAGTTACAAAATGTGTTTGATAATGGTGTGTATAACTGATAAGACCGGGAGGTGGTTTTCTTCTCTTTTATCCTGGTTGCTTCTCTCCAACTGGTATATTACTTTAAAAAAGAAAGAAAGGAGAAGTTTCACATATTTATAACCTTTTCCTTAACTTGTTTCAAGGGTAATACTCATAGTAAACAGGCATGATATATGTCCCTTATAGTATAAACACAATGTTTCCATTTATCAGAGGCAAGGTCAGGTTCATGGTGTCTTTGAAAAATGAATCATAAAAATAATATTTTAGCTTAGGGTTAGTTTTACAAAAGAGGACACTGAGCTTCAGCGTGATTAATGATTTTGTTCACCATAACTAGCCAGAGACCAAGGCAAAACTAGAACCCTGGCCAAAACTACAACCAGTCAAAATCAGTGCTTATCATGTTTGGATTGTTAATAATATCAACACATGTAATTAATTTTAAAAGGAATAGTTTAAACAATAATGCTGAAAAATATTTTATGGATTACAGGGAAGTGGTCTTTAACACATACTTGAAACAGATGTTAATAGCCATAGTTCTTATGTGCCGGACTCAGCTGCAGCCAGCAAAAATTTTGGAGCCTCTACTAATACCAAGCACTCTCTGAATAAGGAATCATGGTCCCTGCCCTGGGGATATGTAGAGGCTCATGAGTAAGTCAGACATGGGAAAAAAAAAATCAATGGATTATGCATTTTATGGTCTATACATTTAAAACATTCTGGACAGCCTTAACCGGTTGGTTCAGTGTATAGAGCATTGGCCTGTGGACTGGAAGGTCCCAGTTTTGATTCCAGTCAAGGGCATATACCTTGGTTGTGGGCATATCCCCAGTAGAAGGTGTGCAGGAGGCAGTGGATCGATCTTTCTCTCTCATCGATGTTTCTAACTCTATCCCTCCCCCTTCCTCTCTGTAAAAAATCAATAAGATATATTTTTTTAAAAATTCTGGGCAACAATAAAGTCTGTACCTACAGTTTTTTTAATAGGTAGTATAAAACTTATTTTTCTTGGTTTGTGATTTGTTTTCAACACATAAAGAGCATACTGGAGGATTCTTCTAGAATATCTGAAGTTAAGGTACAAAGAGCAACTGTTCTCTCATTAGAGTTGGCAATATGGGTAATTCAGGATATTAAAGTTTCAATTACCATGTATTTTTATTTGTATTGCTTTTTACCCTTCACAAGTGACAGAGAGAAAGAGATTGAGGTGAGATAGCTATCTGGGGCATCATGCATATTTAATCTCAACAACCAGGTTTTGCCCAGCTGGTGTGGCTCAGTGGTTGAACGTTGAGCTATGAACCAAGAGGTCACAGCTCCATTCCAGGTATCTGCCCAGATTCATTCCCTGGTTAGCAGACATGCAAGAGGCAGCTGATTAATGATTCTCTCTCATCATTGGTGTTTCTATCTCTCCCCTTCCCTTCCTCTCTCAAATCAATAAAAATACATTGAAAAAAACAAAAAAGAAAAAAACAAAGGTTTTCTCCCTCCACTCCCCACTTCAGGATTGTTAATACAGTTCAAAAGATTTTGCTGATTTATAACCTCAATTCTGGACAATTTATCCCTCTTTCAAATATTTTTGAAGGTTTCTAAGATGGGTGGAAAATATGTTGACTTTGAAATGATGCAGTTTTTTTTCTTTTTTCTTTTTTTTTTTTTTTTAAAAAAAGGGTGTCCTTAATTTTCCTCTTACAGTGGTTGAAGGAGGACAGAAAGAGCCCTGCAGGTTCGTGTACCTGGACCAAATCGGGGTGATCCCTGAGAGAGGGCAAGGCCACACTGGGCAAGTTCAAGATTCTCAAACACAGAACTCCAAGTTGGACATCTACAGATAGGAAGTCTCTGGCTGTCATGTCTGCCCTTGATCGCTAAGAAAACCTTGGAGTCATGAGGTCGTATGTCAGGTTTAGGAAAGTGGGGATGGTGGTGGAATGCCTCTCTGTCTCTCCATACCTATACAAGGCAGTGTTTCTGGAGCATTCTCTATGACTTGGCTTGGGCCAATACCTATAAATATAGGGAACATGGATTTTTTTTTTTTAAAGACCCTACCCTCTAGGAAATTATTTAATAAGGACCTAATAGACATGCTTAAGTCTAGCACTGCAGGAACAATGCAGAATGTAGTTTTAAACCATGTAGTTTGATATGAATTGTATAGACACGAGTTAAGATTGAGCCACAAAATAAAGAAAAGCTCACCCTACCCGAGTTTCTAACCACAGCACTTTCATTCTCTTTCAGAAGAGAGCAGTGGGATCTGTCATTCTGTCATCACCTCTCCTCCGTCCCTCTGCCCCCCTGAAACTACATAAACTACATCCCAAGGCATTGGCAAGGTCTCACAGTCCCTTTCACTGGCGCAGGTCCCCTTCTGCTTCTAGACTGCCAGGAGAGCACATGTTTGTGTGCACTGCTGCCACCATGAGGACAAGTATGAGAATGCAATATCCGCTTTTATGAAACCAAATATAGAAGTAACAAAACTTTCCCTTTTAAAACTATTTTCCTCACTTACTCTCATCTTTTCCTTTCTTTCATGTTCCTCCTTTTTTGAGGGAGATGAATAAACATTTCATAACCGTGCAATGATACAGTAACCATCTGAACAATTTCTCCTTTCAAATTCACCAGGGGTTTAATTTTGTGTTTTTCCTTTTCCCGTGAGGAAGAAGGGATTAGGAGACTATTTCTCACTATTTTACCAGCTATACTTGAGGTTTCTTGTAACGCTTAGAGCCGGTGAGAAACAGTTGGTACCTTCAGAAGTGAAGACAATCAATTTTAAACCACCTATGCATGTTAAATGTTGGAATATGCCTTCATGACTTTTAACACCCTTCTTTGCAGATTTGACAGTCAAACCTAGTATGTTTAAAATTTCAAAGCACAGTGCTAACCCTACCACATTACACAGCATTAATTAACACGCTATAATGTTCTCTACTCGAGTATCATCTTATTCATGTTCTAAAAGAAGCAGTGACGAGGGTGAACTAAGTAAAATAAAAAGGCCTTCCATTTTTACAATTATCACCATTGCAAAGGAGGAAGAAGCTGATCCTTATTCAGCTCCTGCGAAGTCTGGAGTGGTGGATGGCACACAAGTGTTTCTCCCCACCAAGGTTTACCTAGTCTTCATTATCTCGCCTCTCAGCTTGGGGCCTCATACAGCTAATGCTTTAGAGCAGGGGCACAATTGGGGAAGACTCAGTTTCAGTGCTGGTTTTTGCTAGTGTATCACACATGAAGATCTAAACCGGGGAAATGTTTATTGTCATAGAATCCAAGAGAGGGAAAGAGAAAGGGGTGGGGTGTGCTCTTACCATTGTCATTGCCTTGCCTGATCTCCTCCGCTGTCCGATCTATTAATACATACAAGGACCACACCACACAGGTAATGGCGATGACGTGGAATGTGACAGAGCAGAATATTTTCCTCCTTTCACTCGTGGTCATCTGTAGTTTCTCCCACTGCAATCAGAAACAAATAGCATGAGACTGAATTTCTAACTGGGACATTTTGGCCCCCATTTACACCCCACACAGAGATCAGGATTGGAGAGAAAACATGAAATGTTTGCCTTGCCAGGGGACACTCATGTTTAAATTAGTCTTCATGTTTAGAAAGATCTGAAATCATAACCTGTGACATTACAGATAACTTGGATGAATATTACAATGAAAATGGTATTTTCCTAGTGTCCAAATGAACTAAATCAAGTCATTTCTGTTTTGCTAGTCTATAGTTTCCTTGCCCTGTAACATGAATGGGATACTTGTAATATTTTTAGAAAAAATTTCCTTCCAGGGATCTGCATCTTCCTTCTTTGAGGCACTAGGTTACAAATACTAGTAGCAATAAATAATCTCTTCTTGGATGCATATGTAACCTGAGACAGTCTTACATCTTTTAATGTATAAATCCAACAAAATAGCTGAATGGCCAGATGATATCTGTGAGAGGAAGTCAACATAGGTTCTCAAGTCTTCCAGAAAACACTACTTTTGTTATCTGGGAAATGTGAGAAAACCAGCTGAGGCCCCTTTGCGAGCAGTCTTGATTTTCCGCAGTCACCACAATTACATAGCTCTCCCCCCTCCCCTCTCCCCCACTAGTCACCATCTGCGCAGGGGGTTGAGGGCTGCTGCCTTTGTCTGGGAGAGGAGCGGGGGTTACTATTGTTAGAGTCATACATGAAGGGTTACATGAGGGAATGTGTCCATTGTTAACTTAAAACATATTTTTACTGATTTTTATTTTTTATTTTTTATTTTTTTTTAGAGAGAGAGAGAGAGAGAGGAAGGGAGAGAAACATCCATGTGAGAGTAGAACATCAATCTGCTGCCTCCTGCACACCCACTACTAGGGATTGAGCCCTGACCAGGAATCAAACCAGCAACTTTTAGGTGTACAGGGCCCTATCCAACCAACTGAGCCACACCAGCCAGGGCAAGTCCCTTATTAACTTGGAAGACATAGACCCTCAAATGAAATTCCCATGCTTTGACAGCTTAGAGTATCACTTCAGTTTTGTGTGAAGAACTGTGATTTTGTTTTTCTTTGCATTATTTCTGTAAGAAAATCTAATCACTATGATTTTATTAGAGGTGACTATATGTGCTAAGCTTTTAGTAATCTATGATTCTTTGTATTCTTTATTTACAGTGCTCTTGTTAAAGTATAATCTTTAGAACTTTGAAGACCACCACTCCCACATAAAATTTCATTTACAATCCAATAGAAAACAAGAGGGCATACATTATGGTCCATAAAGTCCTGGTTCTGAGACATGGGTAAAGTCCTTTAACCTCTCTAGGCCCACTTGCCTCATCATAAGATGGAAATTGTGTCTGAGGTTACAATAGAGCACTTTGGAGAGAGGATGTCATTCTTCCTTTATTAATAGACTAGAGGCCCAGTGCACGGGATTAAGGGGGGGGTCCCCTCAGCCAGGCTTGCACCCTTTCACAATCTGTCACTTTTTGGACATTCCTCTTATAATCGAGGACCACTAGTTCCTAACTACAAACCTGTCTGCCTGACTGCCCCTAACCATTCTGCCTGCCTGCCTCATCACCCTGGTCTCTGGTCATTCTGATTGTTCTACCATTTTGGTCGCCGGGCTTTTATTATATAGGACTAATAATTGTACAGGGCTAGCATCGTGCCCAGAGCAGAGCTGCTTTCCAACCTTCCCTGGCAGAGGCGGACATTGGCTGTTTTCCAACAATGAGATATGAGCGGCTATCAAGGGCATATGGAATTTTTGCCATCCAGACCTGGAATAGCTCCTTCCTCCTCTCCTTCATTTCCTTTCCTTTGCTACTTGCAATTCATCATTACCAGTAAGAGTTCCAGCAGTCATCTTGCAACCTCAAGGAACAGCCTTGTGCACTGGGGAGACCTCAGCCCTATGAGCAACAGCCCCTCCATGGCTGCCACTCACATGGGAGGAAATTATAGCCCCATCTGATTGAGCCATATTTCCCAGAACTCTGCTACTTGCTGTCAAAGTAACTGCTGATCATTGACTGCGGTGGATGCTTCCCAACTTCCCTTCCAGAATGACGATTAAGATCCTATCATTTCTTTTCGAGGAGAGCACAATACTTCAAGTCTTATCGTGAGGCTCCAGAAAGCTTCTTAGAGAAAACAATGTTTTATTTACAAACACCATTGGTTTCTCTCTCCTCACTGGCCAATCAGCACACAGTTTTCTTTATAAGGGTTTGTTAGAGCCAATGAATAATTCATACTTCTCTTGTACTTTATTTTTCATCAAACTACATTTTACACAGCAGTCCACATAAATAATGGTGAGATCATAGTAACGGGGCTAGGGGAAGCCTCATGGTTCAATATCAAATCTATTGTAATTAACCAATACTGAATTGAAAAAAATCTTAGTATAGGTATCTCAGTTTTCTCAGATAAGCCTGATTTTTAAAAATTCGTTTTGTTATTGACCTATTGTAATGTTAATCTGAGTAATCTGTGTATTGAATTGATTATTATTTGGTGATAGCATTTTGTGATTTAATAACTGTTTCTTGTATCAGCTCAGTATTCAATAGGACCAAATACACAGTGCCAGCTGCTACAGAAAAGCAGTTTTTATTCTAAGTGTTCCAAGTGAATGAGAATACCTTCAGTAAGAAAATATGCATATGAAATCAACCCTCAATGGTAAAACTAGCCTTAGAAAAAAAAATCCATATAAATTGGGTCTTCTTAAATTTGAGACTTTTGATGCTGTGGCTGGAACACATTCTTCCAAATTAATGAACCTCAAATAGAAAAGTTTCAGGGGCTGGCAAGGATGGACCACATCAAGTAAAGACTTCTAGTTCTAAACAGTAGAAATTCTGAAGTTGTCACTTCCTAATCTCAGTAGTATTTTAACAAGTGAAGTGCGAAGGGACCATCTAAGTTTCCCACTTTATAAATCCTGCGGGGACTATTCAGAAATTCCTGACAGCACACAGGGAAATGTGATACCACCACGCCCTCCTCTGCACGATCGAGTAACTGCATGTTATGGTCAGCACCACCAGGCATCACCAGAAACCAGTGTATGGTAAAATCTCAGACATAATGGACTAATTTTCGCAAGGGGCTGTCGGTTAAAGCTGAGATTCTGTTATATAATGAAGTAGGTTTTCCACATGTATATGTAAAAAATGACAAATTACTTAGTTTACCTATTTTTACATATGCAGATCTTTTTGTGTAATTAAAATGAAGTATACAGGGACAGTTTAATTTCATAGAAAAGTTTTCTTTACGTATTACAGTAATTTTAAATTTATTCTGAATAGATCTAGTAAATGCATGCACCCTCCAGTCACTGAGAGTAAACAAATGTATACGGCTGGGGCGTGGCTTAGAGCATGTGGGAACATTGTGGGCGCCCATAAAAACTGCGGCAAAAAGTCACAACAGGAGACTACAGAACCAATTATCCCGCGTGTGATGCCCTGTCACCACGTGGTAACCATTCATTGTGATCATGAGCTAATCACTTGGTGTGATTACCTGCTAATCATTCAGTTGATCATTTGCCAAACATTGTTCACAACCGGTGACTCTTGTTTTTTAATATGTAGATTTTAGTTGCAGATACGTAACATTTATTTATGTCAGTGAAATTACAAAAGCATTTTTTTCAACATATGACCTATTTGCTAAAATTTGTTAAGAATAGCAGTGAGTTAATAACAAAAATAAACTAATATATAATATGTTAATTTAATTACAAGAAAATCTTGGTTAAAATCATCTTAAAATTAACAGGGTGCTAATTTTCATGACACATGGGTGGGAAATTTAGTCTGTTAAATTTATGTCTGAAAAATCAAGGGTTTATTATATTTTATGAATGTTCATCCATATCCTTGAATTTTCAGGTTTGCATACAAAGTTTGAACAAGTGTTACAAGCCTACACAGGGAAGAATGGATGGAGAAGGCAAGGATAGAATTCTTATTTTAACAAAGATGTCACGAAAGGGCCTTAGTTTAATATTCGGGATGCTGACATTCAATAAGAGTTCACAAAAGATTTTGTGATAGGAAAGTGATAAAATGCACATAAGCATTTGTGCTCCCCTGGCCGGTTTTATAAAATAATGTGTGTTGCCAAGACCGGTTTGACTCAGTGGATAGAGCGTTGGCCTGCAGACTGAAAAGTCCCAGGTTCGATTCCGATTGGGGGCATGTACCTTGCTTGCAGGCACAACTCCAGTAGGGGCCGTCCAGGAGGCGACTGATTGATGTCTCTCTCTCATAGATGTTTCTGACTTTCTATCCCTCTCCCTTCCTCTCTGTAAAATATCAATAAAACATATTAAAAAAATAATGTGTGTTTATGCCCTAGGACCACATGTATTATATTTACCCCTGTGACCTCTGCAGGCAGGGCAAATCAGAAAGCAGAGCCTCATAGGGTGCTTGGCAGCACCACCTGGCACCTGTTAGAGATGCAGACTCTCAAGCTCCTCCTTGAAATGGTCCTCTGTTGGCTCTGCCCCATAGTGGATGAAGTGTGACTCTCTGACAAAACAGCAACCCCATGTTCACCTTGCCACCCACAGGGAACCAGGGCCACGAGCTTTCCTATTTGGGTTATTTATGAGTAAAATATCGGCCCTCAAATCCCTCTGTTTTAAGATGACACATGTTTCTCCAAGTGGTGTCAGTGAAGCTGGTGGAAATGCTAAGCAAGGTCAGGACATGCACCCCAGCACACCACCGAGCTTTCCATAACCCTTCCCACTGCCAGCTCCCCCACTGTCCCCATCTGTCACCAAGGTCCTTTTACACCTTCACAGTGGGGCACAAGCTAAGGTGGGCAAAGCCAGTTTCACATAGTGGTCTCCGACCTTGCTTTATGATGTATAG
Organism: Lasiurus cinereus; assembly: GCA_011751065.1. Taxonomy (NCBI): domain Eukaryota; kingdom Metazoa; phylum Chordata; class Mammalia; order Chiroptera; family Vespertilionidae; genus Lasiurus; species Lasiurus cinereus. The sequence goes on along the minus strand of JAAGEH010000014.1, from coordinate 1,380,201 downwards.
TCTCTGGTTCTTTGGTAGCTGCTTTATTTTTCTTGGCCTTTGGTCCCTTGCAGTAACCCCTCAACAGTAGGAAGAATTAAACGGAACTTTGTTATGCATTTAGAAATAGTTATAGAATAGTTGCAGAGATGTCAAGTATAGCAGAGGGAATATAGTCAATAATATCCTAATAACTATGTATAGGTCCAGGGAGGTACTTGAAATATTGGGGAGACCACTCTGTAAAGTATCTAACCTTTCTGCTGTATATCTGAAATGAATACAGAATAATATTGAATATAAAATGTTATTGGAAAAAAGAATATGTATGCTACTGTATTTTTCTGAAAAGATTCCCACATTGGAGTATAACTTGTAGCAAATATTGTTCCTGTGAAATTTTCCAGTTGCTCTAGCTAAGTCAAATGGTTCAGGTTTTCTAATTTAAATTTCTTGTATTCATATTATGTCTTAAAATATAAATTCAAAAAATACTGCTTAATGAAAATACTTTTTAAATCTTTGTACCAATGAAGGACAAAGACAGTTTATTTGTACAATATCAAGACACAGAAGATAGGGACTGTTTAACTATGTCCACTCTCTTTTCTTCCCTGACACTTCCAGTTCATTTCCCAGCTCCGTTAACAACCAAAAGAACCAGCATTATCAGCAAATTTATGTACGGCGAGAGCAAACAATTACCACAAGATGGCGCCAAGCCCAAACTATTGCTAATAGGAGCAATAGTGATCTTTGGGGTTCTTTTTGCTTTGTCTTTCCATTTTCAACCAGACTCAGGCGCTCCTAGCCAAGTAGTTGCTCCTGATCATTTCATCAGTGCAACATAAATGCAAAATCACATTTTAACTGTTTAAAATGTTCTGACCCGCCCTGCTTATCACATTATGGTGGAGTTTAACTGCATTGGAGTGATAACAATAGATAGAACAGAGTCTAAGGTTTATTTCATTATCTGTATGCTTAAGTAAGATATATTATGGTAGAGGATAACAAATAAATCCTAAAAATATTCTGGGGCTTATAAAGTTGGTGAAGTTCCCAGAGGCCCTATGGGTCTGATGCAGTGGTTTGTAGCCAGTGTTCCCCAGAAGCAAGCATTAACTTGGTTCTTGTTCATGTTGATTAAATAAGGAGCCCATTGGGCTGAGGTGGCACTAATCCTGAGGTGGCCTCCGGCCTACATAAGCAAACCAAAACCTAAGGCTGTGCCCTGGCTGGGTAGCTCAGTTGGCTAGAACAGTGGTTATCAAACTCATTAGTGAACAGAGCCGCAGTTTGCCGATCACTGGGTTAGAGCATCGTCCCAGATTCTCTCACCCTGGTCAAGGCACATGCAAGAATCAACCAATACATGTGTAAATAAGTGGAACAACACACCAGTGTGTCTCTCCACCTCTCTCCAATAATAATAATAAAAAGTCTAAGGTTACAAAATAAAAAACCTAAGGAGAACCAATTACAAAGAGCCAAACAGACTTGAAACTGTAGGTCGTCAAATAATTTCCTTGCTCTGCTGCTGAACTTTCTCAATAGGAGTCTTTCTCCTGGCTCCTATGGCTGGAGCAATCCTAATTACTTCTGGTTTGGCACTGTCTGATTCCAATAGATTTCTACTCAACCAAACTCTTAAAATTTTAACATGTCTTAGTTTGTCTTTTAATATTAGAAATGCAATAATTTTGCGCCTCACATCAGACTTACTGAATCAGAAACTCGGGTGGTGGGGCCCTGCAGTTTGTGTTTTATTTATTTATTTTATGCTATTGGTCTTTAGAGAGAGAGAAAGGGAGAGGGAGAGAGCGAAATGTTGTCAATGTGAGAGTGACACAGGGACTGGCTACCTCCTGCACGCTTCCCGCTGGGGATCTAGCCAGGAACCCGGATGTGTGCTCTGACCAGGAATCAAGCCAGCAACCTTTTGGTACCAGGGCTGCAGCTTGTGTGTTAATTAGCCCTCAAGGGAACTAATATGAGGTGAACTAAATTTTGAGAATCACCTAAGGAATGACGCTTGGCAGAGTTGTATGGTGACTTCAATGGAGTCTATATTAGAAGTAGCATTTGTTACTCCCTGACAGAAAATCATCAGTAGTCCAGGGAAGGAAAATCAACAATCCAGTTTTATTACCTGGCTTTAATCAATCGTAATAGTTCAGGTTAGGTAAACACAAAATTAGTGAATTTGTTTGGAGTTAGCTCATTAAACACTAAAACAAATAGTTTCATTTTTTAATTCCACTTTTCAAATTAGTGTTTATGTACACATCAGCCTATGAAAATCTAGTTTTACTGGTTATAATTTCAAATACTTTGAGAGAGAACCAAACAACAGACTTTAAACATTTATAAGTAGTAATTCTTGAGACCTTATGAATCCTAAATTCATAAAGATGCCTATAGTAAATAATGTCCCTCTTAGAAATAGATTAAAGGACCTGGGGGTGGGGGGGGATGTGACTGCTTCAGACTTTTAAACAGTGGCTACCATCTGATGATAGGTAGGAAACAAGCAAGCTAGGCTGAGAGGTAAATGGTGGGCAGTTCCCTGATTACTTAAATGCTTACTGGGGGTCAAAAACCAGAAATGGTACTCAATGCAAACTTGTCTCTCGGTAGAATTACAAATAGCAATGTGCACGGAGCTCTTCATTTTCATTTTCTTTTCTTTTTCCCCCATGATCATTTATCCCCCCCCCATACCTTCTTCTATCTTCCCTCCCCCTGCAATCAACACAGTTGTCTGAGTCCATAAGTTCTTTCTCTCTTTTTTTCCTCAATCCCTCCCACACCCTTAACCCAACACCCGACTCCCCTTCACAGCTGTCAGCCTGCTCTTTATTTATGACTCTGTCTCTACTTTGTTTGTTACTTACATTCCACACATGAATGAAATCATTCTCTAACTGGCTTATTTCATTTAGGATAATGCTCTCCAGGTCCCCCCATGCTGTCACAAAGGGTAATTTTTTTTCTTACCACAGCTCTTTTACCCACTCATCTTCTGATGGACACTTGAGCTACTTCCAAATCTTGGCTATTGTAAATGATGCTGCAATGAACAGAGGGGTGCATATATTCTTTCAAATTAGTGTTTCAGGTTTCTTTCCATAAATTACCACAAGTGAAATTGTGGAGTCATAAGGCAATTCCATTTTTAATTGAGGAACCTCATACTGTTTTTCATTGTGGCCGAAACAGTCTGCATTCCCATCAACAGCAGTGCACGAAGGTTCCCTTTTCTCCACATCCTCACCAGCACTTGTTTGTTGATTTACTGATGATAGCCATTCGGACAGGTGTGAGGCTTTATTATGAAGAGCCCACACCTCAAATATTATATACATAAACGTGCTGGGAGTCTACTGGTTACCTCCTGGAAACATCTCCTTTCCCCTAAAGTTCTCTCTTTCACCAATAATAATGATTTAGCATCTTTCCTGCATGACTCAGTGAGAGGGGATGTCCTATTTTGGGTTGAATGTAACAGCTCTGCTTCTGTTGAGAGCAGGACAGAGGAATCTATCTACATTGCACCAGCGTTGAGACACGCGTCCAAACAAAGAGGGAATGTGAGCAGTGAGGGCTGGACTGCCTGCCTGGATGGATCTGTGGTCTCAGTACCTATAGGATTAACAACTACCATCACGTTGACCTGGGTTTGGGAAGCAGCCATTGATACCCAGGCTGGGATGAGAGAGAACACTGCGCCTATAAGTCTTACTGAGAAAGGTTTCTACGTTTTCCTGCAAAGAGAAGGAATAGTTGGGAACCTGGAGTCAGTGGTTACATTTTGCCACCCCTCAATCTGTCTCCTATGGCACTCAGAGATGCTGGGTATCGGGCCTGACCCGAACACAGAGGGGGATAATGACGACGGTTATTCAGTTCTGAGAGTCCTTTAGGAGGAAAAGAAGTTGTCAGCCTTGGCTGTCTAACAGAACCCGAGGGGAGCTGGTTCCCAATGCACACCCCCCGGGGCCTGGTGAGTCCACCACTGGGGCATCAACGGGGTAGTTTCACAGTGTGCTCTGTGGGAACCTAGGAGATGCTTGTTAACAACAAGGGCTCTGCGTTCAACCCTGATTCTGCCGCTCCTTGCTGTGATGTTGGGTGATCTAGGCACATGGTCCAGACCTCACTGTTCATGCTCCCCATTTGTAGCATCTATTTTACAGGGTCAAGTTTAGGAGAGTCAATACATGTAATTACAGGACAGTATCAGGCACTTAGAATTCAATAAGTGCTTATTATAACCAGGAACCTGCAGCCCACATCCAATTAGACTTGATTGTCTTTATCTTCTTGTTGACAACATCACTGGATGGAGAAAGAAGGAGTCCTGATTTGTTCGTGCAGAACTAAGGCAGCCAAAGCCTCTCCTTCCCCCAACCCCCATCTATTTTCCAAGTATGAATAAACTTCTGTGAATAATGATTCTCATAGTAGAAAAATATAGTCTGGTTTTGCTAACTAAATGTACAAAGAAGGGTAAGTGGCCGAGTTACTGTGCATATACTAGGTCGATTCATTTAAGAAACTGAACATTTATAGTGTTTTTTTGTATTTTTTTGAGGGGACGGAGGTTAGGATTGAAAAAATATGTATCACAGGTTATAATCTAAGCCCAATAAGTTTTCATTCTTTTTGTCTGGAAATTTAATTCAAAATGTTATGTAAAGATTTCCCAAAGGGATACAGTACTGTTCTGAGTGACAGTTTTCATGAAACGTTGAAAAAGGGCTCAAGCATGCAGACCCAAGGAAGCACCCACGTGAGCATGTGGTCTATAATGATGTGTCCTCTGAATAACACAGGACATGAGAGGCAGCCTGGTCCAAAGGTCCAGAAACGTGCCCCAGGCACCTTTATCTAGCTGCCTTAATGACTGCAAAACCCAAGAAGCTCCTGAGAGTAGATAAGGAGATGAAATGGCTTTTCCCTCAAAGGTAATTAATTTGGGTTTGATGAAGACTTAACGTTTGCCTTTTTTTTTTTTTGAGGCCAACTGATATAATAGTACTTTACCTCAAGACCTCACATTACCGTATTCATGAAAGTACTTGAGAATGCCCAGTTGAGCAGAAGGGTAGAGGTTTTAAAATGGAAAATTCAATTTACAACAAATATCCAAGCATGATTGAAATGCCATTGCAAAGCTTTAAGAACAGGTGCACTTACTTATTTTTATTTTATTATTATTTTTAAATACATTTTATGATATTTTACAGAGAGGAAGGGAGAGGGACAGAGAATTAGAAACATCGATCAGCTGCCTCCTGCACACCTCCTACTGGGGATGTGCCCGCAACCAAGGTACATACTTTTTTTTAAAAAAATTAAATCTTTATTATTCAGATTATTGCATTTGTTTCTCTTTTTCCCCCTCCATAGCTCCCCTCCAATTGACTCCCACCCTTCCCTCTACCTTTACCTCCCTCCCGTTGACCTCATTCATAGGTGTATGATTTTTTGTCCAGTCTCTCCCTGTACACCCCTCACCTCTTTCCCCCTGAGATTTATCATTCCACTCCCTTTCTGTGCTCCTGATTCTATTATATTCACCAGTTTATTCTGTTGATCAAATTTTTAATTCACTTAATTTTTAGATTCATTTGTTGATTGATACGTATTTGTTGTTCATAATTTTTTATCTTTTACCTATTTCTTCTTCCTCTTCTAAAAGAGTACCTTTCAGCATTTCATATAATGCTGGTTTGGAGTTGATGAACTCCTTTAGCTTTTTCTTATTTGTGAAGCTCTTTATCTGCCCTTCAATTCTGAATGATAGCTTTGCTGGATAGAGTATTCTTGGTTGTAGGTTCTTGCTATTCATCACGTTGAAAATTTCTTGCCACTCCCATCTGGCCTGCATCGTTTCTGTTGAGAAATCAGCTGACAGTCATATGGGTGCTCCCTTGTAGGTAATGAACTGTTTTTCTCTTGCTGCTTTTAATATTCTCTTTGTCTTTTGCTCTTGGTATTTTAATTATGTTGTGTCTTGGTGTAGTCCTCTTTGGATTCCTCTTATATGGGGTTCTGTGTGCTTCCTGGACTTGTAAGTGTATTTCTTTTACCAGATGTGGGAAGTTTTCAGTCATTATTTCTTTAAATAGGTTTGCAGAATCTTGCTCTCTCTCTCTTCCTCTGGCACCCCCACAATTCTGATGTTGGTATGCTTGAAGCTGTCCCAGAGGCTCCTTACATTATCTTCACATTTTTGGATTCTTTTCTTGTCTTGCTTTTTCAGTTGAGTGTTTTCTGATTCTTTATATTTCAAATGTTTGACTTGATTCTTGCCTTCCTAGAGTCTGCTGTTAGGTCTCTGTATACTATTTTTTATTTCAGTCAGTGTATGTTTAATTTCTAGTTGGTCCTTTGTCATCTCTAGTTGGATCTGTTCCATCTCTAGTTGGATCTGTTCCATCTCTAGTTGGTTCTCTTTCATCTCCAGTTGGTTCTTTTTCATCTCCTCTTGGATCTCGCTAACTTTATCCAACTTTTCTAGGATATTCTGGAAAAACCTTATAAGCGTAGTTTTAAACTCTACATCCAGTCGTTTGTTTTCCTCCATTTCTTTTGTTTGTGATCCCTTCCCTTGTCTCGGCATTTTCACTATGCCCGGAGAACTTCTGTGCTGGTTTCAGCCTTATGATATGAGACTTGAAAAACTGCAGAAGCCTCTCTGTTGAGCTTGGGATAGGTGGAGTCTCAGGGCTTAAGGGACTGCCTTGCCTTCCAGTTGGCCCCGCCCTCCATGGCCCCTGAGTGTCACTTGACTGGGTAATAGCTGGAGCGGTTCTTGTGTGCGCTCTCTCTAGCAGTGCCTCTAGACTGCTGCCCCTCCAGCTCCCCTGCACTCCAGGACCATATGAGTCTGGGTCCCCAGGGTTTTGCCCAAAACCAGGGTTTAGTGGAGTTAGAAGTGACACAGTTGGGAGGGTCTGTCTCCCGCCCACTTGCGAAAGCCAGTGGCACAATCAGCAGTTGGTCCTCTGCCCACAGTGCCGTACATGCCACCAGACTTCTGATCCTCTGAGACTCCCCTAAATTTCCGCACACTTCTCCCTGTTCACAGTCCAAACTCCCCCCGTAGGAGTTTCGGCTGGATCTGGGGTTCAGTGTCGTAAGATAAGGGGTTCAATGCCGTTGGAAGTCTCCTGCCAGAGAAAGCCAGCCAGGTACTCCTCTCTCCATGCGCGTGTCTCTGTACCTCAGCTTTTTGCAGCTCCTCTGGGTCTCTGTGAGCTCCTCTTTTTCCTTCTAGTTGTAGAATTTCCACTCATCCAGCTTTCCTGTGGTTCTGGATAATGTCCGTTCTGTCTTTTAGTTGTACTTTTGAAATTGTTGTGCGAGGCAGCAGTGTAGGTGTTTACCTATGCCGCCATCTTGGATTCTCCGGAGGTACATACTCTTGATCGGAATTGAACCTGGGACCTTTCAGTCCTCAGGCTGATGCTCTATCGACTGAGCCAAACCAGAGGGCAATAGGTGTACTTATTTAAATAAATAGTAAACACGTGTTGTATTGAAACCCTTGTTTACAGTGGGAGCTATCAGCTACTAAGAACTGTGGCTCAGTGCTGTTGCAGACAGAGGTTTCAACTACCAAATGAGAAGTTGTCCAAATGAAGACACAGTAGAATCAGAGGCCAAAAGATCATAGAAGATGTTGCAAAACAAAAACAAAACAAAAACAGGGGGAGCAGGGACATATGGAGAGAAGCAGGGGATCAGGGTGGTGGGTGAGGAAAGCAGCACAGTGACAACCAGGTGGGACAGGCCAGAAGCCACATGCTCAGAGAGGCCCTGAGGCACTGGAATTGGGGTTAGAGTCTGTTAGGGCAGGTGTCCTACCTCAAGCTCTAGTTTTCTCATTGGTAAAATTGGTATAATGACACTATTCTTTGGTACAGGGCTGTGGATAAAACTATATGAGCCAATACCCATCAATAGTTAGTACAGAGCAAGCCCTTAAGTAAACCAGGAGTTCCAAACTGGTTTATGAAACAAAGTCTTACATGATTCACAGATGTTTTATTAGACCTATAAGGTGGGGGGGGGGACTTCAGAAAATTATAACTTTTTTAATTCCTTGAAATGGAACAAATTCAGTTTGCCTTAGTCCCACTATTCTCTTTGCCCACTTTACTCACTCATAGTACCTGCTGGGCACCTATGAGTAACTGAATTTGTGTCTCTTGGGAGTCTGAGCATGGATAAGCAGGGTTTTTCAGAGAGATGATGGCCACAATGTGTCAAACAGGCACCCAAAGCTTTGGGGACCTTGAAAAGAGCTGTGGGTATGAGAAGCTAACATGCAGAGGTGTCAGAAGGGCCACCAAGTACTAAAAGGTGCCCAGAGAGAGCAACCAGAAAGATCTAAGTTATTGTTCTGATGTGCTGGAAACTGTCCTGTGAGAATATCAAGCTGACAGATATAAACTCTCTAAAATTACTGTGGCCAGTAAATTCAAAGTTACTAGAATATTTGTAAAAAACAGATTAGCTCTATTATTCAGTTGACCTTATCAGGATTAACATTTTCTCTTCTATAAAATATATGTAAGTTACGTATCACATAGTTAGCTAAATATGTGTGAATCTGACATTATAGGAAACCATTTCCTATAAACATTTCCTTGAATTCCCATTGTTTCCCTTCAAGGAATTTATGAGATGGAATTTCTTAAAAGTTTTGAGGCAGGTATTTATATCATAGAAAAACAAACAAAACCCTTCAAAAACAACAATGAGTAAAATCGCCCACTAGAGGGAGCAATAATATCACACATAATGATTGGAGAAAAAAAGGAAAGTGAACAAATAACTTATTTTATAGGTCTATCTAGTAGGCAGATGCTATGTGGTAGTTAGGCATATCTGCATTGAAATTGCTATGGTAACAGTTAAAATAGCAAATTCCTAGGCTTTGTCTACATCCTGATCTGGGGGCGGCCTTACAAATGGGCATTCTTAATGAACACACCAAGTGATTTTTACGTATACTGAAGTTTGCAAACTATTTCCCTGAGGAGAGAAACATTCAGGCAAATATTTTAGAGATAAGCTCTAATTTATAATCGTTTTTCACAAAAGTGAAAATATTTCCACCCTCCCACTAAAAAAACAAACAAAAAAAAACAAACCACTCAAATCACGGTTGATGAATATGTTGTCTTAGACTTAATAGGTGGGTTTAAACAAAGTTTCTTTTAAAATTTCTCACTAACACTGTGTGTTCTGTTTTCTTTTGAAGGTTATAGAGACAAATATTCTCTCTGGAAGAGATATCAATATGTGACTGCTTCAGGCACGTCGAACCAGCAGAAAATCGATGGTGCTGTCCATGGAATACCTAATTACAGACTGTGACCTCATAAAGAAAACAAAGAATAATTGGATTACATTTCATTAGACGGCATATGCCCTCTTCTCTCGAAATTGAAGGCCTTGCTTGGGACTGTTGGAATTGCCACGGCCATCTGCGATGTCCTTTCTCAAGCCCATTTCTATTTCTGTTGTGTGTTCTCTTGCTGCTGCCTCGTGAATACCCACAGCACCTGTGGGGTCTACACGAGCCCGTTGACAACTTTCCTGCCTACAATGATAAGAGCCTTGCAGAATAAGAAAAAGTACCCAACCACCAAGCAAAATCATAGAGACTGGGAACATTAGAAAATGCCTAAAAGGCCCCATTTTACTCCCTTGTTTTCTAGAAGAAACCGAGGGCCCAGAAAATGGAATGGATTTGCCCAGGGTAGCATTGTAAGTGATTGGCAGATGTTTTTTTTCTCTCTAGTTTTACTGAGTAGATTTTTTTTTTTTTCCATTCAGGAGCTAATTAGTGAAGCATCACAACATACCAGATGCTTCCTTGGAGTCAGGGAGTAAAACAGGCAAGATTCCTGATTTTGTGATGTTTACATTAGTGTCATAATTGTGTGTTTGTTGGAACAGGGGGCTGTATAATTGCCCTTCAGTGAGAGATAATGGGCTTTGATTCCATCCTTTTCCCCACTGGCCTCTCATTGTTAGGTGTGTGTGTTCGCATGTGTGTGTTTAGTTGTCTTTCTAAAATATTCCTTTGGGTAGCAGTAAAGGAAAGAGAAGTTTCTCCATGGAATCTCTGTTACACAATTTTACTGACAGTCCCATTGTCAACGTTTACTTTCATGTCTCAAAAAAAAAAATTATTGCCTCCTATTTCCAATCTGCTTTAATAGTGCTGTCACGCTACTAAACATTGCAGGTAATGTGATTGGGCTGAGTTTTGTTGTTATTGTTTTATTTTACTATCAGTCTTTTAGCGACATAAAATTTTGAAATAAATCTCATAAACAGATTTAAGTTATATATTAGTATTAAGCGGCAACTTCAGCTAAAATGGGGCAACCAATAAAGTTTTAATCTAACTACTGATTCAAATTTTGTATATAATAATTCAAACATAATGCAAATTAGTCTATATACTAAAATCAGTTTTATCAGTACTTTGACATCAAGCTTAATTAATTAGCTTAATATACACTTGATTGGCCTTTAAACTTGATTTGGCATTTTAGAGACTCAGCCTTTGCTAGGAATTTTGTCTTAGCTTTAGTTGCATTAGCTCAGTGGTTTGAGCGTCAGCCCATGGACTGAAGGGCTGCAGGTCCGATTCTGGTTAAGAGCATGTACCTGGGTTGCAAGCTTTTCCCCGGGCCTTGGTCCAGCGTGTGTGGGAGGCAACCAATTGGGATATGTGTGTGTCTCTCTCTGCCCTTTCTTTCCACGCTCTAAAAAAAATCAATGAAAAAAAAAAACATCCTCGGATGAGGATTAACAACAACAACAAAAATTTGCCTTAAAACTGAAGACTTTTTTTAAAGAGCAGATTTCTTACAAGTTTCCAGATGTATACATTCCCTAAATTTTATGTAAAAAGATTGTTTGCATTTTCTTTTTCTGGAGAGAGGTCCATAATGTTGATTGGATTCTCAAAGAGGTCAAGGATACTTTCCAGATTAAAAGCCTTGGCTTTAAACTGCTCTCCCCTGAATTGCTTTAAGAGCAACATAACTTCTTACAAAATAGAGAAGCACTGGGTCAGAAGAGGGCAGAAGGTACATATTCTCTCCACAGTCTGGAAATGAAACTGTGGTTCAGGGGCTTGACATTGTTAAACAAAAATGTTAACTTCCATGGCTGAACAGCTTTGTAAAGAAAGGGTTTATTAGGCCACTGTGGACTTAGAGGGTGTTACATTAAGTGATATAAGACAAAGACAAATACCATATGATTTCACTTTTATGTGGAATCCAAAGAACAAAATAAATGAACAAACAACACAGAAACAGACTCATAGATACAGAGAACAAACTGAAGGTTGCCAGAGGAGACAAGAGTTAGGGGGAAAGATGAGAAAGGTGAAGGGAATGAGAAGTAGAGATCGATAGTTACAAAATAATCATAGGGATGTAAAGTACAGCAAGGGAATAGAGTCAATAATCTTATCTAATAAAAGAGTAATATGCAAATTGACTGTACCTCTGCTATACCCACAAGCTATGCCCATCAGCCACTCCCACCAGCCAATCAGAGCAAACATACAAATTAACCCAATCAAGATGGCTATGGCCACAGAGAGACCAGGAAGGAGGCTTGAGTTGCCCCTGGCGATGGAGGAAGCCAAGCTTTTCACATACACTGGCCTGCAGGCCTCCACTTAAGACAACAAAGTTTCAATGGCTGTGTGAGTAGAAGGCTTGGCTCCACTCCAGGCTGCAAAGTTTCAGTTGTAGAAGATAAATAAATCCCAGATACTAGGGCCTCCACTTGGGTCGCTGGGGTGTGTGGCCAGCCTGCAAACTACCACAGGTCCTTCACTCAGGCAACCCCATGCCCCAAGGGAACCCCTGTCCTGATCCAGGACACCCTTCAGGGCAAACCAGCTGGCCCCCACCCATGTTCTGGGCCTCTATCCTATCTAATAAAAGAGTAATATGCAGATTGACCATCCAACACACAAGATGACTGCCCCCATGTGATCAAAAGATCCTGCCTCCATGTGGACACAAGATGGCCACCACAAGATGGCCAGCAGGGAAGTTGGGAGGTACCAGGCCTGCAGGGAAGGGCAGTTGTGGGGGACCCAGGTCTGCAGAGGGGAAGGCAGTTAGGGTGACTAGGCCCAGAGGGTAGGGCAGTTAGGGGCAAACAAGCTGGCAGGGGAGCAGTTAGGCATCAATCAGGCTGGCAGGGGAGTGGTTAGGGGGTAATCAGGCTGGCAGGCAGAAACAGTTAGGGGCAATCAGGAAGGCAGGCAAGTGAGCAGTTGGGAGCCAGCAGTTCTGGATCGGGCCTAAATGGGCAGTTGGACATCCCTCAAGTGGTCCCAGATTTGAGAAGCAGCAGGCTGGGATAAAGGACATCTCCCACCCCTGTGCACAAATTTCGTGCACCAGGCCTCTAGTACTATAATAACCATGGATGGTGCCAGCTGGATACTGGACTTACCGGGGGATCACTTTGTAAGTTATATAAATGTTTAGCCACTATGTTGTATACCTGAAACTAATATGAAATAATATTGAAAGTCAACTGTAATTGGAGGAAAACAAAGACATGGTTGGTGGGCAGGGAGTCTAAACCAGCAGCGGCATGGCTAGGTAGAAACAACAACATACCTCTGGTCTGGAGGTTCTGCAAGTATTTTCTACATCATGGAGGGGGAGAAAGATATAAGCCATTCTGAGAGGATGTGCATTAGCTGCAGACAAAGGTGACGTGGGCAGTTCTGGGATGGGCACAGCAGGGCCCGAAAAGCTAATGCGTCCCTAAGAAGTAGAGGCTCCTGGGGTTCAACTGTGCCTGGCTATTCTCTTTTTAGATCACTTGGGAAATAGCCACCCAGAAGTTAATTTAATAATTCCAACATTCACGAAGGCCTGTGAGCAGTCTTTTGTTAGGTGATCCCTGCAGAGGTTAAATGATTAACCCCTTTTGGTCTCTTCCTTCTGCCCTCAGGCTGGCCATAATTTAATTTAGGACATCTCAGAATTTTCTCCTTGTCAACGTGTTTGGAAAACCAAGAATGGCTCTGTAACCATCATTGGCTCCTCATTTGCAGGAACTTAGATGGGATTCCAAATCCTAAATGCTGGTTCTTAGCCTGCTGGATGGTGGGAGAGGATGGGTAAGGCTCCTGCATGTGTACCTGAAAAGTTTAACTGTGTCCCAATATTCTGCTAGTCAACTATGTCCCATCCTATCAGCCCCAAATTTACTTTCCCTTTGGAAGCCAGGGAAGCTTCTAGGTAGCTAAGAATCCCATTTCAGTTCAGAGACACCAGAGGAATTTTGTTGTGGCCCTCCCAGGGCTCTTGCCCAGAAGCCTGCTTTGTGTAATGATCCTTTAGGTCTGTTTGCTCTCTATATGCAATTTCTTAGGGGCACAGGTGACATTCTAGAATAGATTCCTTATTACTACCTCTAAGCTTATGTGTGAGACATGAATGTGACAGGAATTCTTATTCTAACATTTATTGCCCAGCTGATGTGGCTCAGTGGTTGAGTGTCAACCTCTGAATCAAGAGGTCACAGTTCAATTTCAGATCAGGACACATGCTTGGGTTTCAGGCTTGACCCTCAGTAGCGGGCACTAAGGAGGCAGCCAATGGATGATTCTCTCTCACCATTGATGTTTCTATTTCTCCCACTCCCTTCTCTGAAATAAATTAAAAAAAAGAAGTTTGTTTACTTATTTAGTAGTATTTTATGCTGGTCTCTTTGGAAATCCAATAAAAATGGGGTGGCCTTCCTTCTTTCACTATGTCCTCATTCCCAATTACTAAAATTATGGTTATAAACACATTTCCCTACTGCAGATTCAGCAGTCAGTTTCTCTTGTATTATTGAATTCTTGCAAAGGATAGAAAGTAAATGGTAAACCAACCTAGTATTATCCTAAAAATCTATACTAATAAAAGAGTAATATGCTAATCAGATTGGGAGACCTGCAAACCACTCTCAAATGGCTCTCAGCCCCTCATCCAGGCTGGTCAAATCCCCTAGCAGAGACCCTCACCCTTATGGGAGAGTGGCCAGCCTGAAAATGGCCATCAGCCTCTTGCCCAGGCCGGCCACACCCCCAAGTGGAGACCCCTACCCTGAAGGGAGTGTGGTCAGCCTGCAAAACAGCCCTCACTCAAGCTGGCCAAGCCCCCACCTTGGGGACACCCACTTGGATGGGGGTGTGGATGGCCTAGAAACAGCCCTCAGTCACTCACCCAGGCTGGCTATGCCCCTCAGAGGGGACTCTCACCCCAATGGGGGTATGGCCAGCCTGAAAACAGTCCTTAGCCCCTCTCTCAAGCTGTCCCCACACCTAGCAGATACCTCCCCCACCCCAATGGGGGCATGGTCTGCCTGCAAACTGCCCCAGCTCCTCACCCAGGCTGGCCCCACCCCACAAAAGGACCCCACCCTGATCCAGGACCACCAGCCTTGCACCAGGCCTCTATCTATACTAGTAAAAGATAATATGATAATTAGGCTGGGAGACCTTCCAGATGTCCTCCTGGACAAAGCCAGAGTGTCAGGACCAAAGCAGAGGTGGTGGGGGCGATCGGGCCAATGTGGGGAGGGGCAGTTGAACAGGCTGGTGGGAGGACATTTGGGGGTGATCAGGCTGGCAGGCAGAGTGGCTAGGGGCAATCAGGCAGGTAATCAGGTGAACGGGTAGGAACTAGCAGTCCCAGATTGTGAGAGGGATATCTGACTTCCAGTTGTGGGATTGGGCCTAAACTAGCAGTTGGATATCCCCTGAGGGGTCCCAGACTGGGCTGAGGGACACCCTGCCTCCCTGTGCATGAAGTTTGTGCACTGGGCCACTAGTCTATACTAATAAAAGAGAAAGATGCAAATTGACCGTACCTTCGTGACAACCACCAGCCAATCAGGAGTGAATATGCAAATTAACCCAACAAAGATGGAAGGTTAATTTGCATACACAGGTGTTGAGTGGCCATAGGTGGGACACTTGCAGCATTGCCATGGTGACAATGCAGGCATTCTGCAATGCCCCAGCCACTCCGGGTCTCTGGGCAACATGGGAAGGCAGAAAGTTGGCTCCAAGCTGAAGTGAAGATAGAAAGGTGGCTCAGGACTGGAGTAAAGGTGGCAAGGTGGCTCCGGTCCGAGTGAAGGCAGTGCCAGGAGTCAAGGGAAGGAAGGCCGATTCTTTTATGAATCTTCATGCCTCTAGTCTTATCTAATAAAAGATTAATATGCAAATTGACCATCACTCCAACACACAAGATGGCTGCCCTCATGTGGTCAAAGATGACTGCCGCCCTATGGACACAAGATGCCCACCATAAGATGACCAGCAGGGAAGGGCAGTTGGGAAGGACTAAGCCTGCAAGAGAGGGCAGTTGGGGGTGACCAGGGCAGCAGAGGAGGGATGTTGGGGGCGACTGGACCTGCAGGGAAAGGCAGTTTTGGGTGAGGGGACCCAGGCCTGTAGGGGAGGGCAGTTAGGGACAAACAGACTGGCAGGGGAGCAGTTAGGCTTCAATCAGGCTGGCAGGGGAGTGGTTAGGGGGTGATTAGGCTGGCAGGCAGAAGCAATTAGTGGAAATTGGGAAGGCAGGCAGATGAGCAGTTGGGAGTCAGCAGCCGTGGATTGTGAGAGGGATGCAGGCTGGGCTGCAGGGACACCCCTCCCCACCCTGTGCATGAATTTCATGCACTGGGCTTCTAGTTTATTATAAAAATAGAGATAAAGTTCAGTTACCCACATTGAAAATGGAGCAGGAAAGTATCATATTCCCATTAAACATCCCATTTTTATCAAAGACCATAAAAGCTTTACAATGCTTGAGCTAAGCATGACAAAGGGGGAAAGGAGAGAGTGAACTTTGGGTATTTGAAAAGGCATGGAGTTGTGTGGGATAGAGACCGGACTGAGGGAACTGTGAAGACTGAGTAGGAGCATGAGGTGAAAGGGCAGGAGGTGAGATGGGAAGAGTGGGCAACCAGGATGATGAAGAGCCTTGATTATCAAAGTGTAGCACAGGGCTGTGGGGCATGGGATCAACGCAGAGCAACTAATGTGCAGAGAGAAGTAGAAAATGTTCTTCCTGTATTTCCTTCATGGAGTGTTTTTTTTCTATGGAAATTTCTTTATGACTAATCAAGGTGAAAAAGCAAGATCAGAAGGAACATGGGGTTGGCTGATGTCTTTGAGTGAGACAGTGGGAACACCTTCTCTGTAGTTTGGAGGAGATGGGAATGGGAGAGTTGAGAGTATTGGGGAGTTACTAGGGAGAAGATGGAAGATTCTAGCTTTATGACTGGATTCTTCTCCTGCAACTGAACTCACCAAATGCAGAGATGAATGGATTTGGGGACAAAATCTACAGAGATCAGATTATGTGGAGCAGCTTGTATAGATGGAGTATGTTGAAATAGGAAAAGTAAGTTGTAGAACCTTGCAGAAAGCAGGTGTAAGGTGTAGATGGCCCCAGACTATGGATTTGAGTTTGGGCCAAGCAAATCTCCAAGGAGTAAGGCAGAAAGGACCAGAGTTTTAGAAAGATCATTATTTCAGCTGCTTGGAGGATGAACAGAAGAGAGGGTGGCTACCCAGTAGCCCCTGCAACTAGCTTTTCTCCTCAGGTCAGGGAAGGAACTAATATCCTGATAATGGATCTTATTAAATATGATTTTTGTTTTGGAAAACATTGGTACTCTCATGGGTAAACTCTCATAACTTCCTGTCTTCAGACTAAACATGTATTTATAGTTGCATCACAACCTTCTTACTTCCTTCTCTGTTACTGAAGAGGACAAAATGTCCCTCCTGCAGTCTAAAACAATCATTCTCTGTGATCTTTCACCCTATATCTTTCCCACTTATTTTTACCTTCTAGAACTCTCTTTATTTTTTAAAATAATTTTTACTGATTTCAGAGAGTAATGGATAGGGAAAGAAAGATTAGAAACATCAGTGATGAGAGAGAATCATTGATCGGCTGCTCCTGCACAACCCATACTGGGAATTGAGCCCACAATGGAGGCATATGCCCTGACTGGGAATCAAACTAGTGACCTCCTTGTTCATAGGTTGAAGCTCAACCACTGAGCTACACTGGTGTGGCTAGAACTCTGCTTATACATAGCCACCTTCCCTTCAACATGAAAACCTGCTTGTATCTCTCTCCCAGTTTTTATTTCACAACAGTTTTTTATTTTATTAACTATTAGAGGCCCAGTGCACAAAATTTGTGCAAGGGGGCAGGGGGTATATCCTTCAGACCAGCCTGCACCCTCTCCAATATGGGACCCCTCAAGGGATGTCCAACTGTCTATTTAGGCTCAATGCTAGTGGGTTAGTGTCAGGCCTAAATGGGCAGTTGGACATCCCTCTCATAATCCAGGACTGATGGCTCCCAATCTCTCACTTGCCTGCCTGCCTAATTGCCCCTAATCACTTCTGCCTGTCATCCTGATCACCCCAACGACTCCCCTGCCAGCCTGATTGATGCCTAACTGCTCCCCTGCCTGATTGCCCATAACTGCCCTCCCCTGCTGGCCTGGTCACCCCCAACGGCTCTCCCCTGCAGGCCTGATCACCCACAACTGCCCTCTGCTGCTGGCCATTTTGTGTCCATATGGGTGCAGCCATCTTGTGTGTTGGAGTGATGGTCAATTTGTATATTACCTCTTTATTAGATAGGATGTTCATTATAGAACTTTTAAAAAAATACAGAAAAGTGAAACAAAATAATTTATAATCTCATCTGCAATGTATATAACTTTTCTTCATGTGCACATAACATACATTAGAGTGTAAACATTCAGATCAAATTGAAATTTTTTATAGTTTTTTAAAAATGTTTTTATTATTTCAGAGAGAGGAGGAGAGAGGAGAGAAATATCAATGAAGAGAGAGAATCATTGATTGGCTGCCTCCTACATGCCCCTCTACAAGAGATTGAGCCTGTAACCTGGGCATGTACCCTGATCAGGGATCAAATCATGACATTCTGGTTCATGGGTCGACATTCAACTATTGAGCGCACCGGCAGAATGGAGACGGGAAGAAAGAGAGAGTGCTTGACGTTGACAATTAGGAAAGTATAAAGGCAAGTTTCTTTTGTGTTAAGAAGAGGTCAGAGAATGGAGGGAGGAGGAAATTTATAGCCACGCTGGGAGCTTAGATGACAATAAAGGTCATCTACAAGCTCCTGTAGCAGAAAAAGTTCTCACTGCTCAGGAGGGACTTGGGAGACTGAGTCTAACAGAAGACTACTTGGAGAGATATTAACAGATGAGAGCCCTGCAGGGTCTGAGTCACCTCTCAAAGACCATTCTTGCTTAACTTTAAAACCACTGATTGTCTTCACTGATGTCCTGGAGCCCAGGATCTCCACCCATTGATTCCCCCATTGGCTACCAAGTAGGAGAGTCCCCTTCTGGGCCACAGCACTTCTCTCAGAACGTCGCTGGGTAACGGGCCTGGCCACTCCCTTTTGCCATGGCCCAGGACAATGAAAGGGGTGGGGGTGCCCTTGGATATCCTTTCACTAGTAGGGAGAAGCAAGAACTGAACAATCGTGAGATACCAAGCCCCAAACTGTTTTCTGTTTACTTCATTTAAAAACAACTTTATTGAGATATAATTGACATTTATACTCTTTATACTTTAAGTGTAAAAAGTTGATCAGTTTTGACATATACAGTATTTTACACCTGTGAAACTAGCACCATCAAGAACATGACCATCTCTATCATTCCCATTTCCTCTTATCCTTTTGTATTTCCTCCCACCCCTCACTATGCCCCCTCCCCAGGCAGCCAGTGATAAGCTTTTTTTTGTCACCGTAAATTAGTACATGTTTCCTAGGTGAATGGAATGATATGAATGGAATGATAACTGCATGTTCTTTTTTATCTGGCTTTTTTCACTCAGCATAATTATTTTGAGTTTCTCCCATGTTGTATAATCCTATCTAATAAAGACAGAATATGCTAATTGACTGCCATGCCCCCAAAGATGGTGGCGCCCAGTCCTTTCAGCCCCACGGGGGTGGAAGGTGCACCCCAGGTGGGTCTGACCACTCTGTACGCCTGCCTCCAGAGTTCCCCAGTTCCCTTAGCCCCCCAGCTACCTAGGGCTGGCCCAAGGGGAGACCAAATGACTGAACAGCAGGCTGCATGGGATGACCAGGCTAGTGGGGGGGGGGCAATGAGGGGTTACCAGGCTGGCCGAGGAGGCAATTGGGGTGACCAGACCAGCAGGAGGGGCTGCTGGGGCTGACCAGATTGGCAGAGGGGGCAATTTGGGGCAACCAGGCTGGTAGGGGGGAGCAGTAAGAGATGACCAGGGGAGGGCAGGGGAGGGCAGTTGGGGGCAATTGGGCTGGCAGGGAGGACTGTGAGGGGTGACTAGGCTGGTGGGGGGGCAGTTGGCAGTGATCAGGCTAGCAGGGGGGGCAGGTAGGGGCAACCAGGCCAGCAAGGGGGATAGTTGAGGGTGACCAGGCTGGTGGGGGAGGGCAGTAAGGGGGCAGTTAGGAGCAACCAGGCTGGCAGGGAGGGGGCAGTTGGGGGCAACCTGGTCAGCAGCAGAGGGCAGTTAGGGGTAACCAGGCTGGTGGGGGTGGGGAGGAAGGCAGTTAGGGGCAACGAGGCAGGCAGGCAGGTGAGCAATTAGGAGCCAGCAGTCCAGGTTTGTGAGAGGGATGTCTGACTGCCAGTCCAGACTGGTAGTCATATATCCCCCAAGGGATCCCAGATTGGAGAGGGTGCAGACTGGGCTGAGGGGGGACCCCCATCCATGCATGAATTTTGTGCACTGGGCCTCTAGTGTATCAATATTCATTTCTTTAACTGCTGGTAGTATTCCATTGTATAGCTATATTACAATGTATTTATTTGTTCACTTGATGAACATTTGTGTTATATCCAGTTTGGGGCTATTAAAAATAGAGCTGTAATGAACTCTCATGTACAGGTCTTTCTATGGACATACACTTTTATTTCCATTGGATACATATCCAGGGGTGAAATGGCTAGATTGTCTGATTGGTGTACATTTATCTGTTTAAAAAATTGCCAAACTGTTTTCCAAAGTGGTTAGACCACTTACGTTTTCATCAACAGTGTGTGGAAACATTAAGAGGATTCTAGTTCTTCCATATCCTTCCCAACTCCTGGTATGATCAGTCTGTTTAATTTTAGCCATTTTAATAGGTGTGGAGTGGTAGCACTGTGGTTTTAATTTGCATTTCTCTAATGACTAATGCTGCTGAACATCTTTTTATATTTTTATTTGCCAGGTGTATATCTTCTTTGATGAAGTATCTATTGAAATTTCTTGTGCATTTTAATTTATTGGATTTTTTTAATGTTACACTTTCAGAAATCTCTATCAGATACATAATTTGAAAATATTTTTCCAATATGTGGCTTGTCATTTTATTATCTACACAGTGACTTTCGAATAGAATATGTTTTTTATTTTGACAAAGTCCTATATAGCATGGACTTCTTTCATGGATCTTATTTTGATGTCATATCCTAATATCATTGCCAATCCAAATTTATAAAGGTTTTCTTCTGTTTTCTTCTGGAAGTGTTACTGTTTTACATTTTACATTTATAGGGTACATTTTCAGTTAATTTTTATGTAGGGAGTGGATATGGATCATTATTTTTCACATTTATTAAAAAGAGCATAGTATCATCACTTTAAAGTTAATCACCAAATTATATTATAATTTCAAAGATGTAATGAAATAAGACTTGTTGAGATGTGAATAATAAAGAAACCTGGAGCCAAGGGGAAAAAAAACAAAAGCCCACACATTCCCCTCTGAATTGTTTTGTTCCATGTCAAAATATTATTGGACTATATATGAGTGGATCTATTTATGGACTCTCCAGTATGATTCACTGATGTATTTGTCAGTCTTGACAATTACACTACATTGCCTTAATTCCTGTAGGATTATTTGTAGCTTTTTGGTAGTTTTTAAATCAGGTAGATGACTTCTTCCATTTTGTGCTTTGGCTATTCTAATTCCTTTGCATTAAAAACTAAGACCTTAAGTAATTTATTTAACCTCTTTATGTCTCACATGTGTTTCCTCATTTGTGACACTATAAGAAAACCTATTTTGTGTTTCCTAAGAGGGTTAAATGAGGTTATGTTTGTAACAAAGCGCACAGCACAGTACTTGGCATCAGTACATTAGTACGCAACCAGTAAATTCTGGCTCAACATCCTGACCATTAACAAAATTCATCTTAGTGTATTACTACTATAAATGAGCTACACCTCTATCACATTCGCTTCATGACAATTCCAGTCGTAATTTCCCTAGGACCACATTGGCTCATAATCTGTGTATTTGCTGAAATATTTATATTTATATACTATGCATTATTTGATTACATTTCCCTCCTTGCTTCGAATGCTAAGCATCTTGGAGACAAATGACACTTCCCATACAAACAGTGTACAAGACCTACAGTGTGCATCTTCATTACGTTTGCCTTATGATTGCGTTCCACTCATTTTCTTTTACTACAAACTCCTTAAAAGTTCCCCTGATTTTTGGTGTTCTTTTTGTAAGCAAGCTCAAATCTTTTGTGCATGGTGATGAACTTGTAATGATGCTTGAAGTCTGTAGCAAGAGAGGGCTGAGCTAAGCAAACTCTTAGACATTCTAAACTGACTGACACTTGAATGCCTGATCTATCAACTCACAATAATGGAAGGAAAATAATTCCAATTCTTCAGTAGTGGGTGTGATAATTTGTCCTATTTTATATGAATAACAGGTCTTAGGTTATTGAAATAAGAATGGCAGCTGAAAGGAGTTGAGCTACATTATATCCAGTAAACGTGCAAATGGAAGTGCCCTGAACCACTAGGGCCCATACAGAAACTTCCTTTAAGCCACATGTTTACAGTCTCAAACTTTTGGAAATAATGAACTGAAACATGAGTTTATGTTTCAACCTTTATGTTACCTACTTTTTGTGTAATCAACTTTTGAACAAACATGTAAGGGCAGGAAGTCTTACAAATGTTTAAAAAACTAACTGGAAAACCAGATCAATAGTACTCGATGAATGATTAAGGATCACTTCCAATCACGGTGTAAGTTAAATGTAGCCTGGGAGTTGTATTAACAAGATTCCACCTCTGATACTGTATCTGAAGAAACCCCAAACACTTGTTCAAAAGAATATATGAGCTTCTATGTTCATTTCAGTGCTATTTACATAGCCAAGATTTGGAAGCAGTGCCCATCAATAGATGAGTGGATCAAATAGCCTTGGTACATTTACCCAATGGAATCCTTTTCAGCTGTAAACAAGAAGGAAATCTTACCTTTTGTGACAGCATGGATGGACCTGGAGAGCATTGTGCTAAGTGATATAAGCCAGTCGGAGAAAGATGAGTACCATATGATTTCATTTATATGTGGAATCTAATGAACAAAATAAACAAACAAACAACATACCCTCTGATGAGATTTTTCTTTCAAACCAACCACTTGGGAGCCCAGGTCTCAGTCTTTGAATTCATGTGTGATATGGGAATAGCTTGCAGAGAATTGTAGAGTTCCCCCACTTTCACAGAAAGATCTCTCAAAACCGGGTCTTAACTCTTAAAAGGGGAAAACATATACAACACGGGGTGATGTTAACCCTAGCAAGTACTTTGCTTTTAATTGACTTAATTTCACAAACCATGGAAAAGCTGGTGATTGCAGTCAATAGACACAGAAATTAGTCAAATATGCTGATGTGGTTCCTACAGCTTCAAACATGTAATGGCCTGTAGCCCACAACCTCACATCTCCTGGAAATGCAGAGATAGGACACAAATGCTAGGGAATTATTTTAACTTTAACGCTTTAATATCACATTACCCCTCAAGTCAAATTCTTTCACTGTAATGACATGGTATCTTATAAAAAAGTAACAGTTCTGTGCATACAGGGAATGTCTTTGACCCCATATATTATGAGAGATGATTGTGATTTAAGGTTTGCAACATTGGAACTGGTTTTGCAGAGTGGAGAACACAGGCTGTGGGTTGCCTTGACAACATGGGTTAGTTGCATGAAGAAATCTAGTATGTCAAGATTGGAAACTATCTATCAAATTAGGTTAAAAGAAAACTAATCCAGCTGCAAGGTAGTGTTACCTGACCTAGAAAATATCAGTTCTCACTTTTTATCATGAACCTTCTTAGGAAATAGATGAAAAATCTAGGTGGGTGAGACAGTCAGGAAAGCAGGAAGAAAACAAAGTACAAGGGTGTTATTCAAGAGTCTGTCCCCCTCTCCTCTAAACCATCACACCCTCAACAGGATTTCAGGAGTCTCTGCCTATTCTCTGAAAGCTGATTCTGCTAAGAAAAGTATATCTTGCCTAGACTCCCTTGAGTTTCCCACAAAGCTCCTCTATGGGTAATAGCACTTACCGTATTGCATATTCTTAAATAATGAACATCATAAGGATGACCACAAGAAAGCTGGTTATTAGTTGAATGGAAAACAAAACCTGCTAACATATGTGCCTTGTGGTCCAATTATTATGGCAGGGCTGAGGAGGGATTTATTTGCAGTGTTATGTCTCTAAAACAAAGCCTGTTACCGGAAACCTACATTATTGAACAAGTTTGCTTCCTTCCCTCACCAGTGTCCCTTGGTGACACTGTTCTTAGTACATAGTGTTGATACTCTTCTTCTAAAAATCACCATAGAGCAATTTTAAATGAGAAGTTTGCATTTTTCTATCATAAATGATTTTTTAAAAGGTGAAGGGAGTTCTGCCTTTCTTTGGCTTAGACTGCAGTTTTGAGGGCTCCCTCCCCCCAATATAATCTCATGCTGTGATCCACATAATAGTATCAGAGATGGGTCCTGGGTGCAGGAGACCTCTTGTGTGGCTGGGCCTTCCCTTTGCATTTCCTGGCTTTAAAGTCATAGAAGGGAATGGGACTGGTAGGACACACATTAGGGTCGAGGAGTTGCCTCTGTAATTACAAAGTTGAGAAACATTAGCACAAGCTCTTCTGAGTTGAGATGGTGTTAGTGGGTGGACAGTGACAGCTGCCTCAGGTGCAGGGCCTCAGAAACCTAGCAGAGTGTGCCGTTGAGTACAAGAACAATGTTTTTGTTCCAAGTGACATTTATTTTCTTTCTCCTGGGTAATAGACAAGCCTAATGGATGAACCCATCATCTACATTAAAGGCCACTGTGATTCACGAGGTTTTGTGTCCATTCATGGCAAAAATCCTTCACTCCAAGTCTGTGAATTATTTAAAGGGTGGCAGTGGATAAACAGAAACTTGCTTTTTAGAAGTATCGTTAGAAGAGACAAATGATGAGGCATGACATTGACAATGACTCCCTAACTTATATAGCAAGCAGAAAAATAGGCATATTGTTTGGGAACATGCCAAAGTAGCCATCACCATCACGGACAATTTCTGGTTTAATTGTAATCATTAAGATTTCTCCATCAAGATAAGAATATAGAGAATCCAAGCTATCAGCGATAATTTATGCTTTTAGCTAAGTCTTTTCACTGTATCAATTGACAAGCTAACCATCACAACTTCCATATAAACATCCTTTTTTTTTTTTTTGGTCTTTTATTTTTACTTTTAATGTTTTTATTGACTTCAGAGAGAAGAAGGGAGAAGGAAAGAAAGATAGAAACATCCATGATGAGAGAGAATCATTGGTCATCTGCCTCCTGTATACCTCTTAATGGGGATCGGGCTGGCAATCCAGGCATGTGCCCCAACCAGGAATCAAACATGATTTCCTGGTTCTGCTCAACTGTTGAACAACACTGGTTGGGCATAATGTTCATATTTTACTTATTTTTAAAGATTTTTTTAAAAGTTGATTTTCAGAAAGAAAGGAAGGGAGAGGGAGAGGGGGAGGGAGTGAAAGAGGGAGAGAGAGAGAGAGAGAGGGCATTAAAGTTAGAGCTGATCATTGATTGGCTAACTCCTGCACACCCTCCACAGAGAGTGAGCTGGAAATCTGGACATGTGCCCTGACCAAGAACTAAATGTGCAACCCCCAGGTGCAGGTAATGACACTCAAACAACTGAGCACACCAGCCAGTTTTGTTTTAGGATTGGTTTTTAAAGGAGATAGATAAATGGCAGCCTGTGAGGGGCAGGAACACTTAAGGATGTGATGACTTTGGTAGGGATTCTTATTGAACTAAAATCAAGGGGTAAGCTGGGAGCTATTTCCCCTAAGTCATCGGATAACTGTGTATGATTGAGAAACTTGGGTGAATAGATCCTCAATGGGAAGACAGAAGATGTGGGATATGAAAAAATGTGGGGTCCTGGCCAGCTTGGCTCAGTGGGTAGAGCTTTGGCCTGCAGACCAAAGGGTCCTGGGTTCAGTTCTGGTGTGGTCGCGTACCTCGCTTGCAGGCTCCTTCCCGGCCCGGCCCTGGTTGGGGCATGTGCAGGAAGCAACTAATCAATGTATTTCTCTCACATCGATGATTCTGTCTCTCTTTCCTTCTCTATTCCACTCTCTCTAAAAGATCAATGGAAAAATATCCTCAAGTGAGGAGTAAAAAAATAAAAATAAATAAATAAAAGTTAAAAAAGAAAAGAAAAGAAAGGTGGTGGATTATTATTCTTACAGAAACAGTTTAATCTCCAACCTTGGTCTTTCCGATTTGAGTCTACCTATTAAAGGTGTTTGGAAATATCTTTGTGATGACCATGCCTTAGTTTACAGACCTTTCCCAGCTGTGTGGCTGAGTCAGGAGTCATACTGAAGATCAGTGCCAGTCAGCCCCTCTTGGCCAAGGTGCCTGGAGGAAGACATACTTATCTGGCTTGCTGGGATCATCTTCCCCAGGTAAAGCATATGGTTGCGTTAACTGGCTTGTGGCTGACACAGGGAGTTGTGGCCCAAGGAAGCCCAGAGGCTGCTAGGCATGTTTATTGGGCATCATGGAGTGAAGAATTCCTTGCTGAATGCCAAACAGAAGCATCAGTTGCTGAAGGGTGTGCAGTGCCAGAAGGCTCAGGTGAACCAGGTGCTACTACTCCTTTTAGAGTATGCACACCTATTCCAGAGTGCCAGAGTGCCTACCACTCCTTGTCTGATTCCCAGTACTGTGCTATTTGTCATTTGTCATCATAAAATCAGACTGTTTCATTCATGTATATTGCCTTTCTGGTTTCTGATACAAAATGAATGATCTGTGGGACAGAGCAGCTCTCCATGGATATTGCTGGTGATTTTTCTCAGCCAACCGGGAGAGGGTTATCTTTGGGAATACTCCCAGCTCTTGTTCCTGAGAGTCATTAGACAACTTTTTCATCTTAATTTTTTATTAAATTGTTCCCTTAGTGCAGTGGTTGGCAAACTGCAGCTCGTGAGCCACATGCAGCTCTCGAGCCAAGATTTGCTGATCTGTTGACTAATGAGTTTGCTGACCACTGGGATAGGGGCTTAATCACAAGAAACAGCAATAGCCTGTAATTATTGGAATCCAGAGTCTGGGTCAGTGGTCAGCAAAGTTATTAGTCAACAGAGGGGCAAACCGTGCTTTGTGAACCACAGTTTGCTGACCACTGTCCTAGTGGAACATAGAAGCAGTTTGAAAATTAAAGATTTTTAACCTAAAAATTCTCATCAGCTTTCCATCAGTTATAATTTAAGAGTTGGAATATATTAATCCTGTCCAGAGTTACTAAAATAATCTCCCATGCCATTTTTTTTGTTTGTTTTTATTATTTATTTTTTTTACTAGAGGCCTGGTGCACAAATTAGTGCACCAGTGGGGTCCCTCCGCCTGGCCTGCAGGATTGGGTCGAAACTGGCTTTCTGACATCTCCCGAGGGGTCCTGGATTGCAGGAGGGTGCAGGCCAGGCCGAGGGACCCCACCGATGTATGATTGGGGCCAGGGAGGGATGAGGGAAGTTGACCAGCCAGGGAAGGACTGTGGGAGGGTTCCAGGGTGTGTCTTGTTCAGTCTTGATCCACCAGAAGCCAGCAGCAAGCTAACCTACTGGTTGGAGTGTCTGCCCCCTGGTGGTTAATGTATGTCATAGTGAGCAGTTGAGCATCCTTAGCATATCATTAGCATATTACACTTTGATTGGTTGAACAGACCACTGGATGACCAGACACTTAGCATATTAGGCTTTTATTATATAGGATTTTTAAAATTGATTTCAGAGAGGAAGGGAGAGGGAGAGAGAGAAACATCAATGATGAGAGAGAATCATTGACTGGCTGCCTCCTGCACACCCTCTACTGGTGATCAAGCCCCCAACCTGGGTATATGCCCTTGATTGAAATCAAATCTGGGACCCTTCAGTCCACAGGCTGATGCTCTATCCACTGAGACAAACCAGCTAGGGCTCCCATACCATTTTAAAATAGATTTTTAAAATACTACAACTAATTCATTTAAAATTCTTTACCTCCCTTCAGTAGTGAATCATCTTAACAGGGTATCAATGAACCTTCTAAGTGTGGCCTTTTAGACACAGCTGGGCTTGGTGAGGTCTTATCTATGAATAGAGTCCAGCAGGAGATTATCAGTCTCCTAGGAGACATGCTTTCCTAAACACCGAAAAGATATAGCTCAAAAAGTTGTTAGCTTTGTTCATTAATAAAAACGCTTCATCAAAATATCAACTCTTTCTTGTATTAAACTAGCTCTACATTTACAGAAATCCTAGCCTTCAATAGAATATCTTTCTTATTCTCAACTAAACTGATTTGCTTAGAGCTTCAATCTACACTGCTGTGCCTGTGACTGAGTGGGTAAATGGCCTCCTTAGAAGTAAAACATTCGTATGCAAGATAAATAACATGGATATGATAAAGTTGTGAGTGCTATATTCATGGGAGAAACAAAAGAAGAAGAGCCATTTGATGGTAGCATTTAGAGAAAAATAGTAAATTGGAAGGAAATAGATTTTGAGAGATTTGTTTTTGTTTGGAGTAAAATCTCACTAATCTTGCTCCTTATATAATATTGATAATATGACACAAGCATGTTGATGGATGTACAGTGGAGCTAGACACCATCATTCAAGATAGATCATACCAACATATTCCTTATTTCTTTCTTTTTCTTGTCAATTCAATAAGAAAAGAGTTTGATTTGTCTAAAATATTTGCTTTAAAGAAAGCCATACTGATTTTCAGTGCCTTATGGTTCAATAAATTAAGCCAAAAATTTGGGGAAACTTTTTCTTAAGTTGTATGCCAAGATTTGAGGAATTAGAATAATAAATTAAAAAAAAATCCCAGCTGAAGAAGAAAAAAATCTTTAGCTGGAGGAAAATTTAAATATAAAAGTAATTTAAAACTCAATCATTATATCATGTTAAATAATTAAAATGAAAGACATATAACTTCTTTCTCATTTAAAAAACTCAATCAGAAGATGATGCTTTAGGGAAATCTTTATTTGTAACTGTGTGTGCGTGTCTGCATACACATGGATGTACATATGCTTCTGTAAATTCTAATTTAATGCTTTTATGCTTTCCATATGGATCACTGTAATATTGATTCCATCATTTTAACCACAGTTTATGTTTCAAATTTCAAAATACACAATATATAAAAGAAGTTCCCTTTTGTGTCACTTAACCTTGTCAAAACAAAAATGGATTTCCTCAAGGGAGAACTGTATCCTGTTAAATACTTCAATCGTATATCTAATGTAAGGCAAGTGTTCCTTTCCAGATCCAGAACAGTGGTATAAGGTGACATTCTTACCAAGCAAATGAGGCTATGTCCTTCAAGTGATAATTTTCAAAGAGAGGAACAGAGCTGAAGTAGTATATTATTAGACCTACTAATAACAAATACTGAAGAGAAATGTTTCTGCCAACAATGGTTATTCAGGAATTGTTCATTTAAGTCTCATTTGAGACATCCTTTATTAAGTCCTACTCTATATTCCAATTCTCTCTCCCTAATGTCCCTGGTTGCCCAACTGCTAACTAATACCTTCGTGATTAGCCTACATTATACCATGCATGGAGAATAAAAGAGAAAAGACAGTTATCTTGCTATGTGTTTATAGTTATTGTAAAAAAAATCTGTTCATGTGGATGGTCTCATAAGTAAAGACTAAACATATGGTGGCTTGCGCTCTTTGAATTACCTTTATTTAGCATTCCCTCTGAAGTTACAGAACATTCTTGATCCTCACACCACTACCATGCTCTTCAAATTTATTACAAAATCTTATAAGTAATTCATCCTTTTTCATCTTTCTTGCAGTGGACTAAATGCTCTCTGGGAGTAGTGTTTTTCCTATCTGGTTCATTACTGAACACAACTGGCATATAGTGGGTAGCACAGTGGGTAAATGTATGAGTTGGGCATTATTGGAGCATCCTCAGAAAAATTATTCCAAACACAATTTGCTGCTTAGGGCTCAAATCTACCTAGAGGTTGTACCATGTTTATGGATGGAAGCTTCATAAAAGAATAAGTTCTTATGTTACACAGAGAAGAGTATATTTCTATTTTGCACAGACGATATCATAATATTGCTGCCCAGGCAATTTTATTTTGAAATTTTTAAGACTAAACAACCTATTAGTATAAAATTTCCTCAAAAGACAAAAGGATGAGGTCATGTAAAAAGTCCAAAGTACCTACTAGAAAAAAAACATTAGCCACTGTTTTTCCATTTCATAATTGTTTGAGATAAGACATACTAGCATTGTTATCTACTCACACTGGAATATTATTTTAATTGAAATATCAATTGTAGTCCTGACAGCATGAATGTTAAGGCAATAAAATAAAAAACAAAGGGAAACATTTTAGTAGAAAAGATAATACTTCAATTGACTCGAATACTTTTCTTATAATAATATTCTTTTTGCTATTTTGTAGTTTACTCATCTTTCCCTTCCCACAGCAATCAGCTAAGTGGTCCGTTGGGTTCCTCTTTCTCATTGAAAAAAGCAGTGAGAAGGTAAAGGGAAGTGTTTGGCTATACACAGCACCACTGAACAGCCAGGAATTTGTTGTGGAAAACTTACCTTATTCATCTGAGGAGTGTGAGTTTGAAAATAAAATCATTTCCAAAGATAAGCCTTGTCTGGCCTCAGAGTAGAACAGATATTTCCTATATTTGAGAAGATATTAAAGAGTAAACCCACTCCCCCAAATTGAGCTTTGATCATGGGGAAACAGCTTGGAGGCAATGGAAATCTTCATTTGCTAAAGGCTTAAAAAAATCCTGTAATCCTCAGTTATTTGAGTAAAATTGGAAATTAAGAAGGATGTCAAAGAGAACTCCAAGATCCCAAGAATAACGCCAGAATGTTCATGCCCATAAAACGCTTCCCAATGATCAAAACAGAATCCTGCTGAAATTCATCTAGAACTGACTTCAGCTTTTTCTAGACAGAATTCTATAATTCTTGAGATCAGGGAACAAAGAAAAGCAGATAGAAAGGCTTTCAAATCACAGCAGCCTGGTGGAAGCAGAACAGCCTTATATGTGCTTCAATCTCTTGTGGCTGTTTGTTAATGTTTGTTAGGCTGCAAAACAATTGATGTTTATGTAATGATGTAACTAGGTGTTAGGAAATACATTGGGTAAAACATGCATGTTTAAGAAGGAAGATTTTTTTAGAAAAAAAACTTATTTTATAAAAGTTTCTTTTGAAAGATTGCCATTATAAATTATTTACACAAAAGCTAAAGTTTTGATGCTTGAAGGGACAGGATTTCAGCTACTTAAAGTGGTAAGTCAGTGTGATGAGTATAAGCTTCAGCATCAGGGAGCTTTGGGGTGATGATATCAAGTAAGTTTGATACCGTGTCTCATTTTTTTTTCATCTGTAAAATGGGTTTTATGCATACCTACATAAAAATGGGATTGTAATGGAGATTAAATTAATTAAGTGGTCTGTTCTAAATATCTGGCACACAGCAGAAATTCAGTATGTAGTGGTTATATTAGTGAAATTACAAATCCCCCACAATGGTTAAGTAAATGATGTATTTTAAATTCCTTAGATGATTAGGCAACATTATTCAATAGAGTATGGAAGCTCCTAACTAAGAATCCAGTCGCCTTTCCTGCCCTGTCCAGTTTAATGCTGTGCATTGCAAGACCTCCAGCTTAGCAGAGAATCAATAATAACCTCTGAGCAGTGGACTCATTAGGTCAGCTTATATAGACTCTTGGCTCTTTTAAAAGATGGGATGCTACATCCAATTAGGAAAGGAAGGAATTAACATAATATTTGCCATATACAATTCTTTATTTAAAAAAAAAGATATTGTAACTAAATCACCATAAGTCATTATGGTGGAAATGTAGAAGTACCAAAATGATTATTATTTTTTATTTGGCATAATAAGTTCACACAGAACTTATCTATTATGAGCTTTCCAATATTCAATTATTTTTGATCTGCAAAAAATGACAAATGCATATGGCTCAACCTAATTGTTACTAAAGCAAAGGTAATTGATTCATTGCCTCATTTTATCTCTAGAAATGAGACAAGGAATAAATGGATACATAGAGTTGAATATTTGTGGTATATATTTGTCAAATAGTTGTATATAGAAAGCTATATAAAGAAACATTTTAGGGGAGGACATAAATTGTCATTAGCATTTGCTATCTTCAAGCTTAGCTACAAATCCAGCAACTGGTTTCTCCCACTCAGGAGTGATAAACCTGAGCCTGAAGTTGCAATTCTTCAATTTCAGAACAGGCTATTAGTTCATGCTTCCTAACTGATATTGTGTCCATTTTGAAATTTCACTGAGTTGTCATTCTGCTTGCTATATTTTTGGCTTTTTTTTTCTTGTCCCTAGGAATTATTTCTGATACAGGTAACTCAGTAGGTTAATGGGAATTTTTTTTTTCTTTTAAAAAATATAGCTTTATATTGATTTCAGAGAGAAAGGGAGAGGAAGAGAGAAATAGAAACATCAATGATAAGAGAGAATCATTGATTGGCTGCCTCCTGCACACTTCCTACTATGGATCGAGTCTTCAACCAGGGCATGTGCCCTTGATCGGAATCAAACAGGGACCCTTCAGTCCCCAGGCTGATGCTCTATCCACTGAGCCAAACCAGCTAAAGCAATGGGACATTTCTTAAATGTTATATAAGTAGCTGCATTACTGACTTAAAGATGATAAAAAATGCTTTTTTCTCACATAAGCTCTTGATTTTATTTAGACTTTAAAGGTTTTCTTCTGGAAACATTAGCATACCTTGAGGAATTTACTAACTATAGCTTTTCATGTAGTATTATTAGCAATTAATGAACTAAGGTTTTGTTGATATCTTTAGAGACCATTAAGCAACAATGTTCATCAGATTATGAAGCTTTGCACCTTTTTATTTTAAGAAGCTATTTCTTCTCAACAGAATATCCCACTTCCATTGGCTAATGTTAGAAATTCAGAATCATTAGCTAAAGTAATTGTTTCAGATGACTGGTCTTTAGAACATTATAAGCTGTAATAGAATTACTGAACTGATAGCAATTAACTGGATATATTTTAAATATATTCTAACCAAATGCTATACTTGTCATCTTTTTAAAAAAAATTATTCATTGTTAAAAGTAGATCCTCTTACCCCCCTCCCATTAACCTCTTCCAACCTGCTCCGGACCCCCCACCCCAGGCTCTCACCACCCCATTGTCTTGGTCCATGGGTTATTATGCGTGTCGTTCTTCCCTTTTCTAAAAATATTTTTATTGATTTCAGAGAGGAAGGGAGAGAAAGATAGAAACATCAATGATGAGAGAGAATCATTGATTGGCTACCTCCTGCGTGCCCCTCCACCACCCTCCCTTCCGGATCAACTCCCCAGCCCAAGCATGTGTCATTGTCCAGAATCAAACCTGCGACCCTTTAGTCCGTAGGCTGACACTCTATCCACTGAGCCAAACCGGCTAGGACTATGCCTGTTATTCTTGATGACCACTTCAAAACCTCCAAATTAAGAAAACAGCTGCCGAAACCGGTTTGGCTCAATGGATAGAGCTTTGGCCTGCGGACTGAAAGGTCCCAGGTTTGATTCTGGTCAAGGGCCTTGGTTGTGGGCACATCCCCAGTGTGGGGTGTGCAGGGGGCAGCTGATTGATGTTTCTCTCTCATTGATGTTTCTAACTCTCTGTATCTCTCCTTTCCTCTCTGTAAAAAAATCAATAAAATATGTTTAAAAAAAGAAAAAAGAAAACAGCTGCTGAATCTTAGTACCATCAAAACAAACCATCTAGAAGAGTTTTAAATTGTTTCAAATCCATACCATTTGTACCACCTCAGAATCTAAAAAGTAATTTTGAATACTGCCATTTAAGTATTATTCCAGTGCCCCACAGGTTTAAGGAAGAAAGTGAAAGTTTGGAATACATTTTCTAGGCTTTTAACACATAAACCACAAAGATAGGAAGAGATTGTAGGTCTAGGATTTATATGTTAGATCAGGAGCTGAAAATTCAAATACCCCATTTGACCCAGTAATGTCACTTCTAGGAATATATCCCAAGAAGCTAGAAATATCAATCAGAAAGGATATATGCACCCGTATGTTCATAGCAGCACAATTTACGATAGCTAAGATTTGGAAACAGCCTAAATGCCCATCAGCAGATGAGTGGATTAAAAAACTGTGATACATCTACACAATGGAGTACTAAGCTGCACTAAAAAAGAAGGAATTCTGTACATTTGCAATAACATGGGTGAAACTGGAGAGCATTATCCTAAGTGAAATAAGCCAGTCAGAGAAAGATAAATATCACATGATCTCACTCATTTGTGGAATATAATGAACCACATAAATTAATGAACAAAAACAGATCCAGAGACAGAGAAGCATTGATCAGACTGTCAAACCTCAGAGGGAAGGTAGAGGAGAGCTGGAGTAAGGGGAAGAGATCAACTAAAGGACTTGTATGCATGCATATAAGCCTAACCAGTGGACACAGACAATCAGGGGGTGAGGGCATGAGTGGGGAGTGGGTTGGGAAGGTAATGGGAGGATGAGGACAAATATGTAAATACCTCAATCAATAAAAAAATTAAAATGCAAAAAGAAAAAATTCAAATACCTTCACTGGAGCCACAGAATACTCAGATGAGTGAAGACCACACAAAGTCTCAGGATTGGAAAAAGAGAAAGGGCTGAGAAATATGAAGAATTTAAAGGCAAATAGCCTTTTGAAAGGACTAGCCATCATCTAGCTCCCAGGCTATTGTCGTATGGAAATATGTTCTAGTAAAACCAGATACTGTGATTTTCAAATGTGTAGAGTTTTACATAATATAATCACCTATTTAAATATTGGTAATTAATTCAAATTTTAATCTTTGTGGATCAAATAAAACACATCAGCGGGCTTTTAGGAAGCAACCTCCGGATGAGATTCTAACATCCTCTGTAGATATATAAATGCTATTAAAAATGAAGGATGTTGACATGCTGTCCTTCATTAATATTTATGACCACTCAAAGGAAATATTTATAAGAAAACTAGGATATTTCATTAATCAACAGATAGTAGGTGCCCAGTAGGTTGCCACAACATATTCATTACTAAGACTATATTTATTACTTTAGTATGTAATGAAT
Organism: Lasiurus cinereus; assembly: GCA_011751065.1. NCBI lineage: Eukaryota > Metazoa > Chordata > Mammalia > Chiroptera > Vespertilionidae > Lasiurus > Lasiurus cinereus. The sequence goes on along the minus strand of JAAGEH010000014.1, from coordinate 1,345,538 downwards.
ATTCATATTCATTAAAAAGGGTAGATGTATTCACTGCATTTCTCTAGCGTATAAACAGGTTAGTTGAGGCAAAAATAGAATTTTCCGATGGGGTTGTAAATTATTGGCAATAAAATATTAAGAAAGGGTCAGAGTTGTATATAAGGGATGATTCTATAAAAGCTGAAGGTAGAATAAGAATACTTTTCAAGTTATATATAGCATCATGTATTGTTTATAACACAAAATGGGGGAAAGAGTAGACAGTATGAAGAAGAGAAAATGTGAATATTTTATTATTCTAGATTGTAAGTTTCAAATTGAAATGTTATGTTTGACAAAGTTGAAATGAAAATTTTATATAGATTTAGGTTAAGAAAAAACAAAACATGGAGAAATATACAGATGCTAGGAACTAATTTGTAGTTCCCTGGAGGGTCAGAAGAGAAATTTACAGAATCAGGGAGCACAATGTGTCATGTAGCTTCTCCAGACACCACACAGCATCTGGTCAGTGGATAAAGCAAAGGGCAAGGAGTAAGGGCCCATTTCTGTTTCTGTCATTTGATTGCTCTGGGACAGAACATAGTGTCATCTTTTTGCACTCAGGTCACCCTAGATGTTAAAGACAATGTGTTTCCCAGAGGCATTTTGTACATAAGTTTTGACATCTCTAAACTACTTGCAGAATTTTAAAATTAAGACTCCCACAAAATCCGGGGATGCTATTCTCTCTCTCCATAATTTACAGATTTTTAATGAAGACTTGAGCTGGCCAGCCACCAGTCAGATGCCTATTGGAATATTATTGTTTGCTTTACATTTCCACTCATCTCCAAACCCATCATGTCCATTTACATGCAATGTTCTCTTTTTACACTTTTTCTTGCTATATAATTCAAATGAAAAAGCAGCTGTAGGCAGATTCATTATTTAATCGCAGTCTCTATACACTCATTTGGAAATTGAGGCATCCATATATGCCAGGCTGCAGTTGGGTAAAACAATGAATGAGTTCCATGCAACAATTTAAGGGCCCAGCCATCAAGCATGAATTACATGAAGTTCATTTTCTTTGTATCCTTTACAAGTTTTCCTCCACTAGCTTTGAGTGAGATGCTAATTTTATATTTTAGTCATATAATTATTTATTCTTTAGAAAAAATATAACATAAGTGAGGAATTTGAGGATTAAATTTATAGTTAAAAGTATACTTACCTCTGTCTTAGAGTTTGGTGAACATTATGGAAAATAATAGCTTTTCTATGTACTCTAATTATATGTGTACCTCCACACCAAATCCCAAATAAAGATAAACACAATAAAAGTGTCCACACTGTATAGAAAAAAATAATTCTCTCCTATTAGCTAATGCCTGACTTTCAAGAAATTCAATGGGTTCATATTATTTAATGTAATCTATTATCTGACCTTCTTGGGAATTGACCTCAGTAAATAAAATGTCCTCCCAGTTCACATTAATTCATTTAAATTGGATTACAAGAATAATTTGCATATGTATATATGTGCATATGCACATATATGCATGTCCACACAGGCACATATATGTATATACATTCATACATATGCTATTTTATTTTATTTTATTTTTTTTTTTTAGTTTGAAGAGTGATGTAAAAATCAGAGGCTCTGGAATTTAAAACAGAGAAGGAAGCATTATCTGCAAACATTTGGCTGCATTATAAACATTGACTCCAACACAAGGCATGTACTCTTCATAGATATTAGTATAGTAGCAAAACCTTGCTGGGGAAACAAATGGGATTTTTAAAACAAGCCAGCTATATAAGTTCTCGCCTCCAAAACAACTCCCACAAATACTGTACCTTCCGGAGGGGCTTGAGCTTGGTCTCCATGATGAAGTCATATTTGCAGAGCTCACAGCAGCGCGTGTCTGAGCTCTTGATCCACTGATGGAGGCAGGACTGGTGGACAAAGCGTAGGGTGCCCGTGCAGCGACAGGGTGTGATGAGGGGGCTCTCCTCATCCCCTTCGCAGTGACAAATCCTGGGGAAGGACACAGCGGCCAGGGTGAGATCTGCCACCAATGATTCCCTTCCTCGTTCATCCCAGGCTGTATTAGGAACTGCATGCACCCTGAGCTTTAGAAGGCATGACCATTTCATTCCAACTTGATGCTAGAACTGCATCTATGACTAATAATAATTTTTTTCACTTGCTCGACTCTTAAGTCATGTTAGGAGGCATGAACACTGCTACCCTTCTACAGGAAAGCCAGTTTTAACAGCACAACTATTGAGCTGTGTCCCAGCTTAATCTGTTTAATAGGTCAGTGTCTATGGCATATGCTTTCATATATAAAAGTTCTAAATTCTGTCTTCTAAGGGATGTTATAATCTGATAATTTATTCTTTTATTTTGATGATAGTTTTATAGGGGCATGGTGAATCCTTTCGACATAGGGTATCCTACCAATGAGAAAAAATTCTGAAAAATGCAACATATTATCAAAGAATAAAGTGAATACATAACGTCTCACCTAGGAAATATAAATATTTCCCTAGAAAGATGCACACAAATTTGGTCACACTGAATGGCCTAAACTGTCAGAACCAATATTATTTAAAAGTTACAAAAATTACTGGTTGCATAAAGTTCAAGTGGAATAAATCCTTATTGTTTCAAAATGTTAATTACTACATCTTCCAAGGAATTCAGAGTTCAACTAGTTTACCGAATAACCATGAATTTTAGAGCCATAGATTCACAGTGTATGAAATCATTATTCTCATCTTTAAATTTTAAAACATAATTAGTTAATCTCAATGTGGTAAATTTAAGTGCAGGTCTTCAATAAATTCCCATGATTTAATCAGCTGTTAAAACTGGTAATACCTTTAATTAGAAATATTTGCTTGAAATCAATTCAGAATCAGGAATGGACATTGAGAATATATCTGTATAGTTACTTTTAGAGCCCAGTGGCAGTGGTGCCCTGGAAGAATGTTTAAATTGCTGCTACTGCTCTTTCCTTTTCAGTCTGTGTGCTCTGTTCTCCAGTAGCAGGAGTTTTAAAGAGTGGATCTTTAAAATACACTTACATCTACCTCAGCTGCCTCCCCAGGGGAAATGAAATGGCTGCTCAGCTTGTTACTGCAGCAAGATACAGGAATCGAAACCCAGCCCTTCCCCAACCTCAAAATAAAGAAGTATGACACAGGGCAGTAGTACTTGAATCTCTGTTTCTTAAGTAAAAATAAAGTAATTATATGTGAACCTCCACACCAAAGGACTTCTAAAGTCCTAGGGGTGGGAGTGCTGGGATGAGAGCATAGTCCTCCTTTTCCTGGACCGAGTTAGGAAGGAACAGGGTGGGTTGTAGCACACGAATAAATGGCTGTTGTGGTGAGAATGAACTGAAAATTATCTGAGAACCAATTTTTAATATAAAAGCCTGAACTACTTCCTCTTTACAGAGGCTTAGGTTGTAGGGATCAATGCTTAGTATACACTGTATTACACCCATTGCCAATAGAGTGTTGGTTGCACCATCAGGCTCAGTAGAAGACTGTTGAGCAAAAGAACTGTTGCATCAACTTTGACTTATTATAAAAGCAACCAGTGAAAACAAAGGGGGCTTCTGTAGCACTTCCTTTTTTGTAATACTTATCCTTGGAGCCTTTGAAACGTAATGAATTATAGGGAGTGAGAGGTTGATATTTCTTAAGTCCTCAAAACTCTTCTCTCCCGGCCTCCACACAAAGATACTCCCTTAGGTCAGGGGTCATCAAACTATGGCCTAGTTCTTCCTGCTGCATGTTTTTGTAAGTAAAGTTTTATTGAAACACACCCATGCACACTGTTTATGTAGTGTTTAGAGCGGAGTTTGCATTATAACCTGCAGAACTGAGAGTTGTTGTAGGAACCATATGCAACATGTTGCAAAGACTAACATATTTACTATCCATCCCTTTACAGAACCCATCTACTTACTCCCGCCTTAAACATGGTGTTTATGAGTTAAAGACAATGCATGAGTATCATGAATAATAATAAAAATCCAGGTTATAAAAAATTACCTCAACTTCTGCAAGGAACAGAAATTGAAATAAAGGTTACATAGAGAAGCACACAATAAAAGTGAAAGTCCCCCCTGACCTGCCTGGCATTGGAGCCTGCTGAACCATGAACAGTCTGCAGGGACAGGGGGCACAATTTCTCATTTGAAAAATAAAAACTAGCAGTTAATGCCATTGGATAATTCATCACTAAAAATCAATTGTGTAAAAAGAATACAGCTCAGCCATAAGGAAAGATGAAACACTGCCATTTGTGACAACATGGATGGATCTGGAGAATATTATGCTAAGCAAAATAAATCAGATAAAAAAAAAAAGGCAAGGACCATATGGTTTCACTCAGACATGGGATATAAAATTGAAAGCAATGAATGAATAAACAAGAAAAATAAAAACTCATAGACACAGACAACAGCGTGGTGGTTAGCAGTGGGGAGTGAGGTAGGGAGGGTAGCAAATAGTAAAAGGGGTCAATATATGGCAACGGAAGAAGATCTGACCTTGGGTGGTGGACACAGTGCAATATACAGATGATATATCACAGAATTGTACACTTAAAACTTACATAATTTTATTAAGCAATGTCATCCCAGTACATTTAATTTTAAAATGTCAAAAAGAAAATATGATTGTGTGAAATGCTGCACAGCTGTCAAGATGATTCTGATGCTCTGAATTTTTACTGACATGAAAACTGTAATCTATTCATAAGCGGATTTAAACAATGACCTTGATGGTTACTGAGTTCAAACTGATCTGAACTGTTTACCGATTGCATAGTCCAACTTACTGTACCTTACAGACTCCTTTTAAAAATTTTTTGCTGAAACTGTTACCTGAAGTAGCACCAGCATTTTTTCCCCATAAAATTATTTCCCACAGGAAAAATGAAGAGCCTAATTCATTTTCATTCCCATTTTACAAGATTTATTTTTATATTATTTTAACATTTTGAACTTTTTTCAAATTATCCAAATGATGTTGGATCTCAGGAGATTTTTTAAAAATCATGTTAAGACTGTTCTAAATGAATTTAAGAACTAACTATAAACTTTAGGTATCTACTAGAAATAAAAAATAATGTGATGATGCCATTATAGAAAGAATTAAATCTTAAATCGATATACTTCACCCAAACTACAAGTGCTAAATTATAAATGAAAACATAAACATGCTTTTTACAAAAGAATAATTGTGTGCACAAAATGATTTCAACAAAGAAAATTGCATTGTAAAACATTCATAATTTTGATGCATGTTTACCTTATAGAAAATTATGACTTACGATTTGAGTGATTCTATAGAATCATTGGTGAACTTCATTGGTATCATATTTTTTGGCATTTTAGCATATGAACTGGCTGCTTAGAATTTAATCAGCATATATTGAGACTTTCACATTTTATAACTTGAATAAACTTCTACTTCATATTATTTCTGGCTTTCTGTGAAGAGCAGACCACAAAATACCATTTTGGAAATTAAATTTTGGAAATTGTGTGTGTTTGTGTGCACTTAAAATTTCTTAGTGTTTAAGTTTTAAGAAAAATAAGGTTTTTTTGGTGGGGGTGGGGAGGTTTGATTGAGGGGAGGGGCCACAGGCTATTGGCCAGCCATCCTGACTTCTGGTCAAACTCCCTGTTGAACTCCTGGTGGAACTCCCAGTTGAGTGGACAAATTGCATATTAGCCTTTTATTATAGAGGATAATAAAAGCCTAAATGACCATTATGGTGGAATGACCAGTTGCTATGATATGCACTGATCACCAGGGGGCAGACACTCAACACAATGTCACAAATAAATTTTCACTGTGCAAAGATGTTTCTTCCTCTGAGCCTAGAGGGCAGTGTAAAGGCCTTGAGTGTGTTATCCATTAATCCCAGTTAACTCATAAATGTGGTCATATTCTGTTTTTGTCCCCATGTGATGAACATTGGGGAAAGCTGGTGTGGTTGTTATAAGTACAATCAACATTAAAATCATAGTTCTTTATATCTATGTTTGTTAAGTTACTTGTATTTTCAAGTTCCTCATCAATAAAATAAGAAAGTAGCAGCATCTACTTCATAGGACTATTTATAAGAATTAAGTTAATTGTCAATAAAGATAAATAGTATTTTTTAAAGATAATGCTCAGAGAGTTATTTTGCCAGCCTACTGCATTTTGGTGATGTGTGCCTCTGAGAACTTCCTCAAATATTATTTCATATCCTTGATACCCTCCCTCTCTTGATAACACCGGATCTAAATTGAAGCTATCCTAAGACACATAGTATTTATGCAAAAGCTTCTAAATCTTCTTCCCCTATAATGCTCCCTCCATTCCTTGAGGTTTTATTGCTCTTAAATTGTGTTCCATACCGTTCTTTTCTTTGTTGTTTGTTAATTGTTTAATCTAAGTTTTGCTATTATGAGCTGAATAAATTCCTATTCATTAATTTTTTGGGGGCAGGATCTTCTTTGTATGGAGAGAAGAGCATGGTATTAAGAGTAATTTATATGATAAGAATGTTAAGAAGTCAGGGTAAAGATGGGAAATTACTAGACCATAAATGGCCTGGGAATGGTATAACTGAAGGTATTACTTGAACATAGTTTATGGTATTACAGAGCACAAACCAAAAGAGATGACTTAGTGAGATGATTTAGCAATTCTCAGAAATTGTTACCAACTACCAGAACTTTGTTTATGTTTCGGGAAAACTCACTTATAATGAAAGTGAGAAATGCATGATCCTTGAACACACCCTCTACCCTTTCGTTAACATTTGAGGAACTAAACTGAGGTATTCCAATTTTATATCCTCTCTGACCATCAGAGGAAGTCAAGTCTGATCTGATATAGAGAGGAGGAGGACATGGACAGCATTTAATAATAGTATTCTTACGAACAGCTATTTCCAGCAACTCTGGTTAACATAGAGCCAGCATACATTTTTGGATTTCAAAATACAATCTTAAATCAGTTTGTTTTTTTTTTTAAAGATTTTCTTTAGAGAAATGAAGCTAAGCATTATACACTACAATTCAGCCTGAGATTAAAAATCTTATTTACTCTAATTAAAAAATATAATTATGATATAAAGATAAAATATTTTATAGACAGCTGATACAATTTTTATAATCATGAGATGGGCCACTCTGAATCTACAATCTTCTTAACCTCTACAGATGAGTGACAGCTTTTCACACACAAGTGATTTTTTAAAGTGTTTACTTTTCTCAAAGGAATATTTTCAACTAAAACCAAACAAACAAACCCCAAAACCCTGCTACATAGAATGACTTCCTGAGTTTAATTTCATGCCCTAATTTGTCACCACTGACTTGGTCAACACTTCAGACCATCTGCACAGGCTGGAGGGAAATGATCAACACCAAAGACAATGGCATAGCAATGTCCCTGGCTCCTAGCTTGATCCTGGAGCTGATCCAAAGTCACAACTAATCAGCTTTGTTTTCTTCCCACTAGATATCACACTGATGAAAAACGTAGAGAAGAAAATGATCACCTTGCTGTGCCAGTAATGAAAGCAGAGGAGGCCAAGTCTTATTTGTATTCAAAGGCTATCGTGGTTGTGTGCGCAGCTATGGATTGGGAATATTCTATTTACTAGTAAATTGCTCTGCTTGTGGCCCTCATCACCTCTGGTTATGGTTCAATTTTATTGATACCAGGAGTTTCAATCCTGATAGGGACTGAGCATTCTCACATGGACTCCTCTGTTACCATCTAGCCTAGTGACTCAGTCTTATAGGGGGCTAGGCCCTCCTTGAGGACTTTCTCAAGGCTCCATGAGTTCCTGGAGTACATTAGATGTTTCCCCCCTGGATGATGGCAGGTGTCACCTCTCGAGTACCCAATAACAGAATAGATCTTTCTCACTAGTCTTAGAGTCAGCTCAAAGTGTCCAAAACCTCCAACTCAGGAGACATCAAAATGTGGGATGTTCCCTTTGAGATAATCCATATATAATGATTTTCTTCACATTCTTACACATTACAAACATTAATTTTATATGTAAGTTTTGAGAGTTTTGGGGTCTGTTTGTAGGATTGGCAAAATTTTCTATGCAAGTAATTTTAAAGTTAATAGGCTCAACTTTTATTATCTGCATACACTGAGGTGGAAAGAAAAAACAAAAGGACAGATAATATACACTCATTTGCTTTCTGTGTAGGTATAAATAAATATATTTGGTCAGATACAGAGCAGGGCTTTGGTACATAAATAATAACACCCCTATCAGAAAAATATTGTTATAAATTTTTAGTCATCTTCTCTCCATGTGGCAGAGACTCTTAATTCAAATTGATTTTGTGATAGCTCCTTCTTCGTGATTGCTAAGTGTTTGAATCCTCATAACCTCATTCTCAACCATCACTTCCTTCTGTATTGTGTTCATTCATTAATCTTATCTGGCTGAGCATTACATCAAAGGAAATCTCAAGGCTCATGGATAATTGACAAAGTAATTTATTTACAGACAACCAAGAATGCTTTAAATTAATTAGGAATATGCTCCTGCATATGAATTCTTCTATACACGCAACTGAGTGTCTCAGCAAAATATCGATGTTTTACAGTAGTTCCAGTAATTTAAAAAATATATTTTTATTAATTTTAGAGATGAAAAAAGAGAAAGAGAAAGATACAAGCATCAATGATGAGAGGAAATTGTTGATTATCTGCCTCCTTCACAGTGCACACTGGGGATTGAGCCCACAACCCAGGCATATACCCTGACCAGGAATTGAACTGTGACTTCCTGGTTCATAGGTTGGTGCTCAACAAATGAGCCACAGTGGCTGGATAGTTCCAGAACTCCAAATGAAGAATGGTATGTCTTCATTCATTCATTTGTGTGTTTATTTATTTACTTGATCATTATCTCAAAAAATAATTTGCTGCATATTTACTATGTGTAAGAACAGACAGGGTACTGTGATAAATAAAAAGATAAATAAGTCTCAGGCTTTGTGTCCTTCATGGAGCTTATACTTTGATTACAGGCCCAGTGCATGAAATTTGTGCTTGGGGACAGTGGTGTCCTTTAGCCCAGCCTACACCCTCTCCAATCTGGGACCCCTTGAGGGATGTCCAACTGGCCGTTTAGGATTGGACCTAAACGGGCAGTTGGACATCCTCTCACAATCCAGGACTGCTGGCACCCAACTGCTTGCCTGCCTGCCTTCCTGATTGCCTCTAACTGCTTCTGCCTGCCAGCCAGAGCACTCTCTAACCACTCCCCTTCCAGCCTGATTGATGCCTAACTGCTCCAATAAATGGGATCACTGAGAAGTTTGCTCCTTACTCACTTCCCCTGTTTTGCTCCTTACTGTCCTCCCCTGTGGGCTTGGTTATCCCTAACTGCCCTCTTCTACAGGTCTGGTCACCCCTAACTCCCTCCATTGCAGGCTTGGGTCCCCCCCAACTACCCTTTCCTGCAGGCCCAGTTGCCCCAACTTTCCTCTTCTGCCGGTCTGGTCACCCCTAACTGCCCTCCCCTGCAGGCTTGGTCACCTCCAACTGCCCTTCCTTGCAGGCCTGGTCCCTCTCAACTGCCCTCCCCTGCTGGCTATCTTGTAGTGGCCATCTTGTGTCCACATGGGGGCAGTCATCTTGTGTGTTGGAGTGATGGTCAATCTGCATGTTACTATTTTATTAGATAGGATAGAGGCCTGGTGCATGAGTGGAGCCAGATGGTTTGCCCTGAAGGGTGTCCTGGATCAGGGTGGGTGTTCCTTTGGGCGTGCAGTGGCCTGGGCAAGGGGTCTGTGGTGGTTTGCAGGCCTGCCATGCCCCCTGGTGACCCAAGCAGAGGCCCTGGTATCTGGGATTTATTTATCTTCTACAATTGAAACTTTGTAGACTGGAGTGGAGCTAAGCCTCCTGCTGGTTCTGTGGCAGCAGACATTGAAACTTTGTTGCCTTAAGTGGAGCCCTGGGTCAACTATGGTGTGTAGAAGGCTTGGTTTCCTCCATTGCCAGGGGCAGCCCAAGCTATAGCCATCTTGGTTGGGTTAATTTGCATACTCACTCTGATTGGCTGGTGGGTGTAGCTTAAGGGTGTAGTGGAGGTACAGTCAATTTGCATATTACTGTTTTATTAAATAGGATAGTTTATACATTGGACAATTGCACAACTACCTAGAGTCCAAGTTACAATATGGTGTGTGTTGTTATATGTAAGGTAGGTAAAAATAAAGTACAGATTGGGGGTAGGGAATGGTTAAGCCTAATGGAAGATGCAGTATGTGAAATGAAATTGGATCTTGGGTGGAATTTTGGCAGATGGAGATGGAAGTTGGTAGAATACTCTAGACATAGAAGATATTTTCGGTGAATACTTAGAAGTAGAATTGACCAGGTAATCTGGTCAAGTATGTGGCCAAATTTGAAAGGAAGAGAAAAATTAGGGTGGGATGTCAAACTGAAGAATAAAGTAAGATTTGGAGAGCTTAAAATACATTTTCTTCATCCAGAGGCAACATGTACACACACATGCACACACACATGCGCGCGCGCGCACACACACACACACACACACACACACACACAAAGCTTTAACTCTATTCAATTGTAAAACCAACTTACTAAAGCATTTGATGAGAATGTAGACTGTTGCACCAATATGGAAAACAGTACACAATTTCCTAAAACATTAAAAAAATCCAACTGCCTTTTGATCCAGTGGTACCATTCCTAGGATTATAGTCTAAGAATTCTAAAACACCAATCAGAAAGAGTGTATGAACCCCTATGTTCATGGCAGCACTATTTACAATAGCTAAGATCTGGAAATAGCCCAAGTATCCATTAATAAATGAGTGGATAAAAAGCTTTGGTGCATTTACGCAATGGAATACTATGCATCTATACAAAAGAAGGCTATCTTACTCTTTGAGATCATGGAGGGACCTGGAGAGTATTATACTAGTGAAATAGGCAGCCAGAGAAAGACAAGTATCACATGATCTCACTTATATGTAGAATCTAATGAACAATATAAACTGACAAAAAACAAACAAACAACAATTCCAGAGATACGGAAACATGTGACAAATCTTAGAGGAAAAGGGGTAGAGTGTGTGTGTGGGGGGATAACAAAAGAATTTCTATGCTTACTAGTATATGCATAATCCATGGACAAAGAGAATAGTGTGGTAAAGGCCTAGGGTGGGGGTGGGAACTGGAGGGGAGCAATGGGGAGGAAATAAATGGGGAACATTTGTAATTCAACAATAAAAATAAAAAATAAAATAAAAAACAAATTAATAAGAAAGAATTTGAGCCTTGCCGGCATGGATCAGTGGTTGAGCACTGACCTATGAACCAGGAGGTCACAGTCTAATTTCCAGTCAGGGCATATGTCCAGGTTGTGGCCTCGATCCCCAGTGTGGGGCATGCAGGAGGCAGCTGATCAGTGATTCTCTCTCATCACTGATGTTTCTTTCTTTTGCTTCCTCTCCCTTCCTCTCTGAAGTCAATAAAATATAGTTAAAAAAGTAAAATACAATCAGCTTCTCTATGTCTCCCTCCAAAAAATAATTAACCTAGCTGTGTTACATCAGGTATTAGAAAGAAAAAGAAGAGAATATTATAAAAGTTAAAGTCAACAGTAATAAAAGCAAGAACTAGTGTTTTAGTTATGAATATAGGAAAAGAGAAGAAACTGTGAAGTAAAGCTGGTAAAACTTAAGCATCAATTTGGGAAAAGTAAAGGGGATAAAATATGAAAGAATGAGAGTAAAAGACAGATTAAACTGACTTTAGGGTTTTAATTAAAGCTCCTCAGGACAGATGCTCAAGATTAATCTATTTATAGGGCATCTAACCATTTGTTGTCACCACAGGTAGCATTTGGAAACCATGATGTTCATAATTTAACTTTTACTTTAGGTATACTGTATGGAGACAGTCATTTTGAAAAGTAGAAGGAAGTAATTGTGTACTATCTTGAATTTTAAATATTTCAGTGATTAATTATATTTGAAAAATATTTTTTCATAACAGTGGTAGAATTACCAATAACATTATTCCAAGGAATAATTATATTTAAAATATATTTTATAACTAGCAATAGAATTACAAATATGTAAATTAATAATGTAGCTCCTTACTTCCTCTTTCTAATTTATATTTTCCTAGTGTGTAACTAAATCCAGAATGATTTCCATTTGTTTATTCCAATCATTTGTTTCTTGGTCATCAGACACAAAGTACAATTTTGTGGAACTAAATTAAAATGCCTTATAAAAATAAACTTATATTTTATTCAGAATCCTGAGAAAACAAAATTTCCATTTACACAAAAACCTTTAAGATTTTTTTTTTTCTGAGAGGTTTCATTCTTCAAAAGCTATGTGTAGAACTTCATATCTTATGACTAAGAAACATAAATGAAAACATTGTATAATCCTATTAAACTTATATGCATAAAATGATTCAAAGGAAGTATATATACCAAACCCTGGGTAATTAAGTTTTAAATAGGAGTTTTCTTTATTTTAAATTTCCTTTACAATAACCACAACTACTGTAACAAGCACTTAAGGAAATACTAAAATAAACTAAAAATAGAGAGATTGAAGAATATTTTTCCAGCTCCACTTTCCTTTTCTTTTCTTATTCTCTAGTAAATTAACCAAGTTATAAATATTAGAACAATTTGGAAAGTGTTTTGTCTGTTATTAGGTCATGGGCATTGCTTTCTGGTTTAGCTTCAGGTGTTACCCTTTTAATGTTTTGGTTACACAGGTGTTAATCCTATTAGCAAGTCTCCATTCTATACCCCCAAATACTTATCTATTGGAAAGAGAGAAAAGTATGAAGAATAGTTTGTCCCCCACCTCCACTCTATACACATATATCAATGTTGGGAATAACTTGTATTATCTGAATTTAAGTATATAAAACTTACTATTTCATGACAGCTATGGTCTACATCTATGGTCTATGAAAGTATGGGTATTCTGACATTCCATTGTAGGTATATGAGGTCCTGCTTCAGTTTTTTAGCAGCTAAACCTATTTATCCTGTTGCTTGCTAGCTGTGAGGAGAGTCTTCAACTGCATCATTAGCACTTAAACGGGCTGGAGTTGTGGGTGTGTCTAAACCTTCTCCATTCTCCTCACTGTTCACTGGGTCTTTCTCTAGCCTTCATTTGTATCTTTGAATTTTCATCATCCTTTGACCTTTCTCCTGCTTGGACAAAATTTTCCACTATGAAATAATATAAATGATAAATTGATATCACTTTTCTTCCACATCCAATGTGAATGTACTTAAATATCATTACATATAGCTCTTCCCTGATATCTTTGCCTTTCTATTATGTCTCTAAAGCAGCTGTCTTGTTTAAAAATGGAAACACTAAAAAAAATTTAAAATGTGCAACTTCAATATAGAGTTTAATGAAAAGTAAAGTAGCCTTTTTATTTTCATGCCAGACTACAAAAGTGAAAAGTGCAAGTGCTAAAGTGCAAACCTCAAGTTTGGTGGAGTGTGTATGTATACATGTACGTATATGTAACACATACACATGCACATATATGTGTGTATTATAAGCTGTTCAGTTGGCTCCAATTCCTGACAATGCTATGACCCAGTGATGTACTTAATATTATGTCCTCAACAGTCCTGCTCAGCTCCTATAGACAACTCATGCCAATGGCTTCTATTATGGAGTCAATCCATCTCATATTTGGCCTTCTATTTTCTCCTTTTACAGAGTAAGGCAAAAGGAGGTTTATAGTTGTTCATATGGAAAAAATATAATAATTAATAAAAAATAATACTCGGACAAACTCTGTTTCACATACTCAAAACTGTAAACCGACCCTGTTTACACATATAGTGGTACCTCGAGATTCGAGTGCCCTAACATACAAGATTCTTGAGATACGAGCCGTCGAGCGAGCTATTTTTGCTTTGAAATATGAGCAACAGTTGAGATATGAGTAATTGCACGGATCGGCCGGCTGCACACGACCCAACAGTTTACCTTGACTCGAGTGTTTCAGTTTCCCACGCCTCAAGGTTATGGAACGAATGAAACTGGTATCTCGAGGTACCACTGTATATATGTCTGTATGTGTGAATATGTGTATATATAGTCATCCTTTGGTATCTGTGAGAGATTGGTTCCAGAATCCCCAACAGATATCAAAATCTAGCTCAAGTCCCTTATATAAAATGGTATAGATTTGCAAGTAACCTACACAATCCTCTCCCATATTTTAAACTGTATCTACATGACTTATAATACTAACACAATGTAAATGTGATGTACATAGTTGTTATACTGTATTTAGGGAATAATGACAAGGAAAAAAATTGGTACATTTTCAGTACAGACACAACCACAGGTGCTAACTACATAGCACCTGCCAGCAACAACGTAACTTTTTCCCCCAAATATTTTTGATCCATGGTTGGTTGAATCCTCAGATGTGGAACCCATGGATATGGAAGGCCAACTGTAGAAACATATGGACACATAGACAGGCCTGTATATATGTGTCTATATACATAGTACTAGTAAGTATATCAAATCATTTTTAAAAAGGAAATAGAAAAATCATCAAATACCAACAAATATGTCATTTATTTGCTTGATGTTTGGCTGTCCCTCATGCACAGACTTACATCAGGCCCTTTCCCTGGTACTCTAAAGCACCTCTTTTTACCCTCCTGCAGCATGAACACACTCTCTTACCCTACCTGTTTTCTTATCTGTAGTCTCTACTTTAGTGGTTCTCAAACTTGAGCATGCATCACACTCACATAGCAGACCATTACTACCCAGATGGCCAAGCCCCACTTGGAGAGTTTCTGATTCCATTGGGTTGGGGCCCAATAATGCATGTTAACAAGTTCCTAGATAATTGTGATGCTACTGGTGCAGGGACTATACTTTGAGAGCCATCAATTTAGTTTTTGGCACGTATTTTTAAACTGTCAAAAACTTGCACACAGATGAGAAATTTGAGGTTTAATCCAAGGTGGAAGCTGTTAAAAGCAACTATATATTTTACCCACCAATAAGTTTGAGAATCACTGTCCCAAATGACCTCAGAAATTGTTGCTCCCCCTTTCCCCCCAGGCTCCATTTTAGTGTGTCCAGGTTATAGAAGTGCTGCCTAGTGGACCTCCTACCCAAGTAAAGGTCTTGCAATATATTACTATACTGGCTTCATTTGCTTCGCTTGAGATGGGGCTAAAAATTAGTGACTCTCAGCCCTGGGTGCTCATTAAAATCATCTCTGGACCCATGCCGAGACATCACTTCCAAGGGATAGAAAAAGGTCCTGACAACAACTGTTTTTTTGTTTTTAACTTCTCATATGAGTCTACTATGCAGCCCAGATTAAGAACCCCTGGGTGTGGTGAGCTCTGATCCTTGCTGGTCTATCTGGTAGAAATCCGAGGCTTTGGGTTGCTGATTGCAACCAGAACTCCTGATGCATGGACATTTTGACAGTGTATATGACTTCCATTTCATTCTCGCTATTTTTTCTGTCTTTATTCCTCTTTTATTTTTATTTTTCACTGTTACTATCTTGCAGTGTGGCAAAACATTTTCATTTGGTTGTAAGCACCTTAGGTCAAAGAGTTGTGAGCTAGCTTAGATTAAAGAGTGTGAAATAAAGATGTCAGAGTTGGTTAAGGCGCAGCTCAGAAGGGTCAAAATAAAACCAAGCCCATCAAGTGAGGCAGAAAACAGAGGTTTTGATCATTTGTTAGATAACCATGAAGGAAAGAAGGAAATGTTCAGCATAATGTCTAAAATAAAATCCACCTCCCAGAGGCTTCCCAAACACAGAGACTCCTGGATTATGGTCTTTTCAGTTTTGCAAGAACCTGGGAGTGAAAGAAGGGGAGCTAATAGACCCCTGGGGTTTCTTGCATGACAAAGGTGGGAAGGAGAGCACTGAGCTGAGTGTAAGACTGTCAGAGTGTAATAAACAAAGGCCAACTCCCCCAGGCTGTCCCAGGGGCATTTACATTTCTGAACCAAACCAGATACTGGTATTTAAATTTATCTTCATCTCCCATCCACATACTAACCAGGCCTGACCCTGCTTAGCTTCTGAGATCTGAGGAGATCAGGCCCATTCAGGGTGGTATGGCTGTAGGCTATTTTTTTTTTAAATTAAATCTTTATTATTCAGATTATTACATTTGTTTCTCTTCTTTCCTCTCCATAGCTCCCCTCCACCCGGCTCCCACCCCTTCCCTCTACCCTTACTTCCCTCCTGTTGACCTCATCCATAGGTGTATGATTTTTGTCCAGTCTTTCCCTGTACAACCTTCACCACTTTCCCCCTGAGAGTTATCAGTCCTCTCCCTTTCTGTGCTCCTGATTCTATTATATTCACCAGTTTATTCTGTTGATCAAATTTTTAATTCACTTAATTTTTAGATTCACTTGTTGATAGATATGTATTTGTTGTTCATAATTCTTTATCTTTTACCTTTTTCTTCTTTCTCTTCTAAAATAGTACCTTTCAGCATTTCATATAATACTGGTTTGGATTTGATGAACTCTTTTAGCTTGTTCTTATCTGTGAAGCTCTTTATCTGCCCTTCAATTCTGAATTATAGCTTTGCTGCATAGAGTATTCTTGGTTGTAGGTTCTTGCTATTCATCACGTTGAATATTTCTTGCCACTCCCGTCTGGCCTGCATCGTTTCTGTTGAGAAATCAGCTGAAAGTCGTATGGGTGCTCCCTTGTAGGTAATGAACTGTTTTTCTCTTGCTGCTTTTAATATTCTCTCTTTGTCTTTTGCTCTTGGTATTTTAATTATGATGTGTCTTGGTGTAGTCCTCTTTGGATTTCTTTTATATGGGGTTCTGTGTGCTTCCTGGACTTGTAAGTCTATTTCTTTTACCAGATGTGAGAAGTTTTCAGTCATTATTTATTTAAATAGGTTTTCAGTATCTTGCTCTCTCTCTTCTTCTGGCACCCCTACAATTCTGATGTTGGTATGCTCCAAGCTGTCCCAGAGGCTCCTTACATTATCTTCATCTGAGGGCCAATGCAGAAGATGTGAAATGACTGTATAACCACTGTGCATAGCTATGGTAATCACAAATGGAGGAAATGTTCAAGCTATAACTAAATTGTTATATATCAGCCATAATTGGGAAGCAAAAAGCACTGTACTCAATATTTATGATTTTAAAATGCACACTATCCATTTTCTGTTTGCATAAATAGACAGGATATATACATTTAGTATATACATAATAGTTTTAAAACAAATTTGTGCAAGAAGAGGGAGTGTTTCTATTTTCTTTTTAAGATAGGACAAATTCCATATTATCAAACATATATAAGTTTATTAAAGGAAGCACATAGTTCAAACTAACTGTAATCCTGAACAAATATTGTGTGTTTTTTCTTAAGGTTCAAAACATATCGTTCTTAAATAAAGAAGTAGACAAACTCTACCTGATTGATATTCTGTCTTATTTAGTAAGCATTTTGCACTTTGGTATAATTGGGCGCAATAAACTTAGAAATTAATAAAGAAAAGATAAATATAGCACAGTAAAGAACAGATTTATAATATGTAAATACTAACTTATTTATATGTCTAAAGGTGCATCATGCTTCTATTTATTTTTGCCTGAAATCAGGCTGGAAAATCCCTGATCCCCAAATCTACTTTAAGATAATTGTATAAACAAGGAAATATTTTTTCTTTTTCCTTTCTAAAAGACAACTTGCTAAATAATTGGCCTTTAAATACATGCTATTTCCAAAAATCAGAATGACCTGTTTTTCCAAATTAAAAGGTAATTAATCAAATCCACTTGGTTTTGGTTATGTAAGCTAATTTACCAGCCAAGACAATCAGTATTATTGATGATACTATCATTCCATTCCTAAGAAGATTATCTCCCAAAATTGAGAACAATTATAGGAAAAAAAACAAAAACAAAAACTGCCAAGGACAAGGTATGTCTTTGAAAGATATATTAAAAAATATATGAAATAATGCCATTTATACAAATCTTTTTATTTCTTCATAATGTGTGTGTATACATATATCAGTGTCAAAATACGAATTACTGAGATAAATGCTAATTGATTGTGTGAACTCACACTAAATGTTTATAACTTTAAAATGTGTTGTTATAAATGTTTTTCTTTTATTTGTTGGAGAAATTTTAGTCTGTAAAATAAAGTAGTATAGTATTTATCTGAATTTTTACCGAGGATGGCAATAGATAAAATTATTCATTTCAATGAAGAAAATAGTTCTAAAACTTTGTATCATACTAGTATTACATACATTTATAATGCTCATCCATTTTTCTCTTTTTTATCATGGAAATGAAGAGAGGAACATTTTACATTCTGCAAATTTGAACACTTCACGTAGAGGAAAAAACAGAGTTGGAAGTGAGACCTTGAGAATCTATGTTGAGTCATCCTGAGTAACTCATCTCCGGCAGGTTACCAACAGTGTTCATATCTATACTTCATACCAACTCAGCTGTTATTAAAATGAGCAGGAGAAGAGTTATTATTAATTCCTACAAGACTCAACAAAAGGAAGGCAAAGGCATAAGGAAAAGAATAAATTTGAGAAATGAATGCTTTTCTCAAGGTCCCTTAGGAGGACCTTGCTCACCTGAATATTGAAGACTGAAGAGCTTAAGTTTTACTCATAGAATGGACTTTGAAAATAGAACATCAGTCTCATTTATTTTTATAAAGAAAAAGTAATAAAAATAAGTAACAGAATGTGTTATAAAAGTAAAAAAAATTATTATTACTGAGTGAATATCAATCTAGGACTACCAGTAGAAAATACAATAATACAGGTTGGTTAAATATTAGGAGAAACGTTCTCATAATTAGAGATATAGAGGGAATGAGAATGCCCCAGGAATAATATGTCCAAGAAAGAGAGATATAATAATATGTGTGGGTGTCTCAACAGTCTTCAGAGGGCAGATGGGTAAGTGACCCAGTGATCTGTGTACCTAGGAACCCAATCTTCCCAGGGACTATGATAATTGCTTTAAATATTAAGATAAAGAGAAGTATTTTTTTTCTCTAAATAAATGACAATAAAACTACTCATTGAAATGTTATTTTACTTCAAAATTCTTATTTGTATAGCATATTTTTCTTAGTTTTTAAATTTTAAGATTATATATATATATAATCTTAGATCCATGTTCAATTGCCTTTTATGGCTGTATCTGCATTTAGATGATGTGCTGCGGAGGTAAATTATACTTCCTGCAGTCTGTGGCCACATAAATTCAAAGTTACGAACCTCAACAGAACTTTTAATAATGCTTTTCCATATGATTATGTTTAGCATTGCCAGACTTAGCAAAAATATACAGGAGGCCCAGTTACATTTGAATTTCAGATAAACAACAAATACATTTTTTTAGCATGTCCTAATAAAAAATTATCTTTTGTTTATCTGAAATTCAAATTTCACTAGAGGTTTGACCCTGAAACAACTCCCCTTTTTTACAAGGCCATCAACGCCCCCCCCCAAAAAAAAACCCTCTAATAATCTGTAGATTCATATTTGTCCACATTTGTCATGTCCTGATCTACCTCTATTGCAAAAAAAGACATACCTATTTTCTTTGCCATGGTGATCCTTCTACCTTGAGTTTTGAGTCCCATCCTTTCCTAACTTCTCTGGGACCTTAATTAAAAAAAATAAAAATCTTCTGTTTTCTGCATGTTCAATGATCTCTCTCTCTCTCTCTCTCTCTCTCTCTCTCTCTCTCTCTCTCTCTCCTTTTTCAGCTCAAGGGTCCTCTACATTAAAAGACCAACCAAAAAAGCCCCCCAAATTCATCCTT
Organism: Lasiurus cinereus; assembly: GCA_011751065.1. Lineage (NCBI taxonomy): Eukaryota > Metazoa > Chordata > Mammalia > Chiroptera > Vespertilionidae > Lasiurus > Lasiurus cinereus. The sequence goes on along the minus strand of JAAGEH010000014.1, from coordinate 1,325,640 downwards.
CCCTCCACTTATCACATTTTTAAAAATATATTTTATTGATTTTTCAGAGAGGAAGGAAGAGGGATAGAAAGCCAGAAACATGGATGAGAGAGAGACATCCACCAGCCGCCTCCTGTACATCCCCTACTGGGGATGTGCTCACAACCAATGTACATGCCCTTGACCAGAATCGAACCTGGGACCTTTCAGTCCCATAGCCGATGCTCTATCCACTGAGCCAAACCGGTTTTGGCCCCACTTATCACATTTTATCTTTCCTTTACACACTCTGGGTTTTCATGTGATTTTTATCCATTCTGCTCCCCTCTCTGTTGGTTCCTTTTTCTTTTCCAAAACCATTAAATGCTGCTATTCTCCAGGGTTCTTCATGCCCTAATCCTTTCAGTTTGCAAATTTTCCATGGAAGATTTTGACAATTACCATTTATATGCTCACAGCTTCATAATCTTCATCTAAAGTTGAGATACATCTTCTGAATGCTAGATCTTTATGTATGCTTGCCTCCTGAATATCTCTCTTTGGATATATGCTTTGCATCACAAACTATCAATCTTAAAACTGAGCTCCATCTTCTCCTTTTAAATCTCTCTCAAGCAGTATATTCATTCTCTCAATAGTGAATGGCACTATAATCTACATAGTTCTCTAAGTCAGAAACTTGAGATCATATAGATATGTATTTTATCAACAAGTCCTATTTGATTTCCTTTAAAAATACTTTAAAAATCCATCTATTTAATTTTATTCAGTCACCACCATCTATCCCCTAGAACACACCTCAATGGCCTTCTTATTGTTCTCCATTGACTTCATCTTGCATCCTCCAATCAACTTTCCAAAAGCAGCTTGAGTGATCTTCCAAAAACACAAACAGAGTCATTCTTTTGCTTAAAAGTCTACAGAAATTTCTCCTTATTTTTAGAACATAGTCCAGTGTTCTACTGGTTGATAAAGACTTCTATGATGGTCTACCATTCCCCTCCTTCTCTTCTCTGCCAGGCCACACTGAAATCCTTTTATAGCATCTTTGGGTGTTCACATATGCCACATCATTTTCCTGGAATAGATGATCTCTTCTCTTTGCTTGGCTTACTTTTACTTCTCCTTTGAGTTTCTCCTTAAATTGTTAGTTCCTTAGGGAAACCTGCTTTGTGCTACTAGATGCAATGTGTTCCTTTAGCTTCATTCATGATATCTTTTTTTTTTTTACATTTTCCTGTTTAATTATTTGTCTTTACCAGTTGGAATATAAGTTAGGGATCATTACGTACTTTTCACTATATGTCCAGCTTCTAGGACATCACCTAAATACAGAGTAAATTCCCAAGAAATAGTTGCTCCATGTGTGAAATGAATGAATACACAGATATGATGACAGAGATAAAAAAGGTTGATTTTAAGCTCAAACCTATTATTCAAAAGTTATCTATATCAATCTAACAGATGCTAGTGCTTTATCACAGAGCCTGATCCAATTGCTCTTGAAAAGGATCTCCTGCTATGAACATCCAGAGCTTTATACATATTCTCACACCCACTTTATAGTTCCTGTACCTTGATATAATTAAAGAAGTCAAAATACAGACTATTTTTTTTTTTACCATTTTTACATCCTCACCATCCAACCCAAGCTCAAACTAGAACATTACTAGGAGTTATTATTTACTTTGAGGTTCTTCTTCTTTTAAAGAAACCATGGATGTAATTCATTACTACTTGTTTTTACCCTGAATCACCCAATTCCCATTATTATGCCCATGGATTCTGCAAGGCTTAGCATTCACTGATTACAAAGCCACCCCCAAAATTCTACTAATTTCTAAAGTCCAGAATTTTTTGAGCACTGTAGAATGTACAAAATAGGTGTAAGACATGATCACTATCTATCTTCAAGGAGCTTATTCTATAGGGAACAGAGAGCTAACACACATGAAACTATTAGAGTAAAACTAAATACTAAATATGTGATATTTACTACAAAGGTTATGGGAATTCCAATGAAAAAGGTTTGGAAAAGCTTCATGAAAAAGGATAAAAATGAGGATAACATGCCTAAATATGGGCATTTGAAGAGAAGGATAGAGACATTTTTTGGGGTGGGGGAGACATGAGTTTGATGGTGATTGAACAGTATATATTTTCTTGCTCATAATTCTTCTTCCATGTCTTCTGGTCCTAGTGCTGCTCTTCTTGTTGTTGAAATGTTCTATCCCCAATTCATAAGGTTCTAGAGGGGTTTCCAACAAATCCAACTTCCCTATTCAAGAACTTGGTACAAGCATAATGCCTCTTGCCTCTGGTGACTATGATTAGCACAAGGATGTGACATAAGGCTGGCTGAGATTTTATGAGCAGCTGCTGGAAGAGAACATTCCTCTTTTGTGTTAGGTCACTGATGGGTAAAATGTAAGCCTGAAGCTATTCCTATCCACATGGCCTCTTCCTTCTGTTGGGAAAAAATGGAGAGAGAGAGAGAGAGAGAGAGAGAGAGAGAGAGAGAGAGAGAGAGAGAGAGAGAGAGAGAGAGATCACATTGTTTGATTTTCTAAAGTCCCTAAAGCCATCTGTATACCTGGATTTTCTATTTCTGTGGCTAATACTTCCTTTTGTCATTTAAGCACATTCAAATTGGTTTCAGTCCATTTTAATCTCATGGAAGAGTCCTGACCAAAGCAAGTAGCAGGCTGAGAGGTGGCTGTAGAGAATATGACCAAAATGGAACACTGACAATGATAAAGAAGGCACACAGATCAACAACAATATCTAGAGGGAGAAATGACAGGACTTAGTTAGAGACCGGATATATTAAATGCAGAAGAAAATAGTTAAAACTGAAAACACAGGGAATTTGTGGAGTCACTAAGAGAAATGGAGGTAGTTGAGATAAGGAAGTGGGTAAAGGGAAACAATACCCAAACCATTGCATCTAGTTCCTTGTAAAGTTGAGACCTTGTCAGTCTATGGCTTTAGTGAGATGACCCAAACTATTCTGATATGACAGGGTGATATACAGAAAGCTAATTGAATTATGCTTTGTTTCAGAATTCAATAGAATATGATAGAAAACTATAAGTAAGCTTCATACTCATCTGTTCAATTACTTTTATTCTTTTCTCTTATTGCTCAAAGCCTAGAGAGAATTTGTAACATAGAACAGAGGTTCTAAAGAAGTGGTCGATAGATCAACAACATCTGTATCACCTGGGAACATTTTAGAAATGCAAATGCATGGGCTCAACTCCAAAGTAAGTGAATTAGAAACTCTGGGGGTAGGTCCAACAATCTAGTTTGACAAGCCCTGTAGTGAACTGATATCCATTAAGGTTTGAGAAGTGCTGATGTAGAGTATTTTTTACATATTGGCTCCATAGAAGATGAGGTAATCCACCCCTTACTGCTATGATTTCACACAGTAAGAATGACTCCCTTAGAAAAATTCATTAGCCTTAAACTTGTTCAAAAACTGTGTTGAGTGTGTGTGTGCTCTTTCAGGCACTGTGAACACTGCCGTGAACAAATCTGATACAGTTGATCACAAAAATATCTATACATTAGCATTTTAAAATTACGCCATGAAATTGACTCCCAGGTGACCTGAATCTTGGTTAGAGCATCGTGAAGGCATCCCTAAAGAAATGAACCTTAAATCAGGAAAGAATAACTAGGAGTTAATCTGGTAAAGGGCAGAGGGAATAATGTGTAGGCATCCTAGGCCCTAAAAGAGATAGGTGTGGCCACTTTCAGGGAATTGAAGACAGACCAGCATGAATAGGCCATTGTCAATGATGGGTATTGAAGCTGGGGAGGCAGATCTGATAGATCATGCAGGACTTGTAAAATATATTAAAGATTTAGAACTTGCCACTGAGGGCTATTAAGAGACCGTTAAAAGGTTTCAAGCATGAGCTAACATGAGCTAATTCATGTTTTTTTCTAAATGTAAATTTTTCTATTAAAAAAGGAAAAGCTTCTCCCACTGCCAAACTGTGATGATTTAAATTTCCTGCAAGGTATAACTGGCTAAGAGAAACTTTCCCTAAATAAGGCTTTGATGAGGTGGGAAGGAGCACAGTGTCCATGTGGGGAACCAGTGCACGGGACAGAGGAGGAGGAAGGGCTCGGAAGCTTCTGCTTTATGGTTGTGGCTGAGTTTGGTCCTGCCTATGTCTTTCTGGAGCTGGACTGCAAGTTCAAAGCAATTGCTGCTTCTCTCAGGGTCATCTTGCTCCCCTTCACAGGGACCCGGGTGCTCAGGCTGTGTACATCTAAAGGCTTTTCCCCCTAAATATGACTTCATTTAAAGATTTCATTCACTTTCCTGGCCTCACAGTTGCCTCTATGAATCTATATGTCCTCTATGAGCATAATTATATTTTCATTTTGAATATCTTTGTGCTATTGCCCTGTGCTAATACATCATATTAATGACAATTGCAAAATTTTGATTTAGTGTTGGTCTGTTATAGTTCACTAATTCTTGAACAAGTACACAGACCCAGCCCTGACTGCTCTCCTGTGTTTCAGTGACATGTCTCATACTGTCTGCTGGACAGCTGACTCTTGAACGTCACTGCAGTAACAAATAGCCTGCCTGTAATTGAACTCATCATGTCTTTCCCAATCCAGCTTCCCCCTGACCTCTTCTGTCTTTGTCAATATCATCAGCATTTCTTGTTTCCTAAGTTTCAAGATTTGGAGTCATCATTGATGCCTTTGTCTTATGCTCTCACCAATGTCAAGCATTTAGATTGCTCCTGTTCACCTGGTGGGATACCAATATGCCAGTGTTACCCCCCTTTCATCTGTATCATCCTAGTCTTAGTTATCTCCAAGTAGAATATTTCCACCTCATCCCAACTCATTCTCCTATATCTAGATTCTTTTCTCAGGACACCCTCAGGGCACTGTGACTACTCTGTGTATGCTGTTCTTCACTGAGCCTATTTTATTTAGCAAAGGCTCTTTTGTATTATCTTTTACAGTGGAACCTTCTTTTCTCCTTAAAGGAATACTATGGGGAACCCTATTATGTAAGAGAGATTATCATGAAACTTCTCTTGTTTGAAGATGGGCTAAAGGAAGTACACTCCTCTTACTCTGTCCTCAACTTTCCAGGCTGCCTCTTTGGCACCAAGAGGCAGTCTGAAAATAAGAGTACAGAATAGAATTAAACTCCTTGGAAGGATATGCATGTTTTGTTTATAATGTCTCTTTAAAAAAGTTTAGTTGTTCTCAATCTATGCAAACTTTCCAAACTAGTTGCAAAAATTCACACAACATTTTTAAGTGCATAGTCATTTCCACATCCCAATCTGAGCTCATGGGTATTTTCCCTGCCTTTAGTGCCTGGAATGCCATCCATACATCTCTGCCAAACTAAATTCTACTTTTCTTAGTCTCAATAATCTCACTTCTTAAGGGGTTTACAGATTGTTCCAGCTCTCAGCAAGTTTCCTTTCTTCAAATGCTTGCAGTATTCCTCTTCTTAAATTCACCCTGAACTGCTTTGAACTTTCATCTTTTCAGGTATGTGTTCAATTTCTCCTAATAGATAATAGGCCACTTAAGGGAAGAATCAGGTCTTTTGTCACTTTTCAGCCTCAGCATCTAGTACAATATGCTGTCCTTAGTATTTGCTTAGTGGGTATATTTTGATGATAACTCACAGCAAGAAAATAGGCCCATCGATCTCACTTTCATTAATAGAAATCTAAGTGAAATATCCTGTCTTTGAAAATGTTCCTCCAGAGCTGTGCTTTTGAGTTAGGAGAACCAGCCACTAAAACTTTAATTGCAAGTGTTACTTTTTTCTCCAATTACCATTAAGCATACATCCAGCTTCTCTGACTGTCTTTCATTAAATTATGTTGGAAGGAGGTTTGGGAAAATGGCAACAGATGGTTGCAAGTGGGAGTTCTTAGTCTAGACTGGAAAAAATGTTTTATTCTATCCCCAAGCATTTTAGCCAAGCCTCACTTAAATCATATTCAAAAGATTAGAAGAAACGCATATTAACATACAAATCAAATGATGTCATTTCTCTTTAAATCCCTTAGCATGTTTTGCATGCCTCTCTCCACCTCTCAGTTCTCATCACTACCACCCATGCCCCTCCCTCCCACCCCCTGGCCAGGACAGCCAGCGTTCAGTTCCCTGGATTGCTAAACTCCTACTCTCATCCTGGCTTTATAGTGGCACTCTCCCTGGATGGTCTCCTTGGGTTCTTTCCTTGATCAACTCCTGTCAGCTTTTGAACCAAGGTCAGCTTGTCACTTCCTTAAGAGAGTTCTCTGATCTCCCAGAAGTAAAGCTTCCTTGTTGTGTTATCATGTTCCTTATCACAGTCATAATTCTATCTAATAAGAGAGTAATATGCAAATTGACTGTACTCTGCTACACCCACAAGCCATGCCCACCAGCCACGTCCACCAGCCAGTCAGAGCGAGTATGCAAATTAACCTAACCAAGATGGCTATGGCCACAGAGAGAGCAGGAGGGAGGCTTGGGTTGCCACTGGCGATGGAGGAGGCCAAGCTTTCCGCACACCCTGGCCAGCCCAAGCCTCCGCTCCAGGCTACAAAGTTTCAATTGTAGAAGATAAATAAATCCCAGACACCAGGGCCTCTGCTTGGGTCGCAAGGGGTGGGGATGAGGGAGGGGCACGTGGCCAGCCTACAAACCACCACAGGCCCCTCGCCTAGGCCACCCCACACCCCAAGGGAATACCCACCCTGATCCAGCTGGCCCCCACCGATGCACCAGGCCTCTATCCCATCTAATAAAAGAGTAATATGTTGACCATCACTCCAACACACAAGATGACTGCCCCCATGTGATCAAAAAATCCTGTCCCCATGTGGACACAAGATGGCCACCACAAGATGTCCAGCAGGGGAGGGCAGTTGGCAGAGACCAGGCCTGTGACGGAGGGCAGTTGTGGACAATTAGGCCTGTAAGGGAGAGCAGTTGGGGGTGATCAAGTCTGCAGGGGAGGGCAGTTAGGTGTGACCAGGCCCAAAGGGGAAGGCAGTTAGGGGCAAACAGGCTGGCAGGGGAGCAGTTAGGCATCAACCAGGCTTGCAGGGGAATGGTTAGGGGGTGATCAGGCTGGCAGGCAGAAGGGTTTAAGGGCAATCAGGAAGGCAGACAGGCAGGTGAATAGTTGGGAGCTAGCAGTCCTGGATTGTGAGAGGGATGTCCGACTGCCCGTTTAGGCCCCAGGCCTAAACGGGCAGTCGGACATCCCTCTAAGGGTCCCAGGTTGGAGAGAAAGCAGGCTAGGCTGAAGGACACCCCCCAGCCCCTGTGCATGAATTTCATGCACTGGGCCTCTAGTTATATATAACTCTGAAAGAGTTTTGTATCTATTATCCTCCTCTGGCTGTAAGTTATGATGTCAGAGACTGTACAAATATCAGGCATGATATTTTCAAGCCTAGAATAAAACCTGATGCACAATGGAAGCTTAAGTGAATAGTGATGAAAATGTGTCCAGTTGAGTAAAAACTACAAGAAAATAGCTTTAGAGCTATGGCATGCCTGCATGTTTGAAACCTTTCAGTATAGTCAATGTGGTCTCCTTCCCTGAAGGCTCCAGCACCCACACTGCTATGTCCAGGACCTGTTTCTGTGTCCTTTCAGTCTGAAATTACCCAGCTGAATCAAACAACTAGAGAACAAATTAGCACCAACTGTGGAGGAGATTTTTCTAATACAAAATACTGACCTTAAAAACCCCTTATCTTGAATATTTTTTTCATTTGGGGTGCTAACTGTCAGATTTACATTGAAGAATATAAGGTTTCCTATGGTCTCACTCATATTCCCTCTATTAGTCTTGTCTTAACTAGAATGGGTACAAGACTAACTGATTTGTCAGACTCTTTACCAACATGAACCATTATTCAATTAATAAAAAGGAAAAAAGGAGAAATCATATTCTATTGTTCTTCTCAGATGCACTTTTTTTTCCTTTTACCACCTTATATCCACCAGACAACAGCATGAATAAATGTTATGCATTAAGGGTAAGTGTCAAACACACACATAGCTCACAGCAGAAAGAAATCCATTTGCATGACATCAAGTCTTATTCTATAGTGACTGACTTGCATAGTTTTAAATTATCAGACCCGTCATGGTAGCTGGCAGGAGGCTTCTGAACAGAATCATTCAACCTGAACCCTGCATCACTCATAGACTTGCTGCCTTCCATTACTGCCAATATTTCAGTGCTGGAATCTGTTTCTGAAAATAGTTTCTTGATTGCCTCATTTTGCCTAAGACCATGCAAGAGCTATGGATCCCTGGGGTGGTATCTGCCTTTGCTTTCTTCATGGTGCCTTGAGGATCTCTTAATCTCATAGGGTCCTCTAGGCAGGGAAAAACTGCACTCTTGGTCTCAGGGGCCTTTTCCTCTGCAGAGGCTTAAAGAGCAACTCTCACATTCAGTCAGTTCTTGTTGCTTTTTACCTTTGGATCCCAAATATACCAGATCAATTCCTTTAGGAGCAGAAGATCCATCCAAACTTCCACATGATGTACTATTATTTCTCCTTCTTTGTGACAGTTGGAATTTCACTTGGGCTCTTCTTTTTGTCTGTATCCAAAGACTCTCATCTATGGGAGATGAATCTGACCCACCTGGGGCTTGAGATCTGGAGTTGAAAATCATTTCTTCTCCCTTTTATTTGTTCATCTGCACAGTCTTATCACTCAGAGGCCCTTCTCCTCCTCCTAGGCCTCTGTTTTAGTGATTTCTTACCAGACTCCTTCCTAGCAGGGCTCAGCACCATGACAGGCGTGCATTGCTCAAAAGCATCTTCTGACATGTCATGCAAAATGGCAGATCTAGACAAAGCAGCAGGCAAAGAATGGGAAATGGAAATGGACAGAAAGCCATGGGAAAACAGAGAGAGAGAGACCAATGAAAATGATAGTATGGACCAGAAGTTGGTAAATAAAGATCAAATAAAGAACATGCACTAAAGGAAAAAAAGATTAAGCCAGTATAAATTATCCATGGCCAATATAAGGCAGAAGCAAAAGCCACACAGTTAGAATGTAAAACAAGAATACAAAACACTGGTCTGAAAAACACTGAGTAGAATAATTTGCTGAGCACTTACCTGCAGATGTCCTGAGTGGATGGACAGACAGACAATCTTGACTGACTCCTGGGAGCTGTCCCTGTGGTTGGGCTGCTTGCCTGGAGAAACAAGTTAGATAATTTGGCATCTTGGTTAAGGTAATACATGGTTGATATCTTTCTTTTTTTCCACATATTTAAAAAATTACAACAAACGTGGCTGCAAGTCATGTTGACTATAATACAGCTCACGGAATGTGGGAAGTTAGAAGTCCGCTTTGCAAAAGTAAAACTTATTTGAGGAACTTGAATCAGTTGAGAAGCTGTACCACTTTGCTGTTGCTTAATTTATGAGAGGAAGATGATTCTACAAGTTTCTATTCTACTTACTGTAAACATTTGAGTGGAATGACTCAATTTGCCTTGGAAGCAAATGAGCAACACCTGACTATCCTATGCTATAAAGGGCATAAAGGCTATTATATGACAAGGATGAGGATAATAATCTAGAAAACCAAAATAACTAAATAGCCATTAGATTGCTAGATATTGTCTGGATTTGACATTGTCACAACTGGGCCCAATGACATAATATATTTGAAAACACTAATATTTAAAGGCCTGCAGTTATCTCTATTTTATCATCGAAACCAATAAAATCCAACTGTCACAACATTATTGACCTTTCATATCTTTTAACCCTGTGACCATACTGAGTTTAAGAATAAGAGAGCCTGAAACAATTCAGATTATTGGCACAAAGTTGAATACATTTCACTAAACTCCACATTGCTTCACTCTATTTGATTTCTTCAACCTGTTGTATTTAATACAGATGATGATCAATCAAAAGCTAGAGTGTAGCCCTGGCTGGTGTTGCTCAGTTGGTTGAACATTGCTCCGTGCATCAAAAGTTTGATGGTTCTATTTCTGGTCAGGGCACATGCCCAGGTAGCAAGCTCAATCCCCGGAAGCTGCCAATTGATGTTCCACTCTCACATTAATGTTTTTTTTTTTCTCTTTCTTGTCCTCTCTCTTCCCCTCTCTAAAAAATCCATAAAAAAATCTTTAAAAAATCTAGAATGTATTGAGAATTTATCGTGTGCCCTGCATTGTGTTGTGGCATTTTCTATTCTCTTTAACTCTTATAATACTCTCTCAAGTGGGAAATAATAACAGTTTTGAGGGAATATTATATGCCAACCACTGTTTCAAGTAATTATTATTATTTTTTTATTTCAGAGAGGAAAGGACAGGGAGAGTGAGATAGAAGCATCAATGATGAGAGAGAACCATTGATTGGCTGCCTCCTGCACTGGGGTTTGAACCCACAAGCCTGGCATGTGCCCTTGGCTGGAATCAAACCTAGGATCCTTCAGTCTGCAGGCTGACACTTTATCCTCTGAGCCAAACCAGGTAGGACACTGTTTTAAATAACTTATATTTGTTCTCTTATTAATACAAGAAATGTATGTAGTAAATATTATAATTATTTTTATGTTCCAGATGAAGAAACTGAGAAATTGGTGTTATTTCTTACTAGTAGCTGTTAGAGCAGAGGTTGAGATGAGGAATCTTGCCTCTCCATCTGTTCTCTTATCCACCTAGTAATACATTTATCCTTTACAAAGGATGGAACCAAGGAAGTTCTAGTTCCAGATTTAGGTCAGTCTGACTGCCCAGATTAAATACATAATTTTGCCACCAAGAAAGTAACAGTGAAGATAGAAAAATTAATCCCAAATTTCAAAGTTGTTCTAAAAATTTCCATATTTGAGATATAGTGGGATCTACAGAAAGATAACTTAATATCAATACAAGAAGTCAGAAAAAATTTCAAGAGGAGGCATGGTAGGCTGAATAATATTGCACACACAGCCCGCCCCAACCACCAACACCGAGATGTTAACATCCTAATTCCTAGAATTTGTGAGTATATATCTTAAGGGCACTTTGCAACTTTGTAGATATGAGGAAGTTAATTATTCTGAGATGGGGAATTGTCCTGGATTATTTTGGTGGGCCCAATGCAATCAGGAAGAGCCTTATAAGGTGGATGCAGAAGAGTCAGAATCAGAGAGGAAGAATGTAAGGATGAGTGGTGGTCAGAGAGAAGGGAAGATGCTACATTGCTGTTTTTAACGATGAAGGGAGGGGACCCTTACCTGAAGAATTCAGATGGCTTCTAGAAGCTGGAAAAGGCCAGAATTAAGACTGAACTCTATTTGACCAGATGATTGATATAAAATTAATCCTAGCTGGTGTCACTTTTGTTTGATTCATTTGCTCAGTGAACAGGAATTAAGAGTGTGTTATGTAAAGATTCAATGATAAGTTCTTGGAATGAAGAAATAGATAGTATCTTGAGGGGGTTTCTTAATTTAGTGGAGATGTCAATGAACAGGTGATTTTAATAGTCTAGTATATCCTGAGAGTCTAGTGATAGAATTCTGATGAAGGACGGACACCTGATACTGAATGGAGGAGAGGCTTAAAGTAGATGTCACAAAGGAGATGACACCTGACCTCTAAAGTGGGGGAGGGCAGTCCAGGCAGGGAGAAGGGTGTAGAAGCACACAGAGTAGAAAGAATGTGGCTTGTTTGGGGAACACAGGAGTTTTGTAAGGACTGGAGGGTAGGTAGTGAATGAAAGTAATACAAAATCAGGATAAAAGAGTAGACAGAGATACTGTATACCACATTGAAATGTTTGGGTTATATCCTCAAACAAATTGACAGATATGCAGCAGCAAATGGACATGATTAATCTGGGCACTAGAAAGCTCTCTTTGGCAACTGAGATTTGGAAGGTATAGAACTGATAGCCAAACAGCTACTAGTATTCAGAGATCTTTTACAAAGTAGGAAAGAAGAGTTGATTGAACTTTGAAAAAAAAATGAGTAAAACACAGGCAGTTCTCAGAGAAGGAATTTTACATGGTCAAAACCAGATGTAAAAAAGATGCCCAATTTTAATAATGAGCAAACAAATGTTAAATTCAGTTAACAATGGTATTTACTTTCACGTATCAGATCAGCACCTTTTAAAGATTGAGAACACCCAGTGTTCTGAGTTGTGGGAGCCCAAGCGTGGCCATATATTGTTCAAGTACATCATTGTAAATTGGCACAGCTTGTTCAAAGGCAATTTAGTAAACTCTATTAAAACAGAAAATGTCTATGCTAGTCAATTCAGAAATTCTAATCATCAGAATCAATTTTGCTAAAACACTTGCACAATTGCCCAAAGATATTTTCATAATAACAAGAATGTTCATTATAACATTGTTTGTAACAGCCAGAAATTGAAAACAACCCAAATGTTTAGTTACCTATAATGAAATAAAAAAGCCATTCAATAAAATGATATATATCACATGCATGCACACACAATCTTATACACACACACTTGTAGGATATATTTTTATGTGAAAAGTCAAACTCAAAATAGTATAAAATATGATCTCATGTGGGGGTAAATAATGCTTTTGTCATGTCTGTTATCATATGAATAGGACACCTTTGGAGAAGTATACATCCAAACATTAGCAGTGATTACCTTTGAGAGGTAGAATTATGAGAAACCTTTAATTTTCAGGTTACACATTTCTGTAATATTTAAAGTACTTAATTTTAATAATAATAATCCTATATAATAAAGAGGGAACATGCTAATTAACCATCATGCCCTCACAAAGATGGCAATAGCCAATAAGGAGGGAATATGATAACTGACTGTCACACCCTCTAATATGACAGTGCCCACAGCTACAAGATGGTGGTGCCCAGTCACCTTGGTCCCCGCTGGGGCAACAGGCTTGTGATATGGCTGGGCCTGCCCCCAGGAGGGTCCAGCCACTCCACGCGCCTGCCTCCAGAGTCCCCCAGTTCCCTCAGCCCCCATGTGACCAGGGTCAGCCCGAGGCACAGGCAAGCCACAGGTGGTGGCTGCCTAGCCGCCCAGGGCCACTCAAGGCTCAGGTAACCAGGGCTGACCCAGGCTTGTGCTGCTGGTAGTGGTAGCAGCAGAGGTGTGATGGGGACATGGACTTATCCTGATCGCCAGGTTGCCTCCTGGCCCTGAGGATTCCTGGACTGTGAGAGGGACAGGCCCGGCTGAGGGAACCCCCCTTCAGTGCATGAATTTTCATGCACCGGGCCTCTAGTGATGTTATAAATGACACAAGAATCATGACACATGAGATTTTTTTCCCATTTCATTACTTTTATTATTTTGTCAAAATAACCTGAACACTTATTCATAAATTATTGATTTGTATAAGAATGTGTATCATAAAAGTCCCTGAGACACATCCAAGAATGACTTGACATGTATTCAATGCAATTATTCACCAGACTAATTACCAATGACCTGGCTCCCTTCCCTGCCATCTAAAGGGTGTGACACTACATCACTGTTCTTCTCTGGTGCCTAGTTTTCTGCCAGTTTTAGCTGCTGTGTAGTAAGTCATTTCCAGACTGTAAAGCAGGCACATTGGGAAGTGAAGAGATTAAAAAAAAACAATTTAAGTGATAAAGTCATTGCTTCTTTAGTCTCTTTGAACTCCATTTCCCTTCTTCAACTATGTATAGCCAACATGACATCCAAATAAAAGGATTTTTAGAAGGATATCATAAAATAATTGATCAGGTAAGTCAGCGGTTCTCATCCTGTGGGTCGCGACCCCTTTGGGGATCGAACGACCCTTTCACAGGGGTCGCCTAAGACCATCGGAAAATGCAGATATTTACATCATGATGCATAACAGTAGCAAAATTTCATGGTTGGGGGTCACTACCACATGAGGAACTGTATGCAAGGGTCGCGGCCTTAGAAAGGTTGAGAACCACTGAGGTAAGTGCTTTGTAGCATGTCCAAGACTTGTAAAGAATAGTAACCTTGGATTATGAGAATTTTTATTTATTTATTCTGAACAAATCATGTTTTATAAACACATATGAACTCAATGGTATCCCCTCATCCAAAGAGAACACATATAACAACCTTAAGTCAATGATTCTTAATCCTGGCTAAAAATTAGAATAACTGGGAAGATTTTTGTTTTGTTTTGTTTTTTAAATACCTCTTGCTGGGTCTAATTTTAGAATCTCTGAGGAATAGGACTCAAGGCACCAAACCTGATGATCTGTGTTCTTAAATGCTGCCCTAGTGAGTGACTCAATGTATCCAAAATTAAGGACCTAAATTATTGGCTTAGGTCAAATGGGACATTATTCTACTTAAAGTTTCATATTATCTTTTTTTTCCCCCTGTGACTCCAATGATAATATTCCTGAAAATCTGATTTTATTTTTGATAGAGCAAAGTGTTTTCTAAATTCCTAAATCTTGTTTTTATATTTCTAGCTTATTTGTTATCACCAGTATGTCCCATACTTTTATTTCCATGCCTTTTCTGTGAAGAAAGTAGCAATAGAAAAGGTTTGGAATTTTCTTCAAGGCCCAGTTAATTTTTCTACCTTTATGCACAGCCATTTTGAATTATAAGAATTTTTTTTTAAAGTTTTCTGCTGGCATCACTCTTGCTCTAGCATTTATTTTATCAGCTATATTCCTGTCTGATCATTTTCAAACTGCCAGGACATTCTACAATAAAAACAAATTTTTTTTGCTTCCCTACCAGATTTATAAGAGAGGACATGTCTTTTCACTTTGGAAATCTTCAGAGTGACTTGTATGTATCAGGTATCTAATAAAAGGCTGTGGGGTTGAACTGTGCTTGGTAATAGTTGGACTGAGTTGAATTGACCTTGGCAAATCCTGTCCTGATTGTAGTAGAGATAAAGACAACAGTCACATCCAATGACCCAAGATGAAAGGGGGCTCCCCTCTCTCCTGTAAAAGAGGCAGTTCTGCTATATAATAAAATAAATGAATGGAGGACAAATTTTATATAATACTTGAGACCCTTTTCTTGGACTTTGGAGTTTAAAAACACATCAACTTAAAGATATATCTTTTATTTTCTTTTAAAGATATGGATTCTTGTTGAGGAAGTGACATAACTATTCTGTCTAATAAAAGAGTAATATGTAAATTGACCACACCTCTGCTATACCCACCAGCCATGCCCACCAGCCAATCAGAGCGAGTATGCAAATTAACCCAACCAAGATGGCTACGGCCACAGAGAAGCAGGAGGGAGGCTTGGGTTGCCCCTGGCAATACAGGAAGCCAAGTTTCCCCAAATCCTGGTGGGCCTAGCCCTTCGCTTAAGGCTACAAAGTTTCAATTGTAGAAGATAAATAAATCCCAGATACCAGGGCCTCCACTTGTGTTGCCAGGGGGTGTAGCCGGTCTGCAAACCACCACAAGCCCCTCACACAAGCCAACCCATGCCCTAAGGAAACAGCCATCCTAATCCGGGACACCCTTCAGAGCAAATCAGATGGCCCCTACCTCTGTAGAAGGCCTCTATCCTATCTAATAAAAGAGTAATATGCAGATTGATCATCACTCCAACACACAAGATGACTGCCCCCATGTGGTCAAAAGATCCTGCCCCCATGTGGACACAATATGGCCACCACAAGATGGCCAGCAGGAGAGGGCAATTGGGAGGGACCAGGCCTGCAAGGAAGGGCAGTTGGAGGTGACCAAGCCTGCAGGGGAGGGCAGTTAGGGGTAACCAAACCGGCAGAAGAGGGAAATTGGGGCAACTGGGCCTGCAGGGAAAGGCATTTTGCCGGGACCCAAGCCTGCAATGGAGGGAGTTAGGGGTGACCAGGGCTGTAGAAGAAGGCAGTTAGGGATAACCAGGCCCACAAAGGAGGGCAAAAAGGGGCAGATTGGGGAAGGCAGTAAGGTGCAAACTTCTCAGTGATCCCATTTATTAGATCAGTTAGGCATCAATCAGGCTGGAAGAGGAGTGGTTAAGGAGTGCTCTAGCTGGCAGGCAGAAGCAGTTAGGGGCAATCAGGAACGCAGGCAGGCAAGCAGTTGGGTGCCATCAGTCCTGGATTGTGAGAGTATGTCTAACTGCCCCTTTATGTCCAATCCTAAATGGCCAATTGGACATCCCTTAATATGTCCTAGATTGGAGAGGGAGCAGGCTGGGCTTAACGACACCCCCCCCCCCCCGCCAACCCATGCATGGATTTTGTGCACTGGGCCTCTAGTATTGTATAAAGAAGAATATGTCTTTCACCAATTTCTGAAGCTGGCAGAGTCTGTTTAAAAGAAAAACATAATAATTGAGAATAAAAAGAAACCAAAATTTCTTAAATGCATGGCCCTATTCAGTAGTAGGAATGAATTGTTTTAATTTGCTAGTTGGCACATTATGAGAGTTTGGTAATTTGCTCATCCCTTTAATAGGTGCAAGATTGAAATGCGGTTGGGAAGGGGAAAATAACAATTGGCTGGATGAGCAGAATAATATATTCTTTGAAATACAGCATTCTTTATAATGAATGTTTATTTCAGATGATTACATTGTACAGTGCATTCAAATGGGAAAACAAACAGGAGGCCAGCTGCACTAATTGTATCAAAGTTATTTATATCCGCCATATAATTAAAGGCAGTAATTTCAAATTAGGTTTTCTGAGAATCCATTTATAGGCAACACAAGACAACTTGTCTCTATGGCATCCAGACCATGATTGTGCTCTGGGGGCAATGTTAACTATTGCCAATTAGCCTTGGTATGTTTAAAATTAATTACTGTTTCAAAAGACGTCAAAGCTCTTGCCTTCTGCTGCCCTGACCAGTTGTGGGGAGCTCCGTATATAAGCTATGGATGTGACAAAGAATAATCATGCACAATAATTTACAAATGGCTTCTCTTATTTACTATTACATTAACACTGCCTTCTGAAGAATGATTCTGGAACTTTAGATAGGAATTGCTATTGCAGAAGCTTTATTTAAAAGTCTTCATTAGTTTCAGCAGTAGTTCATGAATAACATGTTGAAGAATTAAGTATTAAATGAAAGCTAAAATTGGCTCGAGGGAAGAGAAAATAAGCCCCAAACTGTCAAAAGCCACTTTTTGTTTGTGAAAATGATATTTAATGATTAAAAATATAAATTTAGGAAATATATTTATGAAATCTCAGGGCTGTGGAGAACTCCATAGAGAAGACTTGGCCTCATACCAGCTGACAGACACTATTACCCCATTTATAGCACTCTCAGGAGGTGATCATCCAGCCTCTGTTTGGTCAGTAGCAGAACTCACTGTCTCCTGGGAACTTCCCTTGTATTTCTCTAGCAATATTGTCCAACAGTATCATCCTCCTATCACACTGAAGTGTTTCTCTGCAGTTCCCAGCATTAATTCTAGTTCAACCCTCCATAGCTACACAGAGTTTACTTAATCTTTAAGTCTTTCTCCTATGCTAGGACGCTTCTCAGTGATCTTCATATGTACTGTATTCTCGCACCCTCTCCTTGATCCTGTTATGTGAGTTTAGAGTATACTATGCAATTTTATATAAAAATTTGAAGCATATATTTGGAGCAACGAGTAATTAAATTTATTGGAAACATAGGACACCAGTAATCAATCTGTATAGGAAGATTTTAGACAATGAGAAAACTTCAATGTCAGGTTAAGTAGGGTTCTACATTTTTAAAATTTTTATTGATTTCAGAGAGGAAAGGAGATGGAGAGAGAGAGATAGAAACATCAATGATGGGAATCATTCGTCGTCTGCCTCCAGCATGCCCCATACTGGGGATCAAGCTAGAAACCTGGGCATGTGCCCTGACTGGAATCAATCCATGACCTCCTGGTTCAAAGGTCAATGCTCAACTACTGAACCACACTGGCTGGGGGGTTCTATAATTTTGATATGTATTCAGTGAAGGTTCTGATTAGGCTATAAGGATGATAAGTGTTTTTAAATCAAGTTAGTCTATGGAAAAAAGAAACAAAATATCCACTTATAATAGCACCTAAACTATAGTAAATACAAATTAATCAATGAGGCAGAATAGAGAATCTAGAAATAGAGTCACAGATATAGTTAACTGATATATGACAAAGGTACCGAGGCAATTCAATGAGGAAAGGAACATCTTTCAACAAATGGGGCTAGAACAAATGGATTTTCACATTGAAGAAAATTAATCTCAGTACTTACCTTACAACGTATTAAAAGGACTTCAAATGATTTATTCAAAACAAAAAAACTATAATTATAAAATTCTGAGAAAAATATAGAAGAACATTCTGTGACCTCAAAGTAGGAAAATATTTTCTAGATGAGACACAAAAAGCACACAACATAAAATAAATTGTCAGTAGATTATATTTTATAAAAACAAAATACTTCTGCTCTTAGAAAGGCATTGTAAAGAAAGAGAAAATGTGATATGAATATTGGCTAAAGAACTTATATCTAGAGTATATAAACAATTCTTATACTCTTAAAACTCAGTAATTAAAAAGACAAACACCTGATAAATATAGGCTAAGTATTTGAGCAGCCACTTAAAAACATATGTGAATTTTCCATAAACATTTGAAAAGATACTCTAAATCATTTATCATCAGTGAAATGGAAATTAAAGGCACAAGCACATGCCACTACACCCTCATGAGAATGATCCAGCGATCCCACTTCTGGGAATATATCCTAAGAATCCCTAAACACAAATCATAAAGAATACATGCACACTTATGTTCATAGCAGCACTATTTATAATAGCTAAGATCTAGAAACAGCCCAGGTGCCCATCAGTTGATGAGCGAATAAAAGAGTTCTAGAGATTGGTTGCACAACACTGAGAATGTACTTAAAACTATTGAAAATTTACATGATGGAATACTATGTGGTTGTAAAAAAGAAGGGACTTTTACCCTTTGAGAAAGCATGGATGGATTTAGAGACTATTATATAAGTGGCATAAGCCAGTTAATGAAAGACAGATATCACATGATCTCACTTATATGTGGAATCTAATGAACAGAATAAACTGACAAACAAAATAGGTTTAGAGGTATGGATGCATGGAACAGAATAACAGATCTCGGGGTGGGGTGGGCGGGGGGAGGGACAGGAAGAGATTAAACAAAGAACATACACACATATATGCATAACCCATGGACACAGACAATAGTGTGGGAAAGGCCGGGGGTAGGGAGTGAGGTTTGGGTGGAGGAGGGCAAAAAGGGAGAAAATGGGAGAAATCTGTAATATGGTCAATATTAAAAAAAATTACTGGTAATATTAAGCACTAGCAAGAATACACAGCAACTAACTTCTGTACATTACTGGAGGAAACGTGAAAAGGGAAATAATTTAGCAGTTTCACATAAAGTGAAATGTACCTATCATATGACCTAGCCATCCTACTTTTCTGTATTTACCCAAGAAAATAAAAGCATATGCCCACCAAGAGCAAAACTTATATATGATTGTTCCTAGTAGCATTATTCACAGTAACCAAAACTTGGAAATGTGGAAGCAACCTATGTGTCCATCAATGGATAAATTGATAAGCAAATTATGGTATAAAATAGAATATTCTTCAGCATTAAAAAGCAAGGAAATTCTAACACATTCTACAACATGAATAAACCTTGAAAACACTATGCTAAGTGACATAAGCCAGATACACAAAAAGACAAATTCTGTATGATTCCACCTATATATGAGAAGAGAGGCCCAGTGCATGAAATTTGTGCACAGGGGTGTGTCCCTGAGCCCAGCCTGCACCCTCTCCAATCTGGGACATCCCTCTCACAATCCAGGACTGCTGGCTTCCAACTGTTCACCTGCCTGCCTGATTGCGTCTATTTACTTCTGTCTGCCAGCCTGATCACCCCCTAACCACTCCCATGCCAGCCTGATTGACGTCTAACTGCTCCCCTGCCGGCCCGATTGCCAGCCTGATCACCACTAACTGCCCTCACCTCCCACTGGACTGATAACCCCTAACTGTCCTTCCCTGCTGGCCTGATCACCCACAACTGTCCCCTCCTGCTGGCCATCTTGTGGTGGCCATCTTGTGTGTTGAAGTAATGGTTAATTTGGATATTACCTCTTTATTATATAGGATACCTGAAGTAGTCAAATTCATAGAGACAGAAGTAGAATGGTGGTTGCCAGGGGCTGAGGTGTAGTGTGTGTGTGTGTTTGCTGTTTATTGGATATTGAGGTTCAGTTTTGCAAGATGAAGAGTTCTAGAGACTGTGAATGTACCTAAAATTATTGAACTTGTACACTTAAAATTGGTCAATATAGCCCATTTTATGTTATGTGTATTTTAAACACTATTATTTTTAAATATAAGAAGACAATGAGGCAAAGAAGAACTGAGAATAGAAAAGATGATATACATACTTTTGGGTATACTGGCCAAAGCAGTAAGCCAAATGAAGTTCTAAATTCTCTAGTACCTGCTACAAAGAATCACGTGTACTTTTCATAAGATAAAAACAAAGCAAACCAATAGAAAAAGCACAATTGCTGGTTGTGAGACCAAAAAGAGTGCCCCTGTCTGAGTGAAATAATGATGAACATTTTATTGTTCAACACAACTTCCATAACGAATACAATCCTGAGTTCCAAACACATGCCCATTATTGTTTTCCAATGGTATAAGGTCAAAGTAAAACTCAGTGCCACAGGAAAACTTTCACTTTGACATTTTACTATTAGAAAATAGTAATGCACATGTGCTTGAAATTCATTATTGTGTTCATTATAAAGTATTCTTAGCTCCTTCTTCTACCTCCTCTCTTTTAAAATTTTCACTGTTTTTCTGCCAGGTCTTCATGATATCTGAATAGCAGACAGTGACACAGGGAGAATGAGAGATGGGATCGATGTCTCTACAAAGGAAGTCTGAAAAAGAAATAAATAAGATCCAATAAGGAGATGGAGTAAGAGCAGAGTGATAGGAAGCTGAGAACAGTTTTAGGGGATTTGTAGTTGAGATGAAGAGGAGCCACTGTTTAAATGAAAGTCTTTAGGGGAGAGAGATAAAGGCTCTTTTAGGAATCCTTGCTATGTACTCTTTGTCCTGATTCCAGCTTCAACTCCACTTCTGCCTCCAATCCATAGACCATCCAAGGAAATCCATATAAAAGCTCACCAGTGCTTTCAGAACTGGAATTGAATTTCTTTTGAATGACATTTTGTGTTGACACGGGACTTAAATTGGAAACAATAAAGTCTGGATTTATTTAGAATATACCATTGAAAAGCAGCCATAGAGAAGAGCAAAATATGGGATCTAAACTACTCTCTACTATCTGACTTAATTTAGGAATTAACTTTAGAGGAAAAGCTACAGATGCGTTAATATGTTATATATACTGTGTTTCCCAGTATCTATCTATGTATCTATTTATGTATCTATTTATATATCTATGTATCTATGTATGTATCTATATATCATCAATCTATCATCTATCCATCTACACATACACTTGAATAATTATAAAGACACTGTTTATTAAAATACTAATACCATTTCATTTTCAAAATTGAGCTGGTAAAATGTGTATACATTTTTTGGGGGAATATATATAAATATATTCAAAATGTCTGCCTAAATAAAAGACCAGCAAATAACAAGAAAATTAGTCAAAGATGTATACACACAAGACCGAGAGCTATCAGAAGAAACTTCTGAGGTTCACTTAAGTGTGTACAGAGAGAAGGACAGTTAAGATCTCAAATTTCAACACCATGGGCCAAAGCTATAGATAATTTGAGCCTGAAAAAATTTTCAAGTAGATCCAATCGTAACTTTCCTATGTTTATAAAAAATCACTTCAGCAAACCACAAAACGTATATTTAATTCCTGAGTTGCCACATTATATTATATCCACCAAATTAAACAGTTTTCCAACTTCTGACTGCATACATTGGATTTTTATACAAGACTAGAGGCCTGGTGCACAAAATTTGTGCACGGATGTGTGTGGGGGTGTGATATCCCTAAGCCCAGCCTGCATCCTCTCCAATCTGGGACCCTCGAGGGAATGTCCGACTGCTTGTTTAGGCCTGATCCTTGTGGAATTGACCTTAAACAGGTAGTTGGACATCCCTCTCACAATCCAGGACTGCTGGCTCCCAAATGCTTGCCTGCCTGCCTTCCTGATTGTTCCTAACCACTTCTACCTGCCAGCCTGATCACCCCTTAACACTCTCCTACCAGCCTGATTGATGCCTAACTGCTCCCCTGCCAGCCTGTTTGCCCCTAACTGCCCTCCCTTGTGGGCTTGGTCACCCCTAACTTCCCTCCACTGCAGGCCTGGTCCTCCCCAACTGCTCTCCCCTGAAGGCCTGGGTCCCCCCCAACAACCCTTCCCTACAGGCCTGGTCACCCTTAACTTCCCTCCTCTGCCTGCCTGGTCACCCCAAACTTCCCTCCCCTGCAGGCTTGATTGCCCCCAACTGCACTCCCCTGCAAGTCTTTCCTCCCAACTGCCCTCCCTTGCAGGCCTGGTCCCTGCCAACTGCTTTCCCCTGCTGGCCATCTTGTGGTGGCCATCTTGTGTCCTCATGGGGGCAGGATCTTTGACCATATGGGGGCAGCCATCTTGTGTGTTGCAGTTATGGTCAATCTGCATATTACTCTTTTATTAGCTAGGATAGAGGCCTGGTACATGGGTGGGGGTTTGCCCTGAAGGGTGTTCTGGATCAGGGTGGGGGTTCCCTTGGAGAGTGGGGCTAGACTGGGCAAGGGGTCTGTGGTGGTTTGTACACCAGCTATGCCCATGGCAATCCAAGTGGAAGCCCTGGTATCTGAGATTTATTTATCGTCTATAATTGAAACTTTTTAGCCTGGAGCAGAGCCAAGCCTTCTGCTCGCTCTGTGGCAGCAGTCATTTCTCCTGGGATTTATTTATTTTCTGTAATTGAAATTTTATAGCCTTAAGCAGATGCCAAGGCAGGCCAGGGTGTGCAGAAAACTTAGCTTCCTCCATTGCTGGGGGCAACACTAGTCTCCTGCTCTCTCCAGCTCCATGGCTGCCGCCATTTTTGTTGGGATTATATTTATCTCCTATAATTGAAACTTTGTAGCCTGAAGTGGAAGCGTAGGCTGGCCAGGGTGTGCGGGAAGCTTGGCTTCCTCCATTGCTAGGGAAACCCAAGCCTACCTCCAGCTCTCCTAATGGCTGCAGCCACTTGGTTGGGTTAATTTGCATATCACTCTTTTATTTGATAGGGTTATTGGCATTTTATATAAGCAAAAATACATTTCATTTTGGAATAGTTTATTGGTAGATCTTTAGAGTATAATACAATATTTGAGCTAATTGTTAGGGTCATCTTTTATTCATTAAAATCATATTATCTATGTAAAAGGGAATGTTTACTTATCTCTTTAAAATGCTAAAGGGGTACAAATGGGCAATTAAGAAAAGAGAATGTAAAAACACTACAATATTAGTCTCAGATTTCATACTTCTTTCATGTATAATTTGCATTTTTATGGTTTTAACACAAAATCTCATTATCATTTCAACCTATAAGTGCAATCCCTGAGTTGTCCCTAATGTCATTTTTAGCATCTGACAAATACATCTGTTTAATGTCATAATATGTCATTCTTGCATTTTCTACATGTTAATTTCTAAATAGTGTCTGCTATAAGAATCTAAAAAATATTTCTTAACATCTGAGTTATTACTTCATCAAAACTGTCATTTTTGAAGAAGAAAATGATAATTTAATTTTGGTTGAGAGAGCATAGGGAAATCAAGTAATAATACTGTTTGGGAGAACAAAGAACTGAAGTTATTACAATTCCTGTAATTTTGTTATTATGACTGATAATAGTATAAGAAAATGATGGATGTTTGTAGGGGGGAAAAAGAGGTTTCTAATGAAGATTAACTCTTTTAAAAATATTTTTATTGATTTCAGAGAGGAAGGTAGAGGGAGAGAAAGATAGAAACATCAATTATGAGAGGGAATTATTGATTGGCTGCCTTCTGGATGCCCCCTACTGGGGATTGAGCCAGCAACTCATGCATGTGACCTTGACTGGAATCAAACCTGGGACCTTTCAGTCTGCAGGCCAACACTCTATTCACTGAGCAAAACCAGCTAAGGCCAAAATTAACTCTTTTTATATTCATAAATCTGGGTTTTACCAAAGGTTTTAATATATATTCTTTCTGGAAATCAAGGGCCTATTTTATGTATTTATCATTTACTGAAGACCTGGTACACTAAATTCATGCCCTGGGGTGGGGAGGGGAGGTGTCTCTAAGCCCAGCCTGCACCCTCTCCAATTTGAGACCAATGAGACATCCCTCTCACAATCTGGGACTGCTGACTCCTAACTACCTGCCTACCTGCCTGCCTGATTGTCCCTAACCGCTTCTGCCTGCTAGCCAGATTGCCCCCTAACTGCTCCCCTGTTGGCCTGATTGATGCATAACTGTGCCCCTGCCGGCATGATTACCCCCAACTGCCCTCCCCGGCTGGCCTGGTTCCTCCTGACTACCCTCCTCTGCAGGCCTGGTCCCCCCTAACTGTCCTCCCCAGCAGGTTTGGTTGCCCCCAGCTGTCCTCCCCTGCCATCCTATTAGCCCCCACTGCCCTCTCCTACCAGCCTGATCACCCACAACTGCCACCTTGTGGTGGCCATCTTGTGGTGGCCATCTTGTGGTGGCCATTTTGTGGCAGGCATCTTGTGGCAGTCATCTTGTGGCATTTTTTTGCATGTTTTCTAATTAATGGTGAAAATTTTACTTACTTTGTGAGTCTACAGTTTATAGTAGGCACCAACAAACAGTGGCCATATCCAATACAGCTTGGCTATATCCAATATAGCCAAGCTCAATCATATACATATTATTTATGGCTGTTTTCACACTATAATAGCAGACTTAAGTGGTTGTAATACATGGCCTGTAAAGCTGAAAATATTTACTATCTGGTCATTTACAGAAAGTTTCCTGAAACCTGGTTTATAGTAAAAGTTAAAAATCCACGGGGAAAAGTCCAAATGGCATCCTTTATTGCCAGTTATTTTAAAAAAAGTTTGAGAAGAGAATATATGTAATGTTATAGGAAAAATAAAAATAATGAAAGAGCTGAAAATTATCATGGAGAAGAAAAGAGAGGAAACATATAAAACCACAATGAGTATATATTGAAATTATAGCCCTAGTACTAAATGGCAACTCAAAGAAGAATGGTTGTGAGAGGGGGGAAAAAGATTGTAAGAGCTTAGATGTTTTGGCAAAGTAAAGAAAAACATGGAAATATACAATTATAACAATTTAAAAAAATGTCTCTCTGTGTTATACTCCAAAGTTTTGTTACAAATTCCATTGTTGGAAAGATGCATATAAAAGCCAGAGTTCACTACAGCCCTCTTTCCAATTTTTTTGGCTTTTCTAAAATCATTGTGGCTGCAAAGGCAAACAATGCTATTTAAGTTAAGTGCATAACACAAGATCCAAGCCTCCTGTGATTCATTTTTTCCAGAATATTCTGAATTTAACTTCATTTCTGGTAAATGATGTACCTGTTTCAGCACATTGCTGAGAATGTGTTTTTCTTTGATAACAATATGCTCCATTAGACTGGATATTCTATTAAAACAAATAAATTTTCTGCACTGAAATAGGCTACCAGAGGCCACATATTGACTTACATCATATTAAAAGAACATTTTCCTGGAGTAGTTTTGGAATTTAAGTACTCTAACCTTAAATTTCTTTAAGCCCACAGGAATGCCTAATGCAATAATGGAAGAGATATTTATAGGCAGAGAGTTATAAATAAAATATATTGTACATAAGAAAGGATTCTGGGGAAAATAATCAGTGATAATCCATATTTTTGGTTTCTGAATCTATCTGTCAAAGAGATTGATCTGGTGAAATTTTAAATAGATATTTAAGGACATAAATGGTATGGGCAGCACAGCAGAGCCTCCTTGAGGGTCCATCCACAGAATCTCAGAAGCAAGACATGATCCCTTAGCCAGTTTTAAAGTGCATGATGGTAAAACAAACAAAAACCTCAAACTCAGCATTTGTTCTCAAACCTAGCTAACTGAAAGTCCTCTTATGATACACCGTAGAGTCTCTCCTTGTTTATACCTAGTTCTGTCATTGTGCCCTGATATAATTATTTTTAATGCTCACTCTCTAGTTCCTACCTCAAGAAAACAGAATGGATCTCTCCATGAGTGTGAAGGCAAAATGAATAGCTGTAGTAGTACAACCCACTTCCTAATTATTAGAGACCCTGATTTATAATCTACTCTAATCATTAACTTTTTATTCTTTCTTTTTCTTTTTTATTGATTAAAGTATTACATATGTATCCTTATCTCCCTATTGCCCTCCCCCCCCCCCCCCCGCCCCCGGTGGCTGTGTCCAGTAGTAGGTGAGTGAACTGGCACTTATATGGAATCAGAGTCACATAACCAATTGCTGCAAATGCCAGGATTTGCACTTGAAATAAGAAAATATCTTTTTTTGGTTATTATTTTCTTGTTTTTAACATGCTACTCACTCTTCCTTATGGAGATTTCACCTTGTATATTTTTACAGTTTGAATTGTAAGTGCACCTTCACAAGGCTGTACTTTGTAGGGAACCTGTTCTCCTTTAGTCGAGAAGCACACTTCAGCGGAAGGTTTATTTCCCAGGGATAACCACTGATTTTTTAAAAAAATGTGTTTCTGAACTTGGGGATCCTACAACATGAGCCCCCTAACTGGAATGTAGTACAGATCTATGATTACATTTCTCAGAGGATTTTTGTTTTCTTGTACACATAGAATTCAGGCCACAAAAAGGACAAGCTTCTTTCTTTTTATCTCTCTGTGCGGGTGGTTAGATTTTTTTTTTCTAGTACTTTCACTGAGATGGTGGCATTTTAAAGCTTCTCCACCCTGCATGTAAATGCAGGTGATGAGAGGTGCTTAACTCTCCATCCCATGCACCCCACCACCACCTTCTGTTCCTGAGTGACACCAACTAGAGAATCACAATTGACCAGCTCCCTAGGGTAGCTACACAGTCAACTTTCAGTCCAATGTCTCTGGCTTATGGCTCTTTTTTCTTGTCTGATCTCTGGAGATGTATCTTGCCTCCTTGCTCACATTGATAAGGATATTTGTTGTATTTTTATCTAGTATTTCTAAGTTTTAATAGTAGGAGTGATTTCGGATCATCCTGTCTGTAACACTGCTGGTCTCTAATAGTCTTGATTTCTTTCATTTTGGCCAGTAATAGATTTTACTGGCAAGGATGTGGAGGCTTGGAGAAGCTCTATGATTACCCCAAGAGCAAGTAGTAAGTGGTAGAGCCTGCATCACTTCTCTCCTGGGCTACTGTTCTCTCCAATATATTGTGCCTTCCCGCACCCCCAATTTCTTTTACTGTTAACACCTGGTGATTTCAATATACACTAATAAGTACAATGTAAGGGTTCTGGACCTAATTCCAACGTGTGTGAGTTTGGATGGGGGTGAGTTTCCCAAACAGCAACAAGCAATTCTCTGACACCAGCTAGGTGCCCTACAATTCCACTCAATTCTGACCACATAGACCCAAAGATAGGTTCCACAGGTTAGGGCTCAGTTCCACAAGGCTGCCCCACCTCAGACGCCCACTGCAAGTCCAGATTGTTACCTGTGCTTCTGAAGAGCTGACTATAAAACAGAGGTTCCCAACACCCCTCCTTGGATTTGGTTCATTTACTAGAGCAGCTTATAGAACTCAGAAAACCCATCTACTCACTAGATTTCTGATTTATTACAAATGATATTAAAGGAGACCAATCGACAGTCAGAAAAAGAGACACATAGGGCAAGGTCTTGAACAAAGGAACTTCTGTCCCCATGGTGTTTGGGGTGTGCCATGATGGCAGGTGGGAGCATTCTGAATAACCAGTCTGGAAGCTCCCTGAACTTGCTCCTTTTGGGTTTTATGGAGGCTTTAGTATGTAGACATGAGTGATTAAATACATATTTATTATAAATAACAGCTTGTATACCAAAACTTATGCTGACATCTGCTATCATATATAAAGACTAGAAGCCCGATGCACAAAGATTTGTGCTAGAATGGGCTTTCCTTTCCCTGGCTACCAGCACCACCTTTCCACTCTGGCCAGCCCCTTTCCGCTCAGGGCCAAGAGCCACCTCTTTCTGCTCTGGGAGCCGCCTCTTTCCACTCCTGCCCTGCCTTCCCACATTGCCCAGAGGCCCTGAGAGATGGAGATGGGGTAGAACTCTTGTGTCATTGCTCCCATCACTCAGGGCCTGTGTATGCAAATTATCTGCCATCTTTGTTGGGTTAATTTCCATATCACTCCTGATTGGCTGGTGGTGTAGTGGAGGTATGGTTAATTTACATGTTTGTCTATTATTAGGTAAGATACATTAAAAAAAAGGAATGAAAAAAACTATCAAGGACATATATATTAATAGAAGCAAAAATCCCTTAGGCATTCATATTTATAAACCTATCTTCCACGCCACATCTTTTATCTCTTGTAATAATCTCTTGCTACTAGATTGCTCATCAGAGCTTTAAACTATAAACACAGCTAGGTCACGGCTTCAATATACTTGCCAAAATAGGGTAGTAAAAAAAAACAACAACCAAAAACCCCAAAATGACAAAAACATCAAACAGCTGACAAATGCAATCAGCTGTGATACACTTATTTGCATAGTTTAACTGGAGATAGGACACTAAAAAAAAGCAACATAGTTGCTTTTATAGACAATGAAACTCAAAGGCACTTACAATGGTGAAAAACTTTGACAAAAATGTTTTGCTTAATAAACCAAAGAATAAGGAATTTAAAGCAATGAACTTGTGTAATACCTTCTCTATTTGTCTCTTCCTGATAAGAGAATACATACTCCTGTACTTAGTACTGACCGCATGTGTGAGATTTCACTGAGCGCATGTTGCTCAGTAAGCTCCAAGGTGTATATAAAATACCAAGTTAATGAAAAGATACTTTGGCCCTGTTGGTGTGGCTCAGTGGTTGAGTATCGACCTATGAACCAGGAGGTCACAGTTCGATTCCTGGTCAAGGCTGATTGATGATTCTTTCTTATCATTGATCTTTCTATCTCTCTCTCACTCTCCCTTCTTCTCTGAAATCAATAAAAAAAAATTAGATCCAAAGACATAAAAGCATGGGACAGACTGTGAAATCTCAGAAGAAAGATGGAGATGGATAGGTGGGTATGCATATATACATAATTGATGGATATAGATAATATGGGGCAGGAATGGGGGCAGGTTGTGGGGTCAATGGGAGAAAAAATGGGGACATAACAATAAAGATTTAAATAAAAAATATATATTAAAACATACTTTGAAATAATAGATTTTTATTTACTATATAGATTCCACATATATGATTTTTTTCAAAATTTTTAAAAAGCAGTAAGGTCCCCCCTTACAAATTAAAGAACCTCAAATATAACGTAGGTTCAACAAAAATGTTCTTGAAGCAGGGGAGGGGACTTCCCCCATCCTGTCCGGTCTGTGCAGCATTCCCAGAGAACTAAGGAATCCTCAGACATAATTATGAACCAATCTAATCCGGAATGGAGGTAAATTGAACATAAAACTCATGTTTGAAATTCCTGACATAATGCAATAAAGAAATATTATATCTAAAGGGCAAATGCATCTAGCAAGTACAGTAGGTACAGGGCTTAAAGCCCACAATCAGTTTTAAGGCTCGTGAAAGTATTTTGATTTTAGTTTCCTTAAAATCAATATAATAAAAAAGAGAACAATAAAAACAGACTAGATTATATTTGCCTTTGTACTAACATGTTCATAAAATCTAATTTTATTTATTTATTTGGAGGAAGGGACCCATCAAAGGCAAAAGTGCCTAAGGCCATGAGTCCTAATGCAGCCTTGTCTATATATCCCATTAGTTATGGGATGCTATAGCTCTGATGCTAACAACTTCAGAACATTCTGCAAAATTAACAAGAATTGATTCTGTTATAAGTTTCAGTATACAGTGAAATTCTCATGTCACTCTTGATTTCTTAATATTTAGTAAAACAGACTAAAGTAACCTTACAGAAACAAATCGTGATGTGTTTAAATTGCTTAAAAGCTTCTGTCAAGAATATAATTGAAGAGAGAAGCTAAAAATGCTGCTCAAATGGAGTACTGCTCTGGGTGAGAACTGTGTTAGCCATAACCTCTTCCTGAGAGGTTTGTATGCTCATATGACAAGGTCATTTAAAGGAACTGCCCAGTCTTCTTATCTAAAGAAAAAAAAAATCTTCTTCCAAGTGCATTTCCAGGTAGTAAAGATATCTAATGGTGTCTTCCACTTACATTATAATTTACTACCATGACAATTTCTACATATGTGATAGAAATACTGTGTTCCCTTGAAGTTATTGCTTGAGAGTGTATAACATTTAAAGAAAAACTCCATTAGTAAGCCAGCATTATGCTTGAAGATTGTTAAAGTGAAGTGTGAATTCACTCCTTTATCAATCCTCATTCCCTTTGTTGTGATTTTTTTCCTCCTTGAATAAGAATGATGTACCCTTAGTAGGAAGTACTGACCATTGCTACCCCTCTGTCTGACACAATAAATCTGTGTTATAAAGTCTCAAAGATACTTAGCATTTTATTCTAAACTAGAGGCCTAGTGCACGAAATTCGTGCATGGGAGTGTGTGTCCCTCAGCCCAGCTGCACCCTCTCCAATCTGGGACCCCTGGAGGGATATTTGACTGCCCGTTTAGGCCCAATCCTTCCTGGAGCGGGCCTAAACGGGCAGTCGGACATTCCTCTCACAATCCAGGACTGCTGGCTCCCAATTGCTCACCTGTCTGCCTTCCTGATTGCCCCTAATTGCTTTTGCCTGCCAGCCTGATTGATGCCTGTTTCCCTGCACACCTGTTTGTGCCTAACTGCCCTCCCCTGCAGGCCTGGTCACCCCTAACTACCCTTCCTTGCAGTCCTGGTTGCCCCCAACTTCCCTTATTGGCTGGCTTGATCACCCCTAACTTCCCTTCTCTTCAGGCCTGATTGCCTACAACTTCCCTCCATTGGACCTTGTCTCTCCTAACTGCCCTCCCCTGATGACCATTTTGTGTCCACATGGGGGCAGCCATCCTGTGTGGTGGAGTGATGGTCAATTTGCATATTATTCTTTTATTAGATAGGATTAGGTAGGAGAAAGGCCTGGTGCATGGGTGGGGGCTGGCTAGTTTGCCCTGAAGGGTATCCTGGATCAAGGTGGGGGCTCCCTTGGGGCGTGGGACGGACCGGGTGAGTGGCCTGTGGTGGTTTGCAGGCTGGCCACGCCCTCTGGTGACCCAAGGGGAGGCCTTGGTATCTGGGATCTATTTATCTTCTATAATTGAAACTTTGTAGACTTGAGCAGAAGCCTGGGCTGACCAGGGCAGGGGGAAAGCTTGGCTTCCTCCATTGCCAGAGAAACCCAAGCCTCCTGCTCTCTCTGTGGCTTCAGCCATCTTGGTTGGGTTAATTTGCATATTCACTCATGATTGGCTGGTGGGCATGGCTTGTATGTATAGCAGAGGTATAGTTAATTTGCATATTGCTCTTTTATTAGATAGGATTTGCATAAAACATATTAAACTATGTTTTAATAACTAAAAGGTGCCAGTTTTACTAACCTATTGAGCACATTAAGACAACCTCTCACAGGTGAGGGTTTCTGATGGGTGCTCAGGGGAACACTCTGACCAATGGGTTTGATGTGGATAACCCACCCCGCACCTTAGGCAAACATTCATGTTTATGCTTCATGCAATAAGCTGACTGAAATAAAGAAATATTCGATCTGAGGGCCATGCATCCAGCAGGCACAGTAAGTACAGGGCTTAAGGTAGGTAAAACCAGTAGGTAGAATGCTAACTTAAATCTCACATAGTAAGTTAAATTCTTATTTTGCTTAATTTACCATTAAGCATCATGTATACATAGCATCATTCTAAATATTGAGAACATATCAATAAATGACCCAAGTTCTTAATATATCTGAATTTATCTAGTTCTAGAGTAATGAATGAGGTACACCAGAGCATCTGAACCATTTTGTCCATATGTCTTCTGAGAGCCATAAAATGTCCTTTGTTTAATCAACCATTGGCATTATAACAGACGGCTTTAGATATATATTTTTACTTCATAAACTTTATCCTATAAATGGTTCTATAATTGATTTTGAAAAAAACATTTGAGCATTAAAAATAGTTGCTCATGTTATCGCTACTAACCAATTCTTCCTCTTTTTAGTAGTCGCAACACACACATACACACACACACACACACACACACACACACACACACCAAAATAAACCACTCAGAATCTGTGTCAGTACTGTGTAAATGTTGCAGCAAAAGTGATTATTTCATTAATTTATTACCAGGAATTTGTCAAAGTAACATTCAGATTTAGATCACTTTTATCTCTATAAACATAGGACAGTCATTTTAAACAGGGTTGGTCTATTCTCCCCAATTTGACTGCTATGCTTACTCTCAATGAATGCATTGAGCATCTAGACTTGTCTTCACAGTCCACTTTCTCAAGGGAGCAGTGGAATCAGACAAGAGATGCCATATCACAAGAAAATTTTCAGAATTTTCTTTTTTGGCCTGTTTTCATAATAGACTTCAAGGTTCTGCTTTATGCTTCCTGTTTCTAACCACTGTTTTATGTTCCTATTTTAAAATATAATTTAAAAACAGTTAAAAATATTACTTTTAAACAGGGAGGAGAAATGACATGGATAATACAAACCCCTGAATTTTTGGCATTCTTGAGACATACTGAGACTCCAAGAATTCTCAGCTCTCTGAGAGAAGGGATCCATACACTGTCACATCATTGTTTGATATTTGGTGACTAATATAATATGGGCAAGTTTTATAAATATAAAATGTGTTTAACACCATTTTTTTAAAAAGAACCAGCAATGTGTTAGATGCAACATACTTAAAAAAAACCCAGCAGTGTGAATACCTGCACAAATTCTGGCAAAGTTTATGGTGAAGTTGCTGAACTTGAGGGGTGAGCAGAAGCTATGACATTATCGCAAACCACTCACCCTGCATGTGTGGCTAAGGGCTGCTACCACAGCATTCACCAACTAGGGAAAAGTATTACACTTTTCAGTCATTAACTACATATGATTTTCTTTCCTGTACTGCAGGATTGAAGAACAACAACCTAAATACCCCATAAATTAGATGTTGAAAATAGTGTCCTACTGACTGCCTCATAAAAGCTTTTATTGAAATCAAAGTACACATTTATTTTCCTTAATCTTAAAGTAAGATTAGAATTATGTGAGAAAATTCCTGAGGATATCTGTTACTTTTAGGATATTTTTACATGGGTCTACAGCTGCATGACATCCATTATTATAAAAACTTTAAAATTCGATTCAGAGGTATAATTTTTCGGGTCCTGATTTTTTGAAAGCTTGTTTTGAAAGGCCTATATTAGAATGAATATATACACAATCCCTACCACAATCTGTCAAATATTTCTAGTGAGAAAGAGTAGTGGCAGTTTGGTGATTAAACTGTCTTTGACATAAATATTTGACCAATTGCTCATGGTATTGTTATATCATTCTGTGTAGTATATTTTTGTGCTATAACAAACCATTATTTGCAGATTTTTTTGGGTTATACTCCAAACAGATCCAGATTTCTCAACTCTACTGATAGCTGGTAATGAAATAGGGGAGAATATTCAACAAAAGTATTGAGATCCTAATCTCAGTGAGGCAGTGAGCTAAGTGTAAGAGAAAAAGACTAAGATATATGTACCTGCCCTCAAAAGTGGCCGTAGACATATGAGTGAAGCAGATATTCACATAATTAATGTATGTACTGCTCGATATTATCCCTATAGGATCATGCATATTACAGAAAATAGAGGAATGACTAATTCTAAGAAGGAAGAGGAGAACTTGAAGGCAGAATGGACGAAGACTAGAGTATATAACAAGTAAGGTAGGTAGACTTTAGGAAAGACCAGAACTTCACCAGATACATAGGGGAGGGTCAGGTAAACAGGAGGGCATGTCTATTACCATTAAAACATGGTATCAACAAAGAGCCAAGTGTGAGATTAGAGTAGGCTGAATAACAAAATAAGGTAAGTTGAAAACATAAGTATCACTTGAGTTAATATCTCTCAAAGGCAAAACCAAATATATCATAAGAAAGATTTCTTTACATTATTTCTCTATAAACGCCTCCCTTTAGTTGATGATACAATGAAAGAATTATCAACTATCATGTGGGGACTCTCTAGGTAACTTCTTTTTAGTAGCATAACATGCAGAAAAGTCCACAAAATCCTATCTAATAAAAGAGTAATATGCAACTTGACCATACTTCCACTACACCCACAAGGCACACTCACCAGCCAATCAGGAGCGAGTATGCAAATTTACCCAACCAAAATGGCTGTGGCCACAAAGAGAGCAGGAGGCCCGGGTTGCCCCTGGCAATGGAGGAAGCCAAACTTTTTGCATACCCTGGCCAGCCCAGGCCTCCACTCAAGGTTACAAAGTTTCAATTATAGAAGATAAATAAATCCCAACAAAAATGGCTGTGGCCACAGAGCAAGCAGGAGGCTTCACTCAAGGCTACAAAGTTTCAATTATAGAAGATAAATAAATCTTAGATATCAGGGCTGCCACTTGGGTTGCCAGGGGGCATGGCCGGCCTGCAAACCACCACAGCCCCTCACTCAGGCTGCTCCATGCCCCAAGGAAACCCCCATCCTGATCTGGGACACCTTTCAGGGCAAACCAACTGGCCCCCACCCATGCACCAGGCCTCTATCCTATTTAATCCTGTTTAATAAAAGAGTAATATAAAAATTGACCATCTCTCCAACACACAAGATGGCTGCCTTCATGTGGTCAAAGATGGCTGCCCCCATGTGGACACAAGATGGCCATCACAAGATGGCTATCAGGGGAGGGCAGTTGGCAGGGACCAGGACTGCAAGGGAGATCAGTTAGGAGTGACCAGGCCTGCAGGGGAGAACAGTCAGGGACAAACAGGCTGGCAGGGGAGAAGTTAGGCATCAATCAGTCTGGCAGGGGAGTGGTTAGGGGGTGATCAGGCAGGCAAGCAGAAGCAGTTAGGGGCAATCAGGAAGGCAGGCAAGCAGGCGGCAGTTGGGAGCCAGCAGCCCTGTAGGATGGGGCCTAAACAGGCAGTCGGACATCCCTTGTGGGGTCCCAGATTGGAGAGAGTGCAGGCTGGGCTGAGAGACACACACCCTTCTCTCCCCGTGCATGAATTTCTTTTACCAAGCCTCTAGTATCTATAAAGCTCAACTAATAACACAAAGTGAATAATTAGGTCAAAAGATAGAACATTACCCACATTTTAAAAGCAGCCCAAAGTCCACTTGTAGTCGCCTACATCACTTCACCCCACAAGAGAAACATTACATTCACCAGTCTGTTCTATTCATCAGGTTTTTTATTCATTTGATTTTTATGTTCACTTGATAATAGTTATATATTTGTTGTCACTTTGTTTTTTTATAATTTTTTTATCTTTACCTTTTTCTTCTTCCTTTTCTTTACCATATCATTTATACTGGTTTAGTGGTGATGAAATCCTTTAGCTTTTTCTTGTCTTTATCTGACCTTCAATTCTAAATGATAGCTTTGCTGGGTAGAGTAATCTTGGTTTTAGGTTCTTGCTATTTATCACTTTGTATATTTCTTGCCACTCCTTTCTGGCCTGCATCGTTTCTGTTGAGAAATCAGCTGACAGTTGTATGGATGCTTCCTTGTAGGTAACTATTTTTCTCTGGCTGTTTTTAATATTCTGTCTTTGTCTTTTGCCCTTGGTATTTTAATTATGATTTGTCTTGCTGTGGTCCTCTTTGGATTCCTCTTGTTTTGGGTTCTGTGCACTTCCTGGACTTGTAAGTCTATTTCTTTTACCAGTTATGGGAAGTTTTCTGTCATTGTTTCTTCAAATAGGTTTTCAATATCTTGCTCACTCTTTTCTTCTGCCACCCCCATAATTTGTATGTTGGTATGCCTGAAGTTGTCCCAGAGACTCCTTACACTACAGTGGTACCTTGAGATATGCGTGCCCTAACATATGAGATTTTTGAGATACGAGCCGTTAAGCGAGCGATTTTTGCTTTGAAATACGAGCAACATTTGAGATAGGAATAATCGTGCGGATCGGCAGGCTGCACCCGACCCACCAGTTTACTGCGACTCAAGCATCTCATAGTTTCCCACGCTTCAAGGTTACGGAACGAATTAAACTCGTATCTCGAGGTACCACTGTATCTTCATATTTTTGGATTCTTTTTTATTTTTGAAATCTTTGACTTGGGTCTTGGGATCCTCTAGTGTGCTTTTGAATCTCTGAATATTATTCTTTATTTCAGTCAGTGTATGCTTAATTTCTGATTGGTCCTCTTCCATATCATTGAGGGTCTCAATAAATTTCTGAGATTTCTAGAAGATTCTTGAATCTTATTAACTGTGGTTTTGAACTCTATATCCAGTATTTTGATTTCAACCATTTCTCTCATTTATGAGTTGTCTCCACATTTTGGCTGCTTCTCTGTGTTGTTTCTACGTACTGGGTAGCTGCTAAGTCTCCTTGAGTTTATAGAGTGGCCTTGCTTGGTAGATGTCCTATAGGGCCCAGTGGCTCAGCCTCCCCAGTCACTTGAGGTGGACACTCTTGATGCACCCCTTTGTGTGCTGTGTGCACACTCTTGTAGTTAACCTTTTATTGCTATTGGTATCACTGGGAGAAATTGACTCCCAGGCCAATTGTCTGTGATGACTAGCTGTGTCTACACTGGAAGATCTGTTGTGCAGGAGACACTCTTATGGAGCAGGACTTGCTTCAGTGGGGCTTTGAGTCTGGCCCTTGAGTATGTCTCTTATGGATGTGAAGAGTTGTATTCTGATATTGTCTAACTCTGACCACTGGTACACTGGCTCTTGGATCTCCAAGGAGGTGCAAGGTCAGCCACTGTCTGGGGCTGCTCAGCAGGAGTTACAGAGATATCTGCAGATTCTTCCTCTTTGTTTGGGATTTGGAAGTGCCCAGATGGGGCCCTGCTGTGAAGCAAGAAAAAGCTGCTTCTGCTGGGCCTTGGGCCTTCTTTTGGAAGCTCTGTGTCTCTCTGACAGGTTTTAGACAGAGAAAGGACATGCCATTCATATGCAAAAGCAAGTGGGCACAACTTGGGTGGGGTTGTAAATTGGGTTGGGCAGGGTCTCTGGGAATCACCAGGGTGGAGCAAATGGTAATGGCTGTCAGTCCACCCTGCACTGGAGAGGTCCCTGAGTCTCTGAATCCTGTGCCCTGTGCAGGTACAATGATTGCTGCGAGCACCTTTGAGAGAAAGCTGCCCTCACTTTCCTATCTTGATGCCAGACATTCCAGTTTCTCCCTGTACATGTCTAGGTCCCCAGAGTCTTGTCCAGAACTAGAGTTCAGAGCAAGGGGGAGCTTGTCTCTCCTTCCCGATTAAAAGAGCAGCACATTCAGATGCCAGCACTTTCTGCACTTCTACACCTCTTACCAGTCTCACTGCACTTTCTTCACTTCTCTAGTTGTGGAACTTCCAGTAAGCCAGCTTTCCTGTGGTTCTGGGTGGTAGTAGTTCTGCCTTTTAGTTGTAATTTTGATGTGGTTGTGAAAGGCAGCAAGTATAGGTGTTTACCTATGCCACCATCTTGGTTCCCAACATTTGGTATTTTCAACCTTGTAAGTTGTAGCCATTCTAATAGCTATGTAATAGGATCTCATTATGTTTTAAATTTGCATTTCTCTGATTACTTATGAGCTTGAATATCTTTCATATGTTTATTAACTCTTTGAATAGTCTCATTTTTGACTTGCTTTTGATTGCTGTTTTTCTATTGGCAATTCTTTATACATATTCTAGACATAAATCTTTATTTAGGTTGAAAACATTTTTTCATATCCTATAATTTTTGATAAAGCAGATTTGTTTCGTATTAATGCAATCCAATCAATTAATCTTTTATGATTACTGCTTTCTTTTAAAGTTTTTATTTCTTTTTATTAAACTCATTGGCTAATAAAATTAGATAGGTTTTAAGTGTGCAGTTCTATAGTACATCATCTATATATTGCATTGTGTGTTTATCACCCAAAGTTAAATCATCTATCACTATATATTTGACTCTCTTTACCCTCCACTTCACTACCCTTCCCCCTGGTAACCACTATTTGTGTCTATGAGTTTTTGTTTGTCTTGTTTATTCATTTGTTGCTTTTAGTTTTATATCCCACATATAAGTGAAAACATATAATTCTTGACTATTTTCTGTGTGATTTCTTTTGCCTAGCATGATATTCTCAAGATCCATCTATGTTATCAAAATGCTCTCTTACAGTTCAAAATCCTTCCATTGCTCATGAAGAAATTCCCTCATATTTCTATTTATCTTCTAGAAACTATGAAAATAAACCCCAAATGATTCAGTTTTCAAAAACCCTTTCCCCACATAGTTGCAGGTGAGAGACTCTTGGACATGATTTGGAACGTGGAAAAGAAGCCATTACTCTCACAGAGGCTATTGTGGCTAACGATGTGGGCTGCTGGGAGATTCACAGTGGCTTTCAGATGAGCCTTTGGGATCCACCCATTTCACTTCTGCAGACTGTGGCAGTTTGTGGGAGCTTCTGGGAATTTCTTGAGAATTGCAGAAGCTTTGAGAAAACTTTCAGGACTCTTACTTTGATGCTCTGGCTTAGTGCTATAATTTCCAGGGGTAGATTCTCAGATCTTCAATCCCTCAGATCTTCCAAGGTTGGTATCAGCATACATAGGTGCTCTTTTTTGATTGAATCCTGACTTGATTTTAGTTTTAGTGTCTTATCTTTTTGGATTCTTAGCTATTCCTTTTTGTTAGACATTATACTCATAAGGCTTCTTAGAAATCGGTGAGGCAGGCAAAGTGAGAATTTAATTTTGCTCATTTCAGGCACCTAGTAATCCAAAATCTTATGAATTTAGTTCCAGGCACTGAAATGATTTGAAATGAGCTGCAGGTGCTGTGAGGCTTATTTACTTCCTGCTCATAGTCAACTCTTGGGTTTGGTCTGGAAGGGCCACCAGAACAGGGGAAGTTTCCGAGGCCTCTGATCCAGGTGGGCCCTGGACTTCTACTTGGGCTTCTCAGACTCTCAGCTGTTCAACCACTTCCCAAATTGGTAAGTTCTTCTAAGAAAAGTAGCCTCGCATACCAACCTTCCTTCTCTAGATTTCAATTCTTTATGGGTTTCTTCCTGTTATTTTGTCCCTGACACGTTAATTCTGCAAAGTCTTCAAGGGCATGATTTAATTTTTTTTTTAAAATAGTGTTTCAGTGTTCCCTATTGTCTTTGTTTGGAGTAATGATGTAAATTACTTAATCTGATATAAGAAGCTGAAGTCACTATAGAAATATTTATTTAAAGATATTTCACTATTTAAATATCATTAAATACAAATCTCTCAACCTGAATAATATATTTCAGTTGGGTTAAAGACATTACAAATTATAAAAGTAGAAAGTTTTAAATAATATTAGTATTACTAGTGTCCAGGTGCACAAAATTTGTGCATGGGGGAGTGTGTCCCTTAGCCCAGCCTGCATCCTCTCCAATCTGGGACCCCTCTCACAATCCTGGACTGCTGGCTCCCAATTGCTCATCTGCCTGACTTCCTGATTGCACCTAACCCTTCTGCCTGCCAGCCTGATTACCTCCTAACCAGTGCCTGCAAGCCTGATTGATGCCTACCTGCTCTCCTGCCAGCTTGTTTGCCCCTAACTGCCCTCTCCTGCAGGTATGATCACCTCAAACTGCCCTTCCCTGCAGGCTTAATCACCCCCAACTGCCTTCCCTTGCAGGCCTGGTCCCTCCCATCTACCCTCCCTTGCTTACCATTTGTGGTGGCCATTTTATGTCCACATGGGGACAGCCATCTTTGACCACCTGGGCGGCAGCCATCTTGTGTTGGAGTGACGGTCAATTTGCATATTACTCTTTTATTAGATAGGCTAGAGGTCTGGTGCATGGGTAGGAGCCAGCTGGTTTGCCCTGAAGGGTGTCCTGGATCAGGGTGTCCATCGCCAGTGCAATTCAAGACACTTGCTCTCTCCAGCTCCATGGCTGCAGCCATTTTGTTGGGATTTACTTATCTTCTATAATTGAAATTTTGTAGCCTTGAGTGGAGGCCTACACTGGCCAGGGCCGGCAGAAAGCTTGGCTTCCTCCATTACTGGGGAAACCCAAGTCTTCTGCTCTCTCTGTGGCCACAGCCATCTTGGTTGGGTTTATTTGCATACTCACTTCTGATTGGCTGGTGGGTGTGGCTGGTGAGTGGAGTGGAGTGATGGTTAATTTACATATTACTTTTTTTTAGATAGGATAAGAGTTTTTCTGTCAGATATTTCAAATGAGAAACCAGAAAGAACAAAGGAATATTCTAGTATATAAAATTTAAATATTTCTGAACCTTAGAAAATAAATTCAAAGACAAGTTATAGACTGAGAATAAGTATTTGATATATATTTAAAAGTATTTGTATATCACTATTACTCCATCATTTTACTTATATTTTCTTTTAAATTATCTTTGTACAATTCCCTTACTTTTTTTTGGCTCAGCTTATTTTCTCTATAGCTTTATATCCATGCCTTATGGAGTGAAAGATTTCTTGTTATTCATTGAAGATGTAGAATGTTTTTCTAAAAGATATATTCATTAGTTCTATGAATATTTATTGAAAACTCACTGGTAGTTTTTTTATATGTCTTTGTACTTGTTAGTGGTGATGGGGTGGGGCATGACTAGCTAGATGCCATTTTCCTCGTTAAGGTTAATTGTTTAGTTCAATCTCCAATGCTACATTTTCTCATAGGTATCTTTATTGATATTTAAAAGTAAATATGCATATGATTTTAAGAAATATGCATATGTTAGATTTGCAGAATTATGAATGGTATGTAATCAAGTAGGCCATGACATAATTTCATTCTCTAGACAATTATATATATAAATATTCAGAGAAATTTAGTTTGAAATAAGAAAAAGGTGAAAGTGTTTTCTAAAAATAAAAATAGGAACTATTTTTAAAGATCCCCTCGAGTTTTAAAACATTTTTTTTCATTTTTTAAGTTATTTTTTTTCTATATTTCAAAAGTAAGTAAAGTTTATTGTTCAGTTAAACAAAAAAAAAAAAAAAGAAAACTTGCCTGTTTCCTACCATGTGGCATAAACATGGTATATATACATGTGCTTTGTTTACTGTTTGGAGTTATTTATACAAAGAGGACTAAGAGTGCAAACTTGCGGGGTCTCAGATCCTACTTTCAAATCTGTCACTGATAGTGATGTTGGGCAGGTATTTTAATCTCTTAGTGCCTTAATTACCTCATCTATAAAATGTGGATAATATTACTCACTTTGTGGGAGAAGAAAATAAGATAATATATGCAAACTTTTAAAAATAAAATGCAGCTTGTTATTTGTAATTTCCTTATTAAAATGTTATTTAACATTTTATTTTATAAGAGTTTCCTTTTTTCATTTAAAAATAGACTTTATTAGTTTAAAAAAGTTTTAGGTATACAATAAAATTGAAGGGAAGGCACAGAGATTCCCCATATATCTGTACTCTCTGCCCCTACACCTTCCCTAGTAACAACATTACTACCCAGAATGGCACTCTTTTTTTTAAAACAAGGATGAACATATATTTAACCTTCACAGTGACCCAGAGTTATAATATATCTTAGCATTCACTGTTGGTATTATACATTCTATGGGTTTGGAAAAAAAGTATAATGATGGATATCCAACATTATAATAATATTATACAAAATATTTCAGTGAGTAGAGATGAATGTGCTATGTGCATTCATCTCTAATCACATATTTATCCCACACCTAGAAGCCACTGAATAACATAATATGAACACATAATAAAATGCTGTTTTACAACATCTCAGTGGTTGCCTACTGCGTACATATTTTTTTGATGTGGCATTGATTTTCGTAGCTGATTTGTTTTTAACCTTTTACTATTGTATACTTTATTAGTTTTTTATTGCCGCTTTAACAAATTTCCAGAAATTTAGTGGCTTCAAATAACCAACTGTATTATCTTACAGTTCTAGAGGTCAGAAGTCTAAATCAAGATGTTGGGCCCTGGCTGGGTTGTTCAGTTGATTAGAGTGTCGTCCCAATATGCCAAGGTTGTGGTTCATCCCAATGTACATATAAGAAAAAAACCAACAAATGCATAAATAAGTGGAACAACAAATGGGTGTTTCTTTCTCTCCTTCTCTCTTTATTCCCCTCCCCCATTCATTTCTCTTTAAAATCAATACATTGCAACATTATTGAGTATCTGCTGGGTGCTATGATCTGGTTTTAATCCTGGGAATATGAAAGACTCAGTTGAAAACACATTCACTTCTTTCTTCAAGTACTCTCAATATAGGTGGAGAGGCAGACAGGAAACATTAAATATTAAAATATAATGGTTGAAATAAAGAACATAATAGAAGAAACAAACAGCAGGATGAATAAAGGTAATAATGAATTAGGGATGTGAAGGATAATATTGAGGAACTGCCAAGATTAGAGAAGATGGAAGACTTTAGGTTGAGTTTATAGAATGATAAACAAGTGGGGAGAAGTAAAAACCATTACCTAAGATATTTAGTGAAATTTAAGAATATCAAAGACAATAAGAGTGTTCAAAATTGTTTAACAAAATTGTTACACAAATCAGCTTTTGTGTAAGAATCAGGTTGTCAAACATTTTGGTAATCACACACAATACAAGAAACATGGAGTAATAATTTTCAATAGTGAAGAATAGCCAGTTGAATAATTCTTCAAATGGGAGGACATAATTCTTCATGGGAAGAAAGGATACTCTAATTTTTCAGTAACATTTTGTGTGTGTGTGTGTGTGTGTGTGTGTGTGTCTGTATGTGTGTGAGAGAAAGAGAGAGAAGGGGAGAGAAAGAACAAGAAGGAAGAATAGGAGGAGAAGAGGAAGAAGGAAATATTAAAGGAATAGAGCTTGTGCTAGAGTAGTGGTTTTATTATGGGGACTGTACAGATATTG
Source organism: Lasiurus cinereus (assembly GCA_011751065.1). NCBI lineage: Eukaryota > Metazoa > Chordata > Mammalia > Chiroptera > Vespertilionidae > Lasiurus > Lasiurus cinereus. The sequence continues at coordinate 1,282,437 of JAAGEH010000014.1, read as the reverse complement.
GTCAATTTAAGAAGTCAATAGATTAAATAAATGTACTATGGTTCTTAGTTGAGATCATCCACATTAAGAACAGAAGGATAATGTATAGCTTAAAACCAAAAGAACAAACTAGATCTATCAAAGGAAAGGAAAAAAAAAGACAACACAGGAAAAACAATTAATTTCATATATAATTAAAAATAGAAACATATAGATACACAGATTGGATTTAAAAAGTAAGATTTAATAATGTTTTCTGCAAGTGATACTCATAAAACAAAAAGATTTTTTTATATCAGGGGAAATATAAACAACAAAAAAGCTAGGAGAGTAATTTTAAACCCTAACAAAATAGAATTTAAGGCAAAAACATCACATGGGAACACAGGATGTTATATAGTCTGGACAAAGAAAAAACTGAAAAAGAAAGCATGACTTAACAAATATATATGTACTCATGATACAGACTCAAAATATGTGAATCAAAACCTTTCAGGGAGAAACAGGTAAATTAACTATAGTCATTTGAGATTTCCCACTCAGAATTTTGGAGTTTACTGTTTCCTGCTACAGTAGCCTTTCACTTATATCTATTGTCTTTGTATCTTCAGGTCTCACCTTAAAATATTTCTTCCTCAGAGAGGCCTTGCCAATTCATGTTTCACTGAAAACAACAACAAAAAAATACTCTCCTTCCCCTAATTCTCTAGGCCGACTCTATTTTTTCAGCAGCATTTACCCCAGCTGATAATACCATCTTATGTATATCTTTACTCATCTACAATTGGTCTCTCCACTAATGTAAACATTCTATCAGGAACTATAACTTCTTTTTTCTTTTTTTATTAGTCAGTAATTTTATTGAATTTCTGATTTTTCCAATTACAGATCATCATCTACATTACTTTGTATCCATCTCAGATGTATAGCACAGTAGCTAATCATATATTTCACAAAGTGCTTCCCCCATATTCCCAGTACCCACCTGGCACCATGCATAGTCATTACAACGTTACTGACTATATTCCTTTGCTACACTTTATATCCTCATTATTATTTTGTAAACTACCCAGGGCTTATGACTTTTTATCCACTGCATATTTCCACTTTCAGCAGAGCTCCTGACATACATTGGGTGCTGATTATTGGAGAGGAAAACATAGTGGAGTCGGGGATACATGGTCTTCAGATTCTCATACTTCATAATTTTGAATCTATCATGGCCTCAGTTTCCTCATCTGTAAAAAGTATAGTTTTTAAAAATGAGCAAGCATCCTTGCAAGGATAAACTCACTTACGAGTTAATTTGTGTAGAAAAAAAAAATCTAGCATGGTGCCTGGCATTTAGACAATAAATTGGTGATGGTAATGAAGAGGACTGGGTTTGCTGACCTTCCTTTTTAGCTCCATCATCGTTGATGTAGGATTATTAGTGCAACTACAAGTTAAAACTCCTTAGTTTTGTGCCCTTTCTTATTTCTTATAGTGAAACATGAGTGTTAAACTAGGTCAGAAAACCACTTGAACTTCACTTGGATTATTATGACAATGTTATCAGGCCTGCCAGATTAGAGCGATCACCATCTCTGTATTGTTTCCAGACTCAGGCAAAGTGGATGGTATGCATTATGATTAAATAACGCAGAGTTTGCTCTGCCTCTTGCATAGAATTAATTTTGGCATCGCTTCCATTTCATTAGAAAAGCACTCTAAAACAGGTCAAGTGTAACCAAGACTGAATTGAAAATGCATTATTCTATTTTGCTGGGCCCTCCAAGCTGATACATATTTAATGCAATTTTATAAGGAAGTTCAAATGTCAGGCAAACTCCTTTAAGGAAACAAATGCCTTAAGTCTCACATAGGTAATTTTAGAATAAATGCTCAGTATATCTCTTCTACTATCCAGGAGCACTTTCTGGACAGAAAATAAGCGATTTGGGTGAGTTATGTGGCATATACCTGACAGCAGCCCGTCGAATACTGTTCTCTTTATTGTCTGTGTCTCTTTGGGGCTTAAAGAAGGAATTCTTACCATTTGCAGCAACCTGGTTGGAACTGGAGAGCCTTATGCTTAGTGAAATAAGCCAGTCAATGAAGGAGAAGCATCACATGATATCACTCATTTGTGGATAATAAAGAACATTATAAACTGATGAACAAAAGGATAGATACAGAGACAGTAAAGCTTCAAACAGACTGTGAAATTACAGCAGGAAGATTAAAGTTAGGTGAGGTAGATAAGAGATCAATCAAAGGACTTGTATGCATGCATACAAGCATAACCAATGAACATAGACACTGGGGGGTTGGGGTATGCCTGGGAGGGAGGGGGGCAATGGGGAGATAGGTATAAAAAATTAATAAAAATTAAAAAAAAAGATTTCAGGAATACCTTGGATTTTTCTAAATTTTCTTTATTGGTATTGGATTCTTGGAATCATGGAAGTTCAATAAAATTTAGGTCCAAGTCTTGCTGTTTATCTGTATATTAACAGTTTCATTTATCAGGTTGTTCAGTCAGCTAGATGACCGCAGGGACTTTTAATTTTAACTAAGTGTAAAAGCAGCTCCTTTTAGATAAAACCATTTTTCCGAAGTAGTCAACACCACTAAAAATGTGTGCCTTTTACTTGTATAACTGTCTTGATTTTTCAAAAATGAGTGCATGGACTAATGAATCATATACTTAGGGCTTTAGCATATTGTGGTATGGGATCTGGGCAACAGGAATGAGGTGTACAGTAGAGCTGTGAGTTGTGAGTAGTGTTTGGTTCTCAAAGTATTTAAATAAATTGAAAGAGGGAAGGGTTGAAATTGTTTCCCTTCCTGCCAGAGTGCTTTGGGAGGCTGTGAAATGAGATTACATTTAAACTTGTATCATGGCTTTCAAAAGATCACTGGATTTTTTCAGAAATATTTTCCCAAATTTAGAGAGACCTTAACCTTATCGTTTTCCAGAAGAAAATCTTGGATTGTATGTTGATACATCTATTTTTCTCCACAGCCCAGATCACTTTGCATAGAGCCTACTGCCATTGGGAAAACCCTAGAATACCCCAACCCTGTATTCTTTTTGTTAAATCCTCACCTTATGATAACATCTATTGATTTTAGAGAGGAAGGGAGAGAGGGCGAGAGAGAGAGAGAGAGAGAGAGAGAGAGAGAGAGAGAG